>CM053622.1:230647251-230699962 GCA_028646595.1 Phalanger gymnotis | reverse complement strand
CCATCTTGGAGGGGGGGTGGAAATGGGGAGAAAAATCTCTAATTCAAACGCATGTGAAAATTAATGCTGAAAACTAAAGATGTTAATAAAAAAAATTATTTAAAAAAAAAAAAGGTAAAAACAGTCCCTGCCCTCAAGGAACTTAACGTTCTTAGGAGTGAGACAACATGTATATATCTATAGGTATTAATAAGATGCATTAGATATTTATATATATGTATTATAGGCATTGAACATATGTACATAATATAGATGTTATAGGTATTAATAACATGCAAAGCAGACATGAGGCAACCTTAGATAAGAAGGCCCCAGCAATGGGAGGACTTAGAAGGGGCTCCTGAAGAAGGTAGTAATTTAGTTGAGCCCTGAAGGAAGCTAGGGACTATCAGAGGCAGAGATTGGAAGGCAGAACATAGGCATAAGAAACAGCCTATGCATATAAAGGACCATGTTTAAAGAAACGCAAGTGTAGGCCAGTGTGGTTGGTTGCCAGGGTTTCAAATCGATCTTCAATCATGAATTTCCCTCCATGGCTTTATGCTTACATTATTAGTGAATCTCTGGGCAGATATAGTTCCATTGAGTCCAAGAAGAGATTGTTACTTTGCCTGGATTAGAAAGAGCATTTTCTATTAAGTCTCTTGGGTAGAAGAGAGAAAAGAGAGGGCACAGGAGAAACTTCAAAGGATAAGCTAGGTCCAGAAAACCAGATTCTGCTTCTTGTTAAGAAATGTGCCCATCTTCCCCTTTGGCAGAGTTATATGTTGTCGCCAAAATTATCTCTGACTTTGTGGCCTAAGATCTGTTGTTCACGTGCTTCCCAGCAATAATAAAAGATAGTCCTGCCACAGAAAGGGATGAATGTGGGAGGGCAATGATCATCTCTTAAGGATAGAAGCCTCTTTTTGACAAATTAGTCCTCTTGCTTATGACGTATCTAGGAGATAGGTTATTTTTTTTTCCCATTGAGGTTTGTGATTGATTAAAATGGTATTGGCAACCCAGTCAGACATCTCTCACTGCCTCCTTGGTTTAGACACAACTGTCTCCCAAACCCTAATTCCTTATATCCTTTTGACAAATGATAGGCAGAGGTTGTTCTTGAGGCGGGTGAAGGGTTGGAGTCACAAATATAAAGGCAAAGTTTAATGCGGATTAACTGAAATTAGAGTGATAGTTTACACCCAGGTCCTTCTTAATATTTTTAAGCACTGTGTCATCTCCCATCACCCAAGGAAAGAGATCTGTATTTAAACTAGCTGAAATCTCTCTTCTCATAGTTAAGTCTCATGCCTCATCTGAAAGTATCTATGAAATGTAACTTTCCATCATATCCTGACTGTTATCATTTTAATTCAGCTAATAGGTTTTGTCCTAAGTGCTCGAGGGCCAAAAGAAATTAGACTGGTTCTTACAGAAACAACATATGTATTAGAAACTGGCCATAAACCACCTCTATTGTTTTTATTTATTTTATAAAGAACTCATGTTTTGGTAGAACTCAAAGTATATTTGCTACAGAAACATTTATGTGTTCTTTCAGTGTAACAAGAAAGAGTAAAAGAAAATGAGGTTGTCTAGAAAATAAAAGGAGTTGCATTAGTCAGTGGACATAAGGTACATTTCAGCTGTTACTAACCAAATGGAATTGGGGTAGCCTCTGGATTTTGGAAGATTACATGAAAGATGGATAATCCAGGCTTTTGGGGACTCCAGGGCTATAACATTTTACTTCTTTTCCCTCTTTCCAGTTTCCTTCAGGGTAGTGTGTAGAAAATGTATGCTTCTGAGGTAATTTTCTAACTTGTGTTATGTCTACAAATTCTATTAAGACCACTACCACTTCCAATTATATGTATTAAGTAATATTGATACACATTTTGAACAAGCTTCTTGGATTCTCCTATCTATACCGCTATAATCTCCTTTGCTTTTCCACCCATCATTATAACTTACAACTACATTTGCTTTTTATGACACATTTTTCATTGTTTTATTTCTTCCTTCTTACAAGATTCTTCTTCCCTTCTTGGAGCTGTTCCATGTTGAGGATAATCACCTTCACCTGAATGGAGGTCAGATGGGAAGGGGTTTTGTTCTGACTTTCCTGTTAACTGCTGTGGTGGGTGTGCTCAAACATGCCTCAGGAGAAGCCTCTTCTTTTTCTTCCTTGACATTATGTTTAATCCCTAAACAGAGTATTCTCCTTAAAAGGTGGATAGGGTATTGAATTTAGTGTTAGAAAGACCTAGAGTTCAAATCCTATCCCCAGATGCTTACTAGTTTCATGACCCTTGGCAAATCTCTTAACCTTTCTGCCTCTCAATTCCCTCTTTTATAAAATGAGTAGGTTAAATCTCAATAGCTTCTTTTAAAAAGGACCAGACTTTTAGAATATTACCAAGGATGGTGCGAACTGTCTGGTCCTTCTAGTGTTAAATCCCTTCTAGATGTAGATCTCTGGTCTCTTTGATGGGGTCTTTGTTCTGACTCTGTGTCAGATACCTGACTACTGATGTACCTACCTATAGCTTTTTGATTTTCCTCTTTTTATATTTTTGGTATATTTTATTTTATATGATTTCATTTACTAATGGATGCTCCCTTTCTCTTACCCCTTAGTAACAGAGAATAAAAACTAAAAACAAAAGAAGGGAGAAAAAAGCAGTTCCACAAAACAAGCCAACAGATCAGTCCAGTCCAACACAGATCAAACCATGAGACCCCATTATTTAAAAATTTTCAGTAGTTCCCTGTTCACCCTAGGATAATATATAAAATCCTCAGGTTGACATTTAATGCCCTCTACCATCTGGCTCCCGCATCATATTTCAGTTATTTCATATTACTCCTCTTCATATATTTTGTTTCAGTCAAATTAATCTGCTAGCTATTCCCCATACAAGATAGTCCATCATCTACCTTCATGCCTTTGCAAATCTGGTACCCTATATATGGAATATACTTCTTCCTTGTCCTGCCTATTTGACTGCCCTAACTTCAATCCAGATCAACTTAAATGTTCTTTCCTATAAGAGGCCTTTCTTGATCTTCTCAGTTAATAATCCTTTCCCATCCAACCACCTCTGAAATTACTCTGTATTTATTTTGTGTGTCTATGTATTATTTATCTAGGTAGTCATGTATATGAATGTACATACATATGTATATACACATATATATGCAAATGTCTATTTGTGTATATGTTTGTATACATGTACACATATATTTATATATGTATGTATATATATGTTTGTGTATATATGTATATGTGTGTGTATGTATACACACACACATACATTGTATCTCCCAATAGAATCTAAGCTCCTTGAGGGCAGAAGCTGTTTTGCTTGTCTTTGTATCCCTAGCACCTGGCCCAGTGTCTAGGCCTTTAATAAATGTTGGTTAAATGAACTGAATTGTGTACTTTACATGCATTATCTCTTCTGATCTCCTGACCAATCCCCTTCCAGAAAGAAAAAAAAATGGTCTTTTCCTAGAGAAGACTCAATCTTCAAAGAGGTAAATAGAAGCTGACAAATATTATTCCATAAAGAAAACCCTATCATAGCATAACTGTGGCAGAGAAAAACAGAGAAACTTTTTAAGCAGCCACTCAGAAGATAGGTTTCTTTGTATATATATTTTTGTCTATTGGAAGGTAGGCACGTGCCACATGTGGAGCAACTGTTGTTGTCCCGAGTAGCTCCTTCTTGAGCTATTACTTCACTCAGAAGTGGCAATATTGTTAAGAGAGTTGGTCATGGAATCAGGAAGACCTGCCTTCATGTTGTACTTCTGTCACATACTGCCTGTGGGATCCTGGAGAAGTCTCTTAATTCACTTTCCAGTGGTACTTGGCAATTCTCTAAAACTATAAATTGCATATCTGCATTGATAACTGGACATCTCTCTCTCTTGCTCCATATGTGTGTGTGTGTGTGTGTGTGTGTGTGTGTGTGTGTGTGTGTGTGTGTGTGTATGATATATGACTTCAAGTGTTCAGACTACCAAAAAAAAGTTTTGTCATGTCATATTTTGTCATTGTCAACAATTTTGGCCTGTACGATGTCCTTTGGATGTTTCGTTATTTTCTGAAATTAAACTCAAAAATTCAGATAATTGAAGATACCATATAAATTTTTATTGCATTATAGTCATCTGTTATCCTCAAATACTCTTCTTGGTCAGCTAAGATTGCTTAATCCTTGATGAGTCTTTTTCTGTTGACCTGAGGGGAAAAATGAAAATTACACCAAAAATATCTATTTCCATTTGGCTAATCAAAAAGAAGGGAGCAATGCAAATATTTTCAACCTAGAAAAGAAAATATGTGCACATATACATGTTGTATTTTCTTTCATTTGCATATCAAGACAACCACATATTCAAAATTAACTGCAAAATGAGCAAAACATTGAAGGGTTTAATGCGTGGAAAAATGACTGTTTAGCCAAATTTATAAGTAATGAAAGACCTAATTAAGAGAAAAAAGTATCCTTTCCGTAATTATGTTGCTTTAGAATTAGTAGCATCACTAATAGTAAGGAGTTACACTTGATTTCCAAAAGCTATTTCTCAAAAAAGTAAATGTCTACATATTGACATGTGGCAAGAAAATTTTCATGACTGTGAAGCTGTTTATTACCTTTGGAAGACTTAGAGCCATTTTGGTATGTGTTCATGGGCAGTGAGAATTTATGTTTAAGGAGTATGCCAAGGTACAGTCAGCTATTCCAACACCCAGTGAATAAGCCAGTGATGGGAATGCTAGAGTCAAAGTTTCTTTATTCCTGAGCTGATCCTCCTTTAAAACAAAACAACACTTTGTGGTCTCCTTTTTGACTGTGTTCATGGATTGAGTTTTAACCTCCTATGGAGTATATGAATATACTGTAACATAACATGCTAGTAAGAAATACATTTTTAAACCTTGTTTTTCTTAAGTTTTATAGTCTGTTCCTATAACCCTATTAATAATTAAGAAGATCCAGAAATTAGAGACCAATATATCCCCTACAGTTATGAAACCTCTAAAGTCATCTTCTGTACTGACAAAAGACTAATCTAAAAGTTTCTAGGAAAGTATTTTTGAGAAACAATTGTTTATGGTACACTTTTACTTGAAAAAGCCTTCCAACTGTTTCCGTAAGAGGGCTGTTCAAAAATGAAATCTCGGTGACAAATTTTTTCTATTTTTCTATTTGTATTTTCAAATTTCCATTCTTTGCTGGAAATTATGTGTTCTTATGCCATATTGTCTTCTGTCCCACCTTTACTGGTTGCCTTCCATTGTAATGCTTTCTATAATAAGATTTAAGTAAACACATTTAATGTGAATGGGCTGTCAGGAGCCCTGGTCCAGATTTCCACATTTCCACTTTCTATTCCTGTCCATTCATAGAGACAACTAAATACCCTTTCATCCATCCCCAATTCAGAACAGGTAGGAGCATTTCGGGTGCTTCTCTTAGGTACCAAAATGCGTAAATCTGTGCCTTGTATTATTCTTGTATGGAGATACAGAGAAGGGCTTTATTTTATTGCAAATGTAGAGAATTAATAAATTGTTGGTCCACCAGGAGTATCTATCTCCAATCCATTTCTTTCCCACTAACCACTTAGTCAAGGAAGCTGTATTAGCTAGAGTCCATAGTTGGAACTTAGAGTTCATTTACCCCTTTAGGAATGATGGTCTAACAGTTGTTGGCTGTGGAGTTCAACTTGTACTATCAGTAGTAAATTTCAGGTACATCATTCGATTAAATAGGCTTTTTGTTCACTGGCTTAGGAACCTGTCCACCATCTATTATCATTGTTTCTATGGGAAAATGAGTTCTGAGTTCCAAACCATTGAACTTATAAATGAACTTTTGGAGCACAGCTCATTCTTAAACTGGAGACTCTGCCCATGCTGAAAGTCAAATCATATCTTCTTAAGCATACTGCTGTCATTTTAAAGTATTTTCAGTCTGTGTACAGACATTTCATCATTTTTTCTTTGTTCAACTCAGTTGTGCATATTTTTCTCTTTTTCCATCTTCCTAATTATTTCCTTTGCTGTTTTTTGATGTCATGACTTGTCTAAGTTCCTCAAAAGAAGGACCTGCTTTAAATACTTTGGTATTCCTCAGAATGCCTAACGGAGTGGTAGATGCCAAGTACAGACTTAATAAATACCTATTGACTTGGCACCTTGATTTAATAAATAATGCACATGTCAGATGCCAAATGCATATTCAAGCATCTAACTGTCAATCTCAGACCCGCTTATCTATATCACCCTCCTATCAAATATCTCTGGCATGGTGTTGTTAATTCCTCAGGTTCATTCGTTAAGTTTTCATTGTTTAAATTTCCTTTGTTGTTTTTTTCCCAAAATTATAAACTCTTCACTTATTGTCAGTTGTATTATTTCCCTTCTCTCTATTTTATATCTTTAAGTCATTTTTCTTAACATTCAAGGACTGTTTTCCTTTCAAAATCCCAAACTCTTATGCCTTTTACTATCCACTAACCTATCTCCATGTTTAAATTTTTAACCTTAGTCACTGTCGTTTATAACACTATTTCTTTCTTCCAATTCACAAAATGATTGAAGTAAAAACAAAAAAAAATATTTTGAGTATCATGCCCTAGTGGATAGAGTCCTGGTTAGATTTAAGAACACCTGTGTTGGAACAGATTTTCCCATTTGACCCACTGATCAACCAAACCCAATCACTTCTGGGATAGAATATAAATTCTCCTTTTTAGTTTTTAAAGTCCTACACAGCCTCTACCCAACCTACCTTTCCAGCCTCATTGGACATTATTCTTTGACTTGCACACTTTAATGTAACCAAACTGATCTTCTCTCTGCTTCTTACCAACAGTACTCCATCTACCACCTCCAGGCCTGGAATTCACTCCTTCCTTACCTCTGCCTCATAGAGTCCTTCCCTTCCTTTAAAATACAGCTAAAACACTATCTTCAGTGTGAAGCCTTTTCTTATCCTCTCTACTGTTAGTGCCTCCCAAGCTACCTCATATTAACTGTTTTGTGTGTGTGCACATATAGATGTGTTTATTAGCTTTATATTTGTTATATTTTTATAATTCCTTATTATCGCTGCCAATAAAATATAAACTCATTGTGGAAAAAAAAGCACCTGTGTTCAAATACCACCTATCACTTCTACTATCTGTTGGACCATAAACATTCAATCTCAATTAATAAACATAAACAATTAGATGAACTAACCCCCGCCCCAACCTTGTGTTCATTCAATCTCAATTTCCTTGTATGTAAAATGGAAATGATAGTACCCATCTGACTTTTGAGTTCTTGTGAGGCTCAAATGAAATACTATATATAAAGCACTTCTCAAACCTCAAAGTGCTACATAAATATCTGCTATCATTGTACATGAAACAGCTATTGAACAACTAAATGATAAGCTGGTTGGTTTTTTTTTGTCTCTGAGGACAGTAAGAATTCAGAGATAGAAGAAATCAGTGGCCATTGGAGAAATAAGGAAAAACTTCCTGAGAGAGGTGAGACTTCTTTGGGCTTTGACTGACCACTAGGACCTGGATAATTCAGCTAACAAATAATACTTTTGAATCTCAGTTTGCTCATCCATAAAGTGGGAGTGATAACACATATATTTCTGGCTTCATCAGGTTCTTGTGAGGAAAATTCCCCTTAATCTTTAAAAGTTACATAAATGTAGAATTGTGACTAGGATTTTTCATGCTGAGGTAAGGTAAGAAGATTACCTCCTGGAGGAGCAGCTTCACCCTGAAACCTCTGAAGGTGTGGATGTTGACTAAAGCACTGGCTGCTGCTATGTGGTCAAGAGGAGACCAAGGGTGTGCCCACTAGGGGGAGAAGGGGCCCTAGGCTTTCATTGCCACCCAGGATGCATGTATCTGGGGTGCCTAGAGAAAAAAGTGAAGATGTACTCTTTGGCAAAAACCTAGTCACCCTACCCTTGTTAAGGCTCTACACGAATTGAATCTATCATGGTTAGGGTCTATATTATTACTGACATTTTTAGTAATATTCTGTGATATTATGGAATACATAGATTTTTATAGACTGAACAAATGAATAAGGATTTATTAAATACCATATTCTAGATCCTTTACCCCTAAGCATTGGAGATACAAATACAAAAGTACAACAGCCCCTGCCCTTGAGAAGTTACATTTCAATTAAGGATACAACATATATGGAGAGTAGCGGCCAGGGAAGGGAGTTTTTATATTGAAGAATCAGAGGGGTGGTGAATTGATCCATAGAGCAATCACTTGATATGTCCTTTCCAGATGCAATGGTATTATTGATTACTGTACCAGGACAAGAGGTAGAAATCTAGGTTTAGGGAATAGTCACCCAGTGGGAGAGCAGATGGCAAGATGGTCTGGGTGCATAACGGAGTGGTATGTGAAGCATATTCTGGTTTGATCTGAGATCACCGTGGTATAGTCAGCTAAGGAAGTCTGCTCAGCCGCAGGGCAGGAGTTCAAAAGCTGAGTAGACTAACTTCCCCATAGACTTAGAGGATGGATTCTGGAGGTCCATGTGTGTAGGGCATTGGTTTATTATTAATGGGAAAATGTGTTCTAGCTTCTGGAAAACTATTTCACAAACAGACTTGTAGAAATTTTATCAAATCATATAGTTAGGACTTTCTGTAAAGTACTAAGGTACTTTCCCACTAAAGGCAAATTACTCAACTAGTTCATAAGAACTCAGAGTTAGCTAAACTATTAGTGGTAGAAAGCAATGTATTATTGAAGCAGCACCCTAGCAAAGACAATGCCTGAAAATTTCCCTTTGGGCTTTTTCTGTGGGACCAAAATGTATTCTTTTCTCAATGGATGCATAGAATGGAGACATAGGAAGTCACATGGAGTCCTTATTTACCATTTAAAAGACACAGACATAATGCTAACTATCATACTAATGTTGAGAGATTTTGCTAGGGAGTGAAGATGAAAAACACCATCACTTTGATTTCTGAAACATTAGGAACTATGAAATCCATATGGAATTCTCCAATAATCAACACCACATGATGAAGAATGCTGTAGAGCCTCACTGTGTGCACATTTGGCTCACAGAACTTGGAAGGCCAGTCAGAGGCAGTGCCTATAATGGTTTTACAAGTATAGATCCTGGAATATGCAGTTTTACTAATTAAACAATTTGGGGAGGGAGGGGGAACATAACAACAATGGTTTTCCATTCACCAATGAGTAAAAGAAAAAACTACAATGTTTAAAATCCAAGGAGATTGTCAAAGAATAGAGTTGTGTCTGTCCTAAAATGTAGTAGGCCTTTTCTGAATGCTAGTCCTTCTGTTTTAAAAGTAAAATTTTTAAGGTTTAGGTATCAACACCTGTCTATTCAGCAAAATCTAGAAGTAAAAATGATCTCATTTTTTCAATATTTATGTATCAAATATGTTAGTATTACTTTGTTATTTAATACTGACAATAATAACATAGCAGTTCTAATGACCTGCTGTTGTGTGAAGGATTTCATTTTTAGTAATCTTTATCTAAATTACCTAGAACTAAGTATCTCATTTCTAGCTCTATTCTTTACACGGAATCATGACATCAAAGTTGTTGTGCTTGCTCTGATCCCTTTGATTCTAATAATAACCAAACATTGCACTTACAATGCTGATATTCTCACTTTCAGATTATATGAAATAAATCACTGGAGAATTTTAAAAATTAGTACTTTATGCAAATTGAAAATGGCTGTGAATTCTAATTATAATGACAAACTATTCTACATGTAGATGACTATTTAGCATTTCTTTCAAAAGTGGAATTTCATAGCACATACACCATTATTTCCCATGGTCATGAGAAGTGGGTTCTTATAATAATACATAGCTACCCAGGATGAAATTATTTTTATGAGCCTAATAAACACCATATTTATGGTAGCATTGTAGATTTGTCCCTTTTGTAATGCATGAATCATGAAATATTCCTAATTCATTACATCTAAAACTTCCCATGAACAAAACCTAAAAATGATGGATCGAAACCTTGAAATTCTTTATTAACAAATAAAGTTAAAGGTATGTTTGGGGTAGTACCAAAAGCTAGCTCAGTAGGAGGAGAAAAGATAAAGCTAGAGAAAATTGCTGTTGACTGAATCAGACTACACTCGTTGCTTACAATTGATTGTGTGTTGTTCAACCACAAAGATAAATTAGAACATAGAATACTGCAATAGAAAAGTGGTTTAGATGTCATAGAGACAGTATGACTATTTTTATCTCTCAGTTGTAAACCATAGCTTACAGTGGCTGAAATGACATTGAACTGTTTTTCTCTTTGATGATTTACAGTCTGTATAGTGCATTTGTAAGAGCAGATGTCACGTTTTATGTATTTGAAAGTGTCAACACTGCTGACTTATGTCTGAAGATTCTGTTCTTGAATCAATAGAATGCAGTGATTTCCATTTCTTAAGAAAAGAGTAAATATAGTGAATACTGGTCATCATAATGCTGCAGTTGAAATCTTACTTTTAGTCTTACTTTAATATGAATAAAACCGCTCATAATTATTTTGTAGATCTATGTTTCAATGAGCATAAGCAGTTACAGATGAAGTGATACTCCCCCTTTCCTTGTGCTTAACCAGTTTTGGAAATGTTTGCTTTGAGTCTTAGATGCATCTGTCCAAAGCTCAAGATGGACCAAACAAAATGCATGAAAGTTTTCATAATAAAAAAAAATTCAAGAAAATCCATATATACTAGATTCTTCCCATATTTTAAATCGATTTTCATTTTAGCATTTAGGATGCAAGTTACTGGTAGTCTGTTTTTTTTAAGTCAAATTTGCATTTAAATAGAAAATGTTTCAATCATTTAACATCTGAAAACCTGAACATTTCATTCATTCTTTTTTCCTCTTTTCTATCTCTTTTAGTGTAGAAAAGAAGTTATGTAGTATTTTTCCATAATAGCTGCAAATTCTGAACTTTCTTAAAAATACTAACTCACAGGTATATAAACTCTTTCTTCCTTAAGTCCTACCCATGAAATTCCTATTGTTAGGAGGTCTTTGAGTACAGGTCACATGTAAATAGAAAAATATAAAAGGCCCTCTCACTTACAAAGCAGGTATCCTTCAAGGTCATGTGACTTTTTACAAAGGGTAAAAAGGAAAATGGGATTGTGAATAAAATTTAGAAGTTTGCTTAAATAGAAAAGGGAGCATGTGATAGTCTGACATAAATATATTAAGTTGTTATTGGAAAATATCAAGCTTTGAATCAATAGAATATCTTTGTTGCCCAGTAGTGTAAATAGTACAATTAGTTTCTCATGAGAAAATAAATGTGAATATGTAATATTTTTAATACCTTAGGAATTCTTCTGGTTGGTCAGAAATGAAGCAAAATAATTTGTTCTCCAGGGAGACAAAATTACAGCAAGAATAACATTATTAGGTCTGATCATTAAAACTAAAGAGTTGGGTATAAGACTACAAACTTTAATATGTGAATAATTATATGAGAATTATGGTACCATTCTTCAATATATGAATGTCACTATATAAATTTATATAGTATTTATATAGTGAACTTCTGAGTATTTTTAATTTTATTTATTTATTTATATAGTATTTATATAGTGAACTTCTGAGTCTTTTTTCATTCATCCATCAAGTCACTATTTAACAGTGGACCAACAACAGCAAAAAAACAAAAGATGCCAATGGACCAGAACTAATGCTTTGCCTATTTTAGACCCTAGAACTTCTTCTTTCTCCTAATCTAATCATTAGACCCCATTCTTTTCGATAAAACAGGAAGTACAACCTTCCGCTCATGGAAATACTAGTTTTAAGTTGCTGTTGATTCCCTACCATCACCAAAAATGTCCTTAAGCCATTGGTGCTAGGTGTGCATGGTGAACTCTGAAAAAAACCTCTTAGTGAAAAGGAGTCTATTTCCTTTGCCAAAGTTCTGTATGGATTACAGAAAAAACCACTTAAATGAACAAAAGTAAATTCCATTCTTAAATTGTTTAGCTTTAATGGCCAAGTTGTTATTAGTAACCAAGATAAAAGGCTGTTTCAACATTATTCATTGGATTGACAGGTTTTTTTAAAAGTACTTTTTCTGTTTACAAAACAAAAAAAGAACTTAACAGAACTCTCAAATCACAATGATGTCATATAAATATTAACTTTCTAGAGGAGATTTTGGACAAGTGTAAGAACAGAAGTATACATAGCATTATGTGAATGTATTTCTTTGAGGAGACTTTTCAAATGCCCATAAGGATGTCTATTTGACAGTATCTATTGAGTTTTCATTGATAAAGTAAAATTCACCATAAATACTGTTTATTCACAAAACATGTTACTACTGTTGTAAATTCCATTAAGGGGCTCATCCCTCATTTTTCCTGGGCTCCTTTGATTACTTGTGTGTGCACTTAGCAAATTATCTTACATTATTCTGTCATCTGACTGCCTTTGAAGTTTTCTTAGTGCTTGAATAGAAAATAGGAATTTAAAGAAATAACAATAATAGTTGACATTTAGATAGCACTTTAAGATTTGCAAAGTGATGAGCTTAAAGTATCCTAAAGTTACGCATAGAATCAGTATTTTTTAAAATAAAGTGTTCTTATCTATGAAATCTGTGATCACAGCTTGCTGGTATGCCTGCAGGCCTAATAAAGCTGCTTGTATTCTGGGCTAGTGGGTAAGGCAAGCATGCCAGGCAGAGTATATACCACATTATATTTTGCCTGTAATGTCAATCACATCTATTATTGAAATAGGAAAGCCTCGAAGAAAATGTTTCTATAAATACCAAAAAAAAACTATATAAAAGCCAATATGAGGGTACTTCTCACTTAGACATTATGCCTCAGTGTATTGACCCTCTCATTTTCAGTGCTGTCATTTCAAGTCTCATCAAAACTAATGATGTGATTACAGTGAGTTACCAGGTGTCACTTTTTTTTCCCTTCTGGTCCTGGAGGTCTACTTGGTGATGAGTGCAATTTTCTAGGGTGGAGGTGAGAGGTAGATGGTTGGGAGAAATTGGATTAGAACTGCCTTGCACCACAGAAGCCAACAACATTATTAGTAATCAGGTGGACAAGGGCAGTGACGGTTATGGAGTAGGCTCCTGTTGCTTCATTGCTCCCTAAGTGTCATCCTGATAGCTAGCATGTGGAAAGAAATTAAAGCTGTGAGGTTGATCTTGTGGCCACATCTAGGAGATATCAAGCAATCATTTTGGGAAGGAATTAATGGAGGGAAATGGTAGCATGGTGGTGAATCATCGCCCCCTAATGGGGAAATCAGAAGTCAGATTAATGGTGAATAAGGCCAGTTACTCCAATCTTTAAAGGAAGAATCTCCCTGGTGAGAAAGAAGAAAGGTCTATAAGTGTCTCTCAGAGATAAGACAGAACCTATACGTGGTCAATCCATAGGTCATTGGGAATCCCCAAGGCAATGAGAGAGGGAGGAAGCAGGAACAGAATTTGAAGTGGTTGCACCATGGTGCAAGCAAAAAGAACATTCAATTTGCAGTCAAAGGACTGATTCTGCTACTTTCTTTCTGTGTGGTGTTGGATTAGTCCCCAACCCTTCTGTACCTGTTTCCTCTCTTGTAATAAAGACCTTGGACAAGCCGACCTCCATGTTCTCTTTTGGTCCTAAATCTGTTTCCTAAAGTTAGAAAATTAGAATAAAATCAGGGAGGAAAGGGAAAAGCTGGTGCCCTTATGAGCAACCTCTTTATTTAGATCACTCTTCTGTGTTAGCCAGTTTTGAATTCATGTCCTTCCCTCATGTCACTATTTTGCTTTTCATACCAAATACTGGATAAGATAGATTAAGGAGTGATCGCCCCTGGTGGGAAGGTATCCTTTAAGTTTCCTCAATAGTCTTAAAAGAACCTAAAGTCTTACTTTCATTAGTAAGTTGAATAAATATGCTGTAATATCAACAAAGGTGTCTTCGCATTCTGTCTCTATATAACCACTACAAAGAATTAAGGCATTTAAGATTTATAGCAAATACCCTGCTAAGTGACAACACTACAGGGCTTCATTAAAATTCATTATAGATAATGGTAATGGAGTTAATTCTTAGTCTGAAATGATGCAGCCTGGGTTGCAAAATTTTGTAACTTTCAGTTGATGCCAGATGAATCTTTGTTAAATTGAGGATTGAATGGCTGTGAAGATATTAGATGGGTCAGACACCTTGCAATTCCGTGTGTTGTACGTATGTGAGCTAACACATTGGATTAAACAAGAGCTAAACAGTAATAATAAAGACAATTCCATATATAATTAAATAGTAACATCAAATCTCTGAATTGTTCTTTGATTTATATTTTAAAAATATTTCCCTTCAGTTTATTTTCATACTGTATATTTATATCCCCAATTCTCCTTTCTTATCTTGTTCAGTATTTAATAATTTTTCTCCCTTTCCAACAATCAATTTTACTTAGCTTTACTCTTTTATAATCCCCTAAGCTAACATCTGTAAAAAGTGAATATGCATTTTTTTTCCATTTTTCCTCATAGGGCTTTCCACTCCCTTACCTACTATACAGTGTATATGTTTACATCTAATTTTTTTTCTTGCATACATTTCTCTTATTTCAAAATGAATTTCCAAAAAGGCACCATGGCATACTCACCTCAGGGTTAGGATGATCTGAGTTCAAGTCTTTGTGCCAGTTACTCAACTTCCCAGAGGTCCAGGAAATTCTAAGATAATAAGTTTCAAAGAAGATATGAACAAAGTTCTTCACTGGAAATTCTACTTATAAATAGAATATAACTTTGTAAATATTAATAATAACAAATATTAATTTGTTTTTCTTGTTTTTGAATGGACTGGTGAGTTCAGCAGTAGAGGTAAGCAGTAAAGGAACTTGCTTTAACTTGCAATTTGCAAAATTCTCTTCAATTTTTTAGTTGTAAAGAATTGCTTGGTGGTAGCAAAAGATTAATTGACTTAAACAGGGTCTCAGAGACAGTAAATATGAGAGGCAGGACTTGAATACAGGTCTTCTTAGCTGTTAGGCTGGTACTCTATCCACACTACACCATATTGCTTCTCATGAGTTAGTTTTCTGAGTTTCATGAGTATTGTAATCCTCTTTCTTCTCATATTTAAACCTTATATAGGGTTTCCTAATTTCACCACAATCTTGCTTTTCTGATTTCAATACTAGTAAAACCCTAATGAAAAAAATACTGTGTTTTGGAATATCATAAGTCTCTTATGAAAACTCCAGCCTGCACCACAGTTAATATTTGGTTACCTTTTTTCCCATTTATGATAGAATAGACCAGGAACCCATTCTCGTTAATAAATCTAATTTCCAGTAGAACTCCCACAGATTCATGTTAAGAAGATGGCTTAAGAGCTCCCACTCTTGCTCCTTAAAAAAAGAAGAAAAAACCACTCCATCATCTTTGTTGGCTCTATTTTGCCTGAAGTGATCTAGTCTGCATTTTTGTTGGACAGTGGTCAATGTGGAAACAAATCTATGTGCTCACAGACAACATGGCTTCCAACAGTTCACCTTGAAATTAACCAAATGCTATCTCCTCAAAAAAAAGATTCATTAGTTTTACATCTCTTGCTACAAAATACACCCTTTTGGGAATGCTAATTCTCTAACTTTGTCTATATCCTGACTTTCTTAGGGATCTGAATTAGCTGCTTGGTAGATTCTCTTCTTATCCTTGTTTGTTTTCCTGGAGACTTACTGACTGTGCCTCTTGGTTTACCCCTTTTGACTTGCCATACTATTAAGGGGTGTAACTTTGTCTGGTCACGGTACAGGAATTTTTTATCTTTCCCTAAAACATTTCAGAACTGTTTAGAATACGTATGATGAGAAGTTTCATCTATACTTAGGTCATAGGATTAAAACTGTGTCTACACTCACCTTTCCTTAGCTTCATTTTCAATGCTTTTGGCATTTTGCATAAAGAAAATATTTTCTGATCAGATGTAATAGCTTAAGACCTCACTTTTTTCATGTAAACATTTCCACTGTGGAGTTCCAGCATTGAAAGCAACAGAAATTCTTTGCAACTGGATGAAATTTATTTTTGCTCCAGGGATTGGTACTTTCACCCACTCAAAGAAAAGTGTGCCACTGAAACAAATGTTTTCATTTGAAAGCAAACATTTTGATTATAAAGACAGTGCCAAATAAAACATGTGTTAGCTATGACAAGCATCAGACTGAATTGAAATATTCAGTCAATTTTGAGTCACCCCCAGAAACTCTGGGTTGAGACATTTTTTTAGAAAGATTTAGAAATATCTCTCTAGAGAGACAATTTGGCGGTGCTAGTCTAAATAATTCATGGCCGTGTAGATTTGGCCATAGGTATTTCTATTCCAAAAGTGAAAAAGAGACATTTGGTAATTATACAATAAATTAACTCGAAGTAAAAATCCAATTATAATAATTCAGGCGTAGTTTAGGGGTATAGTTACTTTTGCTATCCATATTGATCAGTTACCTTCTTTCTTTCTATATTTTCATAGCCATCCTTCTAGAAACAACAGAACACACTGTCTCTACCTCCTCACCACACATTCATTTCTTGACCTTTTACAGTTGACTTTTATACCCAACCCTCTCTTGAAGCTGTTACTCCAAGGTCAGTGAATTCCCTGGTCTTCTTTATTGTTCTTTTCTTCCTTGACTTCTCAGCAGCATTGACTTCTCATCATTGATATCAACTAACTCTTCATAGTTTCTCATCTCAAGAAATCACACTACAGTTTTCTTCTGACTATTCACATCTGTTTCTCCTCTGCTGACTCCTCAGCGCTGCCCTCCCTCCCTAGATCTGTTCTTGTCCCTCTTCTCTGCGACTTGCTCTCTGCTTTAGTGATCACATCTAATTCTATGTTGTAAGTTATCACTTTTAGACAGAATATTTTAAAAAATCCACATCTCCATTCTAACTTATCTCTTGAGCTGCACTTAGGTTTCCCTAGCTACCTTTTAGATCTCTCCACCTGGATATCCACATCTATAACTCAGTTACTCATTTTCCCACAAAAACCTGCTTCTGTCACTTACAACTCTATTTTTGTTGGTGGCATCAGTCTTCTCCCAGACTTGTAACCTCAGAATCGTCTTTGATTCTTCGCTCTCCCTTACTCATGATATTTAAGCATTTGCTATGACCCATTGATTCTACTTGCTAATCTTTCTCACATAAGTCCTTATCTTTCCATTTCTACTCATATAAACACATAATTTCAGAGTTGGAAGAAACCTCAGAAACCATATAGTTTGTACCTGAGAAGCCCTTCTATATCATTCCCCCCAAAATGGTTAACTATATAGCTTTCTTGTCTCCAGTTTATCCCATTCACAATCCATCATTTACTACTCTTCCTGGGCAGTCTCCTGTCATAGCATTTTAATGACATCACTCCAATTCTAGAAAGTCTTCAAGAGTTTCTCACTGCTGAGCAAACGATGTATAAACACCTGACCCATCTTTCCAGTATTAACTCATATTACTGCCCTTCATTTATTCTTCATTCTAGCCAAACTGGATCACTCTTGTATCTCTCCATTATTTGCTGCTCAATGTCTTTGCTTACATGTCCACCCTGTCTAGAATAGACTTGATCTATTGAAGTCAAGATGATTCCCTCTCTTTTCAGATTTCTTGTAATAAGTTTTTGTACCACATTTTTTGTAATTGTAGTACTCTCTCACATCATGGTTGTTTGAGTACAAATCTTTCCTCTTCATTGGATTGTAAGTTCCTTGAGAGCAGGGTGTGTCTCATAGCTCTCATCCTTATATCCTGGTGTCACTGTGCCTGACTCTGTATCTTTCACATAAAAAGAAAATGTATTGAATCTAATTGAAATAGAGATCGATCTGGTTTGGCTATCTAGGCTAATGAGTTAACCAGAGCTTCAGGCCCATAATTTTCAAATACCTTTTGGATAACCAGCTCTTTGAACTCAAGATGACCTAAATTCAATTTTAGATAGATAGGTAGGAAGGTATATATATATATGTAGATATACATCTCTGTACCTATGTGTAAGTATATATAATTTTTATAACTTGTCCCCTCCTTCTAGTTTCTCTATTTCTGTTTATGGCAGTGCCATATTCTCAGTCACTAGGGATTGAAATCTCAGAGTCTTTCTTTTACTTTTTCCTTCCTTTATCCCACAAATACAATCCATCGACAAGTTCTATCAATTTTGTTGCCAGAATCTGTCTCCTCCTTTCCGTTCTAATGTAACAATCCTAGACCCTTCTCCCCTCTCACTTGGACTATTGTAATCCATTCTTACTTAGTCTTTTGCCTTGTGGCAACCCTCCTCTCAATGTTTGTTGTTGAATTGAATTCATCCTTTATTCACATTTCTGCCTAAGTTACTTTCCTACTGTTCTTCTCAGGGCACTGTCTTCTAATCAAAAGTCTATAGTGACTACCTACCAAACAAACTCTTTGTCCTGGCATTCAATTATCATCTGCCTTCCATCAATTTCATCCTTATCTCACACAAACTCCAGTGCATGCTTCTATGTTAGAGTCAAACTGAGTCCTCTTTTCATCACTTATTTGTGACCTCTGGTCTCCTATATCCAGGCCTTTGCTTTCTGGGCTGTAGACTGCCAACCTCCCCTCACTCCCTCTTTGCATCTATGCTTGAAGTCTCTTAATCCTTCAAGGGTCAGTTCAGATACCACCTCCTCTATGGACACTTCCCTTTTCATGCCCTACTGAAAGTATCTTCTCCATCTTGACACTTATTATGGTACTTTATCTGGACTTTTCCTTTACACTTCCTGTCTTTTGTAGAACTCTGTACAAGCCACTTAACAATGTCCCTCAGCCCCAATTTCCTCATCTGTAAAGTCAGAATGGGCAGCTAGGTGACACAGTGGATTAGAGTGCTGAGCCTGGAGTTAGGAAGACTCTTCTTCCTGAATTCAAATCTGGCCTCAGACACTTACTAGCTGTGCGATCCCGGGCAAATCATTTAACCCAGTTTACCTTAGTTTCTTCATCTGTATAATGAGCTGGAGAAGGAAATGGCAAATTACTCCAGTATCTTTGCCAAGAAAACCCGGTATGGGGTCATGAAGAGTCAGACCCAATTAAAAAAAACTAAACAACAGTAACAACAAAGTCAGGATAATATTAGCACCTGTGTGGATCAAATGAAATGATATATGAAGTTCTTTACAAACTTTAAAGTGTCTATGAATGCTACCTGTCTCATTGCCTATCAACAAGTAAATGCTTTGAAGGCAAGTATCTTACTCTTTTTCATCTCTGTATCCCTGTCATCTGGTATAGTGCCTAGGAAATTAATCATTTCTTGATTGAATTGAACTGTGTTGAAGTTATTACCAAATCTTTCCTGTCATTTGTAACATAAACTGATAATGTAGCTATATAAAACATAATTATGTTAGATGCATTTGCCCGTATAGAAAATACCAGATCTTTGTCTAATCTGGTATTTGTATCAAAATAATGTCTTGAGTATTAGAAATTCCCAAAACCAAGATAATTTCCTGAATAGAATCTATAGGTTTAATGGCATACGTGGTGCCAAAAGCAACAAATTGAAATGTCACTGAGAAAAGGGTTAGGCTTCTAAAAAAAACCACTTAATTAGAAACTGAACTTAAATTAATTTCAATAGGGAATTTTAGGAAATAAAATTCTTGAATCATAGAATTTTAGAGCTGAGAAGGACCTTGGAGATCATCCAGTCCAACCCATTAATTTTACAGATGAGAAAACTAGGGACTAAAGAGGTTAAATGACATGGCTAAAGTCACATAGGAAACCATATAATAGCTCTAAGTCACTTAAAAGAAAAACATTATCTTACCATGCTTAAGGGACAAAGCTCACTTCTTACTGTATGTCACTCTCTTGAGCAAATTTCACAGAGCTGTATTTTTCACATTTGTTTTTGGTTTTTTTGTGTGTGCTATTTTAAAAAATATGGTTAAGTCTTAACCAAAATTTTAAGGTTTTCTGTTTTTTTTTTAACAAAATTTAATTTCCCACTTCCACCAAAAAAAAGTCTAAACTTTGTCATCTTCAACAATGATTCGACAAGATGCTTAACCTGTTTTCCTCAAACATGTACATTCTTCAGCATCCTCTGGGGGGTATTACAATATTTGGTATGGAGAGTTATATTCTTTCTTACGTTTTCTCCAAAATATGAAGAAGCTTTATTTTTGTGTTTGTTTTTTTGATTGAGCTGTTTTTGTGCAAAAGGACAAAAATTACACATCCATGAAGGTTTGTCCACTGTGTTCATTACTGAGATATTTTTGAAATATAAAAGTAAATATGAGGGATTTTTTTCCGTTATTAATGCTTTCCTGCAATCTTGTGCAGATTTTGTAAATTGAACTTGTTTTCTCTATCACCAAGTATTGGAATGTTAGTGATTCTTGACCTTCAATTAGCTTTTTAACTTTTATTTTCTTTCTTCCCTCCAAGTAGCGGGTGATCTGGGAATAAATATATAAATATAATAGAGGGACTTGTTAGAGTTTCTCTTTAAGTAGAATTAAAGGGAATTGGACTTTGGAAGTTAAAATTAAAAACTAGTAGAAAGGAGAATCAGGGCATAAAGGATTTATTGTAAGATTTTGGTGCCAGAATATGAGACAAAAGGAAAAGAGCCCAAATGCCATTTTAAAAGTCTTTCTCATCACAAGTAGAGGGTGATATAGTTTTGAGTTCCAATTTTTTCTCCTTCCACTCCCTTCTTCCCAAGATGGCAAGCAATATGATATAGGTTATACATATGCAATCAAAAACATATATTCTTAGGGGCAGCTAGGTGGCGCAGTGAGTAGAGCACTGGCCCTGGAGTCAGGAGGACCTGAGTTCAAATCCGGCCTCAGACACTTGACGCGTGTGCTAGCTGTGTGACCTTGGGCAAGTCACTTAACCCCCAATTGCCCTGCCCCCCCAAAAAAACCCATGTATTCTTAACCCATTTATCTGTCATATCCCACTTTCATCTTCAAGTTTAGGTTCAGTCAAGGTTTATTCTGTAAGTGAGGAGAACCAAAGGCAATGTGAGATCTATTTATTGATCATCAGTCCCATTCAGAATTTAACTGTCCGATGCTACAATGTTTTTTCCTAAACAACCCTTGATATGTGTATCAAACTCTATATTTAAGATATCTGTCATGTCTCACCTACTCTGAAACATTCTACTTTGTACTTGTGGACATTCGAGGGAAAGATTATTTTCCCCTCTGGGTACAATTTGCCAAGCTAAGGTCACTAGAGACAACCTCAATGGAGTATTTTTAATAATATCTCTTCTAAAGGGTATTGATACTGCAGTCAACCCTGTCTTTCTGGTTCTTACATTGAAGATCTCTGCTTAGCAAATATACTGTTTTTATAAAAAATCTGTAGATGAGATATTCATTGGTAGAGATATGGAATCTTCCATGATGGAATGAAATATTGGTATCTTTACATTATCCTCCGCCCAGCAGACTCACTACATGTAATTGAATTGCATCTCAGATAACCCCATTTTCCAGCATACCCCATTCCTTGACCGTTTAAAAATACTGAAATGTTCTTTTATTTTTAGAAAAAAATTGTAAGGTTTGGATAAAACAAAGAATTGGTCTATAACAGAGTTTTTGTAAATTCATATTTTCTTTATGTCAGGTTTTCTTAAAGCAGGACACATATAATTTATTGTGAAAAGTGTCAGTACAATGAAGTAGATTGGTAATGCAAACCCTTTCTATTAAAATGATATGAAGGTTTAGAAGAGGGGAAATGGTTGTGGTTAATCTCAGCTCAGGACTGGAAGTTTCTGAGTTTAAGCTTTCAATGGGCTGAAATGGGACACTGTGAGGGATGCCTGATTTGAAATCCGAGTTAGAATCCATTTCAGCAGGGATTCTTTAGAGCTTTGGTCGAGTCTCTTGATCTCTATTTTGCCATGTCTAATTCCAAGGAATTTGAAAAGACTAATTAAGGTATATAGACAATTTGAAAACTAAAATATCCGCTGCTGATGTAAAAGTGCATTTTTTCATATTTTACAGAAACTAAAAGGAAGAGGTTAAAGTAGTCTTGTCAAAAAGAGTAAAACTGCTATAAAAATTACAATGTTCAAACTGGACTAGGAATAGATTTCCATATTTATTGAGAAAGGGAAGAACAGGACCAGTAATGGAAGAATACCAACTAGATGAAATGTGGCATCTGGGACAAGTAAATTAAAATGACTCTCAGCCCCAGGAAAAAACCCCACTAAAAACAACTGCTTCTTACTCTATCTCATTATGGAGTGAGTCACCTCAGTTTGGAAATGGCACTCAGTAACAGAAATAATATTTTACCTGTTGGTGAAGATTCATTCAGGCAAGTACATCAGTCACTGAGCTCCAGCATGCTAAAGTGTATTTTTCATGATAGAAAAGATGACCAGCAAATGAGGAGATATATCTGATGCTTCTTGGGTGTCATCATATTTTTTTTAACACATAAAAGAATTCCATTTATTTTTCTAAGTGGGGTTCAACCACGGTCACTGTTGTATCAATGGCTGCCGAGCTTTATTGTTTAAGTTGTGGTCTCCTGGATGGAAATATTGTAGGAGTTGGGAGATTAAGAAAAATATCGTATGTGTCATTTATTTAAAACCATTATTTGACATAAATAATGAGCAATACTCTTTTTAACTAGGGAAGTTTGACAGCATATAGGATATCTGACAGGTACTCATTTTGACACTTGGGGTACTTGCTTCCATTGGCTGTTCAACCTTTAGGTTCCTTATCCATCTGTCCATTTGTCTGTCTGTCTGTGGTGGTGGTGTCTGTTTTTAAAACTGGGTCTCCCTGTATCACCAGGGCTGGAAATGCACCTGGCAGATCCCAATTCTGCCTAATAGTGATTTGACAAGGAAGTTTTAAGTTGCTCCATTTTTCCTACCTAGGCCACCTTGCC
Organism: Phalanger gymnotis; assembly: GCA_028646595.1. Lineage (NCBI taxonomy): Eukaryota > Metazoa > Chordata > Mammalia > Diprotodontia > Phalangeridae > Phalanger > Phalanger gymnotis. The sequence goes on along the minus strand of CM053622.1, from coordinate 230,676,913 downwards.
TCTCTTTAGTCTCTGGAAAATTTACCATATTTGTTTCAGACAACGTATATATTCCCAGATTGCTTTAGGTCTGCTGCAGCGCAGAACCCCCTAACAAAAGTGACCCACCAACTTCAGCCTTACCTGTTAGCTGGTTTTACAGGCCTGTGCTTTTAGATTTCTTTAGCATTGTTGTAGGTAAAAATGAGGGGTCTTCAGGTAATTTTATCAGAAAGGCCTACTTATCCTTATAAAATAAGCAAATCCCATTCCCTCCCCAAAAAAGTATATATATTTTATATATATTCTTCATTTCCTGACATGATTATATGTTATGTCCCCTGTAGAATATAAGCTTTTCCCCCTCTAGCATGTTCCTAGAGGGCAGGCAGGCTGTTTCATTTTTGCTTTTATATACCCTTTGTATCTTATGCTTGGCACGTACTGAGTCATTAATAAATGCTGATTGTTGACCGAAGAAATACTTTAGTAGCATTTGGCCAGTTGACAGAAGAAAATCATGTAGGGACTAAAGATGTAAATGCAGTTTTTTGAGAAGCTGTACCTCTGATAACATTTTACAAATATAACTTGTCAGGTACTCAGTAAATATGGATGGTAGTGGTGGTGATGATGCATGAGAAAAACTAAGAGCTGTTACTGCGATTTCTGGATTCATATTTTAGCAGTCCCTCAAAGAAAGAGGAATGTATCTTTCTCACATTTTCATCAAGGCATATTTTTAGGAATAGAAGAACGAGTTTGGAGGAAAATGGTATTTGTAACCACATAAAAGTATCCAAAATTCTAGTTACTATTTGAATCATTTTCTTAGTTCATAAAACAATAACAATCTATACAATAGTGCTATAACGTTTTCAAAGTACTTTACATAGTTATGGAAAGGGAGGGAAAAGCCCTTACAGTTCCTGTCCTCCAGGTGTATACATTCTAATGTGGGGAGACAGCATGTAAATGACTAGGTATATACAAGATATGTACTGAGTAGATGAAAATAATTTGAAAGGGGAAGTCACAGGGGATGGGGGCAGGGAAGAGAAGCCTCCTTCAAAAGAATTTGAGCTAAGTCTTGTAGGAAGCTCAGAAAACTAAGAAAGATTGATGAGAAGCCAGAACATTCTTGGCATGGTAGGCCAGCTGGCCCTGCAAGGCACAGAGATGGGATATGGGGTGTCCAGTTTGAGGAATGGCAAGCAGAAGTGTAACTGGATTGGAGATTGTGTGGAGGAGAGTAAAATGTAAGAAGACTGGTAAGGTAAAAAGGGCCAGATTATGAAGAGCTTTAAATGCCAAACAGAGAATTTTATACTCGATCTTAGAGGTAGTAGGGAGCTCCTGGATCTGGGAGGAGGTGGGGGTACAGAGATTTGGTTAGACCTGCACTTTAGAAAATTATGTTGGCTTCTGTGCAGAGGAAAGCTTGGGGTAAGAAGAAATGAGGAAGGGAGACTGATTATAAGGCTATTTTAGTAGTCCAGGAATGTAAATGAGTGAGGTAGAAATGGCAAGATTTGGCAGTGGATTGGATATGTGAGGTGTGCTTCTCCATTGGATTTTAAGCTCTTTGAGGGTAGGGACTGTCTTTTGCCTCCATTTGTATCCCTGACACAGCACAGTGCCTGACAGGTGCTTAATAAATGTTTATAGATTGATTGTTAGTTAAGAGTAATGCTAAGATTATACAGGCCTAGTAACTGGTGAGGGGGTGTGCGCTTTACAGCAGTAGGGAATTTGGGAAGCTGGGATGGTTTGGTGGGAAAGATAGTTTTGTTTTGGACATTTGAATTTGAGTTTCATTTACATTTAAAAGAAGCATTGGTTTTCATTGGTTTTGTTTTTGTTTTTTCCAATATATGATCAAGACTAAGAGGAGATGATACAGTTCTTGCCTTGACTGTCTTTTTAACTATTCAACAACTCATCTATCAGATACCTTCAGTCTTGCAAATCTTACTTAATGTTCTGACCTCTTTTAGAGCTTCAGTATATGCCTGTCACACTTCATCTTGCTTTCATTTCATTTCAGAAAACAACTATTTTTACATAAGCTACAAAGTCACAGCCAGTAGCTTGTGCAGCAGAGACAGATAGCCCGAGGTTGTCCTGAGACTTTTCATTTTATCATTGCACACACACAGCAAGGCCTGCCAGGTGCAGCTAGTGTAACCAGGACTCCAGCATCTCCATCATGCAGTAAGCTCCTGCCAACCTAGAGATCTTAGGTGACGATACACTGGTTATATTTGACAAAGAGCAGAGATTCTGTAAATCATGCTGTTTTCATTGATTACTGTCTGAAAGTGCATTAACCCTCCTTAAGGCTTTAAGATACTGTTTTCCCACAAGTGTGTGTAATGTAAAACTGTTCAGGAAAGCTTTTCAAAGATTAATTCCTTGTTATAGATAAAAGCTCTCAAAAAAGAGAAAGAAATTCATGAGTTATTTCCAAACTCTGTACTGATTCAGTCATATATTTCTTTAAAACATTTTTTAAAGGGACAGATTCTTATTTATTTCTCACAAGGCTATTTATTGATTGGAAACGCATTGTTTTTTCAGATTAACCAAAACACTTGAGGTCAAATGTAAATTCTGAAGTCTAAATGATCAGATTTATTGTAACTTGGTCACGTTTTTACCTGACTTGGTCTTGTTTTAATTCTCCATTTTTATGATTCTCTTATTTATTTGTTTGTACACACGCAACGTCTATATTTTCTTAAACAGCATTGTGACTTTATTCTGAAAAATGGGACTTCCAAAATGCTTGAAGAAATGTGATTTAGTATTTTCTGGTTTCAGGGCCAATGTTTAATGTCCTTTATAGTGCATTCTTAGTGTACAATTCCCTTTAGATTCTATGAGTAAAGGAGTTTGGGTTTCATCATTTTAAACCATGTGCTTGTACCACCAATATTTATATTATCAAATTAATAGTAATTGCCGTCATTTATAGGGTGCTTTTAAGATTTACAAAGTACTCTACATGTGCTGTCTCATTTGATCCCCACAACAACCCTCTGCGGTGGAAGCTATATCCCCATTTAACATGATAAAACTGAGGCCCAGGAAGGCTAAGGGACGGATCACATAGCTAATAAATATCTGAGCCAGGATTCAGTTCAACACTCTAACCTCTGCACTACCTAGCTATTTATGATATATAAATAAATGAATGTTAAATAATGGTAAATGCTTATAAAAAGATGATATTCCTTGATTATACTTATTAGATGTTTTTCAAGTATGCCTATAAAATGTGATACATGGGATGCATGGCCTTATGACTATGAGTTAGTAGCATTTGACCTTTAACAAAGAAAGTATAATAATCTATCTTTATGCATATATGCATATGTAGGTGCTTATACATGCATACATGCATACATACATACATACATAGCTATTGCGGGAAGGGGGCAACCTATGCTTTATAGGGCATTCCTACTGGGGAAACTTCCTCCTCTGGTCACAGGTTCAACTCATCTGGTGACTTACAGTCTTATGGAGTTGTTTGGGACACTGAAAGGTTAAGTCATTTGTTTATGGTTACACCTCAATATGTGCTAGAGGCAGACCCTGAAATGAGTCCCAAATTAGGCTCACAGGCCACTGCACCATGTTGTCTTTCTTGCACCTTATGTACAGCAACAAAACAGGACATAAAGATCATTGTCTATGACTTGTAAAAGTAGAAAAAATCAGGCATTTAATTGTGCTTAAAATATTTAGGGAAAAATCTGATTTTTAACCTGATTTGAATGAATGCAAGAAAAAAGCATGTATTAAGCAATATGTATAAAACACTTCATCTATGAAATTGACAGTAATAAAGAAAGATTTCCTGATGGCCTAGACACCAAAACTTAGGAATAATTTCCTTGTTTGTTATATTGAATAAGTGAACAAAATTTTTATTGTTAGCATATTAGAAAAAAAAACTTTATTGTACTACTATAACACCTTTTTAATGGAAAACTATTATTGTTCTGGTTTTTTCTTTACAAGATGTTTTAAACTTTAATTTTATATTTTAAGACTGAAATACAAAAACAAAACACTAAGTGATTTATTTTAAGTCAGTTTCTAACATAAAATTTTTTAAAAACTACTCAAAAAATCAAATTGTTATAAATAAAACTAGAAAGGTACAAAAACAAGGTAAAATTTTTAAAAGTTGACAATTGTTAAATGAAATATAAAATCTCCATAATAATGCATTTAAACGATAATACAGAATAGCTTCACATCAAAATTGTAACATCATGATTGTCCCACCAAAAGCTTACTGGAGAAGGTAGACAGAGCAGGAAGAGCTATCCAATGAATAGTATTGAGTCTTAGGCATATATCCTAAGTGAGTAAATGATTGCAAATGGAGGCTGTGACCAAGTGCCCTGACTACCAGGGGTATGCTTTGCCTATAGGCAAGGGCCAAGGCTGCTACAGAAAAATGGTAGTTGGGAGCAGGGCCAACATGTGAACAAATGAGGTGAAACCTGTATCAGTGCTATAGGGCTTCCTTATGCAGAAGCCATTTTGGTAATGAACTGTATGCTTCAGCTGATCTTGTTGGCCCATTGGCACATGCTAACTTTGGGGGCTGTTGGGCATGCCTCATTTGCCTATTGGTAATCTAAACATGAAATGAGGAGCAGAGAGAGGAATTGATAGTGTTTGGGGGATTTACATAGAATGGAGAGATTTATCAGTGCCACAATGCTCAATCATAGGACCTACTGACAAGGCATCCAGGAAAATGGATCAGGATTGAAGACTATCCACCAGTGAATATGAGGAAAGGTCATGAGGAAAGGTCATCTGCAGCTTACAGTGTTTCCCTTATGACAACTATCCCATAATGCTTTAGGAAACATAAGCAAACAGGTATGGGATGAGCCTCTGGTAACTTGGTTCAAGAAGAATATTTGATGAAAGAGGAAGTCATGATTTCCCCTCTTTCCACTCAAAGGACACTGTGCTTTACAGACTATTGAATTAAATAAGAGTAGACAAATTCTATATTATTTAAAACATATTTTTATAGTAAAGGCTAACACATGCTTAAGTACAATTAATAGGGGAAATGGCTCATTTCTTTAGAAATATAAAATCTAATGAATCATTAATGTTTGAATAACCTGCTGGGAATTGGGGGAAGTAGTTATATGCTTCTCTGTTAGGAAAAAAGGAGAAACAGTTACTAAATTAGATATTTAACTGGTGCTGTCTTAGAATATGGAAACAAAGGCCCTAAAACTGAAGCTTTTGACTAAGTAAACCATAGAAAGTATTAAATGAGTCATTGTAACCCTTACCTGAGTCCTCTCACAGAAAAAAATAACTGTGTCTAAATCCCCTTGGCCAGAGGCTGGTTTGCCTTAATGTGAGATTGTCGTTTGTGGTGAATGTACGTATATACTTAGTATGCACGTAGCAGTTTATGTTTCCTAAATGTTTTCTATTAATTAATTGATCCCACTCCCTTGAGTGGTAGATCAATATGATTATCTTCACTTTGCATATGAAGAAGCTGGCTGAACACAAAGAATGAAATGATTTCCTTCAGGTCCCAAGACTTCTCCTTCACTCTGTTTTTCTTTAAGCCATAATGGTGATGTGAGTGATCTGGGCTGATAATGGAAATAGGTCATTTTTCTGCATCTAGGATGAAATCCTTAAGACAGAAATCTCTATTTCTTCTGTGAGACTTACAGTACTTGGTCCCTTGTTCATTCTTTTCTTCGTTATCTGCTGAACTCCTTTTTACCTAATGATACTTTTGACTTGCTTTCTATCCGTAGAATTTAGCAGAGCCCTTAATAAATGCCTGCAGATTGATTGTTGGTTAATGGTCCACAACCTCTCGATTCACTAATTACTTAATTTAGGGTAATAATAAGCTTAAAGCTTTAAAGCTAGACTGGAAGGAGATCTTAGATTCAGAGCTAGAAGGAGACCTAGAGGCCAAGCCACCTGAGGCCCAGGGAGCATGTGACTTGTCCGAAGAAGTAACATGTGTAATAAGCAGGTGAGCTGAGATTTAAGCCCATGCCTTCCTACTCCAAGACTAGTATCCTCTGCATTGCACCGGTTGCCTCTAAATAGAACATTGACAAGTAACTCTTCACTGCCCCATGGCTGGAAACTATATTTAGCTGTAGCTAACAACTGAAGAGAAAAGAAGGAATAAGAAGAGTCTGGGCACAAGATGCCTATCTCCACATTTGGCATGATAACTTCTATACTTAGGGTTATGAATGACAAGTGTAGACAGTGTATTAACTAATAAATAGTAAGCTTGGGGGGCATTTTTTGAAAGTGGTAGAGTTCCATGGAAAATTAAGGGAAAAAATGAACAAAAGAAAGGTGATACTATGAGCCAAAATCCATCGTAACCATTGAACAGAGCGCTCAAGAGTACATACCCCCAGATGCCAATTACCTTAGTTTGGGTAGAAATATGTTCAGTGAATAGACTCCAGTGACTTGAAGTAGACAAAAGCAGCAAAGGCACCAGAGATTCTGGCTTAACAGATAGAAGTCAACTTTATAAGAGATAATGAAGACACTTAGGAAACTGAGGCCCAGAGAGTCACCCAAGGTCACATAGGGATTAAGTAGAAGAACCAAGTCTTCCAACTTTGAAGTCCAAAATAGTTCTATTACATCTCTGGCAGCCGGGTTTCTTGAATAACATCTGACTCCTTGGCAAATTAGATTATTCTGTTGAGTATCCCAGAGTTATGTTCCTTTTGCTATGCCGAGGTTGACTGTTAGCTTGCCTTTTAAAATTCAAACCACCTTATCCTTATTTGGCCTAGTAGATAGAACTTGGAATCATGGTGGATTTTTTTTTTTTACTTCAAAGTTGGAAGACTTGGCCCTTCTACTTAATCTCTATGTGGTCTGTTTATAAATACGTAAAATAAAAATACATAGGATTATAAAGGAAACCAATTATATTAAATTGGTTGGACCCCATTTTAAGGATTTCTGTCTTAGCTGCGTAGAGCACTGAAAGGTTAAGTGAATAGAAGGTGGGAATTTGAACACATGCTTGAGGGCCAGCTCCCTATAGACTATGTCATCCTGCTTCTTTAGTGGTATTTCTTCAGCAAATTGAACATGAGCAAATAATAGAAATGGATGGTATGACAGAGTAAGATAGGTAGGTGCTATAATGATCCCTATTTTACAGATCAGGAAAGTGAGGCAAGCAGAGGTTAAGTGACTCAGTGTTACACAGATAGTAAGTGTCTGAGGCTGGGTTTGAATTCATTTTCTCCTGACTCTGGATCCAGTGCTGTATCCACCACTTTACCTAGCTGTGCGACAGTTGAGGAGGTAAAGAGGAAGAGAGTTTCATGCCTGAGGGAAAATCTGTGCAAGGGCATGGGGATGGGAGAAGGAATTTCATGTATGGTGAACAAATGGACAGGAAAGATAGATTAGAGTCATCTCATAGGGGACTTTAAATGCCAAACGAAGACATTCATGTTTTATCCTTAAGGAAATGGGGAGCAACAGAATTTTTTCTTTTAGGGGAATAAGAATTTGCAAGGATACAGGAGAAATGGGTTCCTGTCCCAACATTTCTATTGTTTGACCATATTCAATATGCTAAAGAAATACCACTGAAGAAGCAGGATGGCAGAGTAGGTCAGTAAATATTTATTAAGCACCTACTATGTGCCAGGCACTGCACTAAGTGCTGGTAATATGAAGGAAGAAAAAGACAACCCCTGTTCTCAAAGAGCTCACGTTTCAATTTCAGAGGCGAGACTAAGCAGATTACAGGACCTTGTCTTCTCTTTAGAACTCAACACCACCGCTTCCAATCATTACTTTTTACCCTTACTCCAGTCTTTCATTTCTCTCTCTTTATCTGGTTTCTTCAAAGGTCCTAAAGCACCTTCATTTAATGCATTAGCCTCATCTAGGCCTCTTGGATGTTTTCTTTTTCCAGACCTCAGTCTCCTGGGCCTGTACCAATTTATCTGTCATTCCTAAGATCCCCAAGTATGCCCCACGGCTATGACCACTCAATCTTTCTTCCAGGAGCTTACAACATACATGCATTTATACCTGACACAGCCATCTATACCTATATATAAAGGTACGCACATACACAAATATAGAGATAGATAGATCTATCTGTGTGTGTGTGTGTGTGTGTGTGTGTGTGTGTGTGTGTGTGTGTGTGTGTGTGTGTATTACAGGTACCACTAGACACCTAGATGGTACAGTGGATACAATATTGTGCCTAAAGACAGGAAGATTCATCTGCCTGAGTTCAAATCAGAATTCAGATACTTACTCGTGACCCTGGGCAAGTCACTTAACCCTGTTTTCCTCAGTTTCCTCATTTGTAAAATGAGCTGAAGAAGGAAATGGCAAACCACTCCAGTATCTCTGCTAAGAAAACCCCAAATGGGGTCATGATGAGTTGGACATGATTGAAAATGACTGAACAACAAATATATACCTCTATCCTCTTTTTCTGTAGAGACGGAATTTTTTTTCTTTCTTTTTTTCTTTGCATTATCAGTTCTTAATTCAGTACTTAAAATATAGTAAGCATTTAATAAATTTTAATTGATTGATTACTTGATGGCCTGGGGTGAGTCACTTACGCTCTGCAGGACTCATTTTCTCCTTGGTAAAATATGGGCATTATAGTTAAGGCCTCTTCCAGCTCCAAGTCAGATGATCCTCTGAATTTTGTCACTGATGAGTAAACTCTCCCTGAGATTGTCTCTGAATTTCCCTTCTAGCCCCAGAAGTCTATGATTCTGTTAATAATTAAGATGAGCAGTTTCCATCCTCCCAGTATTTGCTGCCTCGCTTGTGATAGTTTTTGTAAAACTGCTTCATAAAATTTTGTAACGGTTTATATCCACCAGTTTACTCCTTTTCCCATCGCTCCTTTCCAGACTTCAGTAAATATATAGATGTCACCTGTGGATTTAACTTAACAAAAAGAATGAGATTCATATGAAAGACTTCTAGTTTATTCTTCATTCACCCCCATTGTGCCTAGAAATTGCATCCCATGTAATATGCACGATAAGCAACAGTTCTTAGGCCTCTACCCAGCGGGAATGTTAGGGATGAATATCAAGGACCATGGAGATGTAAGGAAGTGTTAGGGCTTCCTTGCTCCTTTTTTAATTCCCCTTTCTCTATCTTAACACATCTTTCTTTTCTCTACTCCAGGCCCAGAGTGTATCATTTATCGGTTAATAAGTTGTCTGACAAGATAGCCACTTTGTCCCTAATTGTTCGGTTTATTTATGTATTATTGATGAGCCCAGACTTGAACTCTGCTTTCCTTGGAGGCTGCTTGATAAATCTGCTGGCTAATCCTGTCTAAGACACTGAATTACCTGCTCTGGCGTAATACATGATGGCCTTGCTCTTACTTTGTATTCCTCCAAGGCCCGAGATGTACATTTCCAACGTGCTGTGTTTAACAGTAAGAAACATTCAGATCTATAATTCAAATTGCTCTTTGTGTGCGGGGGTGGGGTAGGAAAGAAGAGGATAAAGGCTCCTTAGTGATGTGCTGGTCATAGAAAACCCATGTTCTAACAACTCTAGCTTCTGGCTATTGTGGTTTTTCACACCCTGTACTATTTAAAGCTATTTTAAACCATCTGAACTTTGAATTAGGCTGAACTGTTAGGCGGGTAGGGCTAAGTTGTGTACTCATTTATTTTTCTGCACTTAAAATTGAGATGATGGAAATAGAGAGGGAAGGTTAAAGAGAAAGATTCATGCCATACGTCTAAGTACAGTATTGGTTCCCAGTGTACGTGAGAGAATATTTGGCTTTTAGAGGCAAAACAGAGGTAGCTACCTTAGCCAAAGGGAGCAGCATAGTAGATAGAGTATCGGGCGTGAAGTCAGGAAGCCTCATTTCCTGAGTTCAAATCTGGTGTCAGACACTTAATAGCTGTGTGACCTTGGTAAAGTCACTTAACCCTGTTTGCCTCAGTTTCCTCATCTGTAAAATGAGCTGGAGAAGGAAATGACAAACTGCTCCAATATCTTTGCCAAGAAAACCCCAAATGTAGTCACAGAGTCAGATGCAACTGAAACAGCTAAACAACATATGTGAGGCACTATGCTAGGTGCTAATGATACACCCCCCCCAACCCCCCCCCCATGAAACCATTCTTGCCCTCAGGGGGATTATGTTCTACTTAGAGGAAACAACATGTACTCAGATAAGTCAATATATACAAAGTACTTTTCTTGTGGGGAAGACACTAAGAAATGGGAGGAACAGGAAAGGATTCTTGAAGGAAATGGCATTTTAGTGTTGCCTTGATGGAAATTAGGGATTCTAAAGGCAGAAGCAAGGAGACTGCATTGTAGATAGAGGGGACATCCTTTGCAAAGTAACAAAATTGGGAAGTTGTGTATAGCCTGTGCTGTGGTATCTCTAGGTGGTGGGGTTGGAGGGGGACAAGTAAGATAAGATCAAGTCAGTCTAAAAAGACAGGTAGGAGCAAAATTGTGAAGGGGTGTAAATGCCAGGTGAGCTATTATTACATGCTAGAGACAAGAAGAAACTGCTGAGCTTCTAGAACAGGAGAGTGACTTGGTCTGACCTGTGTATTAGTGGTGGATGAATTGGAGAGGAGAGAGACTGGCTACAGGGAAACCAGGTAAGAGGCTACTGCAATAGGCCAGAGGTCATCAGGGTCTTGACCAGGGGAATTGTCATGTAATTGAAGCGCAAAGGATGGATAAAAGAGATTTCATATGGGTTTAATCACCAAGACTTGGCTCCTGATCTGGTGTGTGTTCAATAAATGCTGAATTAAATTGAGTTGATTTTGGATAAAAATCTGTCATAAAAATATATTTTATCCATGTTTCAGAGATAACATTTAAATAATAATTAAAACTATTTTAATACTTAGGCTTATTATTACTATAAGTAGAATGAGATGCTTCTGGAGAAAGTAGGGTTGGTTCCCTCTGATTGGAGGTCTTTAAGAAATAATTGAATGGCCACTTTGGTATGTCATGGAAACAATTTTAGGTATGGGACAGACAAAATAGCCTCTGAAATCTCTTCTGAAATTCTGTAGTTCCTGAACGCCCTCCCCCACCAAAAGAGACATGATTTCATTCTCCCAAGAGTATAAGAACCCCTAAGTATTTTTGTATTTTCCTCAATGAAAATTGTCACATGATGTATTCTATCAGTTTTAAAAATGGGGGCTTGGTGATATGTTGATTGTTAAATAACCTCTTCAAGGCCAGAAAAAGGACACAGCCCTTCTGCTTCCAAGGCTACACCCCTTCATTTAGGTTTTTTGGAAGTCTTATAGAATTTGATAGACTTTTGCTTCTGCTATATATAATCATGTCTGTGACTATACATTTCCCTTGTCAATTTAAGATTCTTCTTCAGCATGAGGGTCATCCACATTATGGATTATTTGAAACCAATTTGACATCCCAGCCTCGTTTCTTTCTTACCCTTTGCACATTCCTGAGTTGTTGTCTGTCTTTCTCAACCCTTATATCCTCAAAGAATGTAAATAAATACTAATATTAGCCTCATCTAAATGTGACTTGGAAGGAAGACATCCTGCATAAAGTCATATAGGGTATTCCAAAGTCAACTGCTGTATAAATGAATTTTTGATTATTTGCTTTTTTGGATTAACGCTATCTCAGTCTGCTTTGCTTAGCAAAAGTAAGGTCTTCATCCTTCATTTGGAGACCAGAGAAAACACCAAGGGCATTAGGATACCTGACACAACACAAAAAGTTGCTTCTTTGTTTAGTACCAAAGTATGATCCTGGGTAGATTTCACCATATTCTTCAAGGTGAAGACAGAAAGTAGTCTATTTCTATGCCATTACAGCAATCACTTAGTATTTATTAGGTGCTTACTGTATGCCAAGCACTGTACTGCATGCATTGAAAGAAAGGCAAAAACAGTCCACTCTCTCAGGGAACTCAATCTAATATGCAAACAACTGTGGACAAACAAAATGTTTGAAAAAAATGGAAAACGTTTCCTATCAATCCTTTGGTTGGGAAGATGTGTGCAATTGAGATATGCAGCTTTGAAGCATGTACTTACCTACATATAAGATTATTGCTTGCATTTTAGCTGAAACCATGCTATTTTAATGTTGGAGAATATTTAAAGTGTGCGTATGAGATGGCAGATGTAGACAATCATCTGTAAGATGCTATATCCTGAGCTGGCGTTGTTTCCTTGAGTTATGTTAATGGGCAAGTGAACCTTGCTTTAGGAACCCCTTCCTGCCCCATTGATATGAATTATCCAGCTAAAAAGAAAAGTAAATGTTTATTTAATAAGAAATAATTTATCCTGAGCAATATAATATGACTTAGGTTTAGTTTGCAATTTCTTTCCACTTCTGAAATTATATTTAACCTATTTACTTCAAATTTCTACTGCTAGTAACCTTAAAGGATAATTCACAAGAAATATCATTAGATATAAAACCAAAACTGTGTACATTCAATTCAGCATTACAGGACTGCTCAAGGGGTATTTCCAAGGGAAAAAAATCCTGAGGCCTCTTCTTTCCATATTAATATTCATTTTCTTAATGGCTAAAGTAATGGTATACTGGGAATTTTTATGGAAAGCTTATTAAATGGAAGAACGGATAGATTAATAATATAATATTTTATACAGAAAGGTAAAATAATACCATATGGATCGTTGGAGATTACATAATTTCTTGGATGTCCGTATAATAAAGCACTTTAACTGATTAATAAAATAGCTAAAGTATCTGGCTAGGTTATGTGATAGCTGAACTAAACCAGAAATTATGATACAGTTGAGTAAAATACAAAGAGATATTGTGATTCTTTGGAAAAAATTAATGCTGAAAATGAATAAGAACCATTCTACTTAATAAAAATGTTATGATAAGCATAATTTTGTCATAGTACTGTAATTTTAACCATACAACCATATTGCTTTATTATAATATCATATCAGAACTTCAATAACTTATAGATAGTGAAAGGCTCAACACGCTACTGTTTGGGGAGAAGTGTCTATGTGGGTGTCTCTATGTGTTTGCATACATACCATAGTTTAATACATGAGTTCAATGAATATGTGGTACAGTGGTACTTTGCATTAAAGTCAACTTGATGTGAATTGTACTTTTTGTTGTTCAGTCACTTTAGCTGTGACTATCTCTTTGTGATCCTGTATGGGATGTTCTTGGCAAAAATACTGCAGTGGTTTGCCATTTCCTTCTCCAGGAGATTAGGCAAATAGAGGTAAAGTGACTTGCCTGGGATCACACAGCTAGTGAGAATCTGAGGCCGAATTTGAACTCAGGTCTTCCTGACTCCAGTTCCAGTGCTCTATCCACTGAGCCACCTAACTGTCTCCATGAATGGTATACTTTGTGCAATATTTATGATGAACTTTTAATATTCTGTCCTGCTGGCTTCTCCCTATATGCCACCATACTTTTGTGCCTCTTCACCCTTTTGAGAGTCATTGTGTAGTTAGCAAGTGCAAACTGACTTTGATATATTAGCCTGTTAAAGTATAAATGAAAGATAAATTTGCTTTTAAAAAATAGAAAGCATCCCAGAGTTATATCAACATCTTGGTAGTTCAGTACTATTTGAAATAATCTATTCTTTTGAACTCCTTCATTATGAGAAGCTAATGAAATTTGGTGATCTATATGGAAAGGGAATCTGATGCAGGGAACGCCATACTGAACCTGGAGTCATAAAGACCTGAATTTACCTCTCTTCTCTTACATCAGCTGCATGACCATGAGCAAGTCATCATTTCATCTCCCTGAATATGTTTCCTCCAATGTAAAATGAGGATAAAAATGCCTTTTATTGCAAACCATTACATGTTGTCATGGGCATCAAATGAGATAAGAACCCCCAGTCTAGATAGACAAATCAGCTGTGTGACCCTGGGCAACCTCTTAGAGGTTGTTTTCTCATGTGTAAAGTTGTGATAATAATACTTGTAAAGCATAACTGGCCAGGTTGTTGTGAGAAACAATGAAATAATGTATGTAAAGTGCTTTTTGAACTATAATGTGCTATAGAGATTTTGGCTATTGTTGTCATATTTTAATCTGCTATGTCAGAATCCATTTTAAACACATATTAACAAGGTCTCTTGAAGGCAATGAAGTATTATTGAGCTTGATTATTCCCATTCTCTTTGCTCCTATTAATGCCCTCGATTGAGGAAACGAGGACTGGATAAATTCTCCACAGGAGGCAAGCACTTCATGCCCCAACACATTAGTATTATCACTTCTTTATGAAATAGTCGTCCTTTACTCACACATAATCACAGCACACTGATAAATGGGAAAAGATGAAGTTGGAACTAGTCAAGATGCTGCTACCCTGTGGTTTTCTAGCAAATGTTTTTCCATATTCCAGAACCTCCTAAAAATTGTGCAGAACCAAGCTGAATGCCAAAGAAGATTTATGAGGAATGAAGGTCCTCAGTTATCTCTTTCAAGGTCTTTAAATGCACCTAGGCAATAATCGAGAATGTTTTTTTTTTCCATTTTGCAAATAAACCAGAAATCCAAATAAGTTATTTGCCCTGTGTAATTGAGTTAATGAAATAGGAAAGCAAGACTAGAACTCAGAGCTTAGAAGGTCAAGACCTCTTTTCATGGTTCTCATTAGCTGTCACTTTTCCCACTCAATACTGTCTTACAAAGTAGGTGGAAATGAGAGGGAGAAAAATGTTTCTAGTAGCATTGTGAAGCAACATATTAAAATGATCTAGTAGCAGCACAGATATAGCTGTCATTTCTCTGTTTGGCTTTTGAAGACCCTTCAGAACCTGAGTCCTGACTAACTTTCCAGTCTTCTTATACCTTCCTCCCTGCCATGCAGTCAGTTATCCAATGACACTGGCTTCCTGGCTGTTCTTCTCACATGATTTCATCACTCAGTACTGCACATTTGCACTATCTCCCATACCTGGAACAGTTGCCCTCCTTATATCTGCTTCCTGGCTTCCTTCAAGTTCTCAGCAAAAAGTCTCTTCTTCTGTAAGAAGGCATTCCCTTCTTCATCTTCTTCAACCTTAATTCCTTCTCTGTGAGATTATCTCTAATTTATCCTGTGGATATCTATTTTCGTATATAGTTCTTTTCATGTTGTCTCCCCCATTAGACTATGACAGCAGAAACTGGTATTATTTTTTGGTTTTTCTTTTGTCCCCAGAGCTTAGCACAATGTCTTGCACATATTATTATCGTCGTTACTGTCGTTCACTCATTTCAGTCGTGCCTGACTCTTCATGACCCTCTTTGGGGTTTTCTTGGCAAAGATACTGGAGTAGTTTGCCATTTCTTTCTCTAACTCATTTTACAGATGAGGAAACTGAGGCAAACAGGGTTGAGTGACTTACCCAGGGTCACCCAGCTAGTAAGTGTCCGAGGCCACATTTGAACTGAGGGCTTCCCGACTCCAGGCTCAACGCTCTATCCACTGTGCCACTTACATTAAAGCACATACTAGGTGCTTAATAAATATTCGTTGACTTGTGAACGTTGCCATTAACAGTGGGAAGTCTCTAGCTGTTTTATATGCTCCTCAAGTCGGGGTAAGGGTGGGGAGCATAGTACCATGGAAAGAACAATAATTCAGAAGTCAAAGATTTAAGGTCTTGCTACTTAAGTGATCTTCAGAAAGTCTTTTAATGTCCATGGGTCTCAGTTTTCTCAACGGGAACACGAGGAGGTCCGGCTAAACGGTTCTAGGCACCCACTCCAAACTCAGTCTCTAAAATACTATGAATTTATTTGCAGATGGTTCAGGATACAATGTCATGCTCTAGTGGCTGTGCAAAGGTATGTTAAAAGAAACAGTTGCTAAGGGGTGGTCTGTCTTGGAGAAAAAAGAAACTTTCCTGAGATTGAAGCACTTTAGGGAACCACTAGAAATTTTTTTTAAAAAAAAAAAGCATACCAAAGCAATATGTAATACATTATTTAACCTTCCTGGGCCTCAGTGTCCCCATCTCTAAAGTGAGAGGTATCTAGCATTTCTTCTAGTTCTATACCTATGAGATACACTGTGATCTCACAAGTGATGATGGAGCAGAGAGTTCTATGTGTGTTTTAATGGCTTCCATTTATGCAGAATGCAATAGTTTGTAAAGCAATTTCAGAAACATAATTTCATTTCATCTTCATGACAACCCTCTGAGATAGGTAGCAGGAGAAATAGCCATCCTTTGCAAATGAAAAATCTTAGGCCTAGGGAGGTGGTCACATAGCTAGTAAGTGGCAAACACGGGTCTTCTAACTTTAAATCCAGAAATCTTTCCTTAATAATATTATTAACTCTTACAGCACTACATAAAATGGTAAGGTAAGAGACCTGACTCTAGGCTTACTCACCCACACCAACTTATCATAATGTGTAGGTGGCACAGTGGATAGATCTCTGAACCTGGAGTTAGGAAGACCTGAGGAAAAAAAACAGCGTGTGAAACTTACTGTTTGACCCAGAGCAAGTCACTTAACCTCGGTCTGCCTTGGTTTCTTCATCTATAAAATAAAGATAATATAACAACGTCTTTCCAGATTTTGAGGATCAAATGAGATATTTGTAAAGTATTTTGCAAACCTGAAGCATTATATAAATGCTAACTATTAATGCTAATAATACCTGACATTTATATAGCATCTTAAAATTTGCAAAGTGCTTCACAAACGCTCTTTAAATTTGATTCTTAGAAAAATTTCCTGAGAGAAGTACTATGCATGTATTATTTTCTCAATTTTACAGATGAAGAAACTGAGCTGGAAAAAAGTTACATGCCTTACACACACAGTCACCCAGAAATCAAGTCTTTCTTTTTTATCCTAGGTCCAAAACTCTATGCACAATGCTACGATGGCCTCTCGAGTTAGCTGACAGTCTAATCTAGACTATGTCAGGCAAGCATACTGCAGGTGAATGGGGCTGCCTTGCACCATGCAGTTGTAGGAAGAAATTCATATTTTTGTGTATTCAGAAAAACCATTGATTCAAATCTAACATAGAGTATCCAGGCATTCTGCATTCAATTTGAGATTCCTAAGACAGGAATTTTGGCTGATATAATTTTTCTTTTGAAAGCAGGTGGAAGTTTGGAGGTGTGTTCTCTTTGGTCTTTCTCTACCAATAAGGAATATATTTAGGCATTTGTTCATGCTATGGCTATGGGAAGCTATTATAGGTTAATTTTAATATACCAATAGGACCATAGCAGGTAGTTAGGGCCCTCTGGAACCTTGCCATGATAGTTTCTGCCTACAGTTTTATGCAAAAGAACAACAGATATTTCCACACCAGGGCATATTCGTGGGGTGTAAAACAAAGAAAACCAATCATCTCTCTCCAGGCTACATAAGTAAGGCTACAGATAGAATACTGCATTCCATCTGAGGTAATGCACCATGCTATGAAAAGGACATTGACAAATGGGGAAGGAGCTGGCAAACGACAAAAAAGGGATGAAATGTTTGGTCAAATGACCGAAGGGAAATGGATAGAACCACTATAAATATTAAAATTGCAAAAAAGAAAAACAAAGAACAAAACTCTATAGCTTTCTGGGATTACTATAACTTGGAGGAAGAGGGACCATTAGTAAAAAAAGATATAAACTAAGATTAGATAAATTGCTATAATCATTACAAAAATGTAAATGAGGCATCAGAGAAAGCATAGGAGATTGTGGGCGCAGATATGGGAAGGTAGGCAAAAAAAATCTATACTTAGAATGTTAGAAGAATTTTGAAAACTCTACATCTGTATTATAGAAAAATGGATTGAATGACCTTTGATATTTTTTACAACTGAAATAAAGTGTACAAACCAAGCTGGTGGATAAATCTCTGGTTGGAGTGAATGATTTCTAGGCATTTTTCTGGTATTCAGTCAGTTAGTTAAAATGTTAGTAGGCTTTTACTTATAAAACCTGTATATACTTTATCCAGTCTGAAAGAGAAAATAGCAGATATATCAGAAAGAAAATGGTTCATGTCTGGATGGTATACACTATAAAGTAGTATTTTTAACTTATCTAGGTTTTTGAAAAGTCACCAAAATACTACTTCTATTAACTTCTTTTAACTTTAGCTATTATTATTATTATTAGCTTCTATTAACTTTAAATGTTTGTCATGTAAGAGGTCTCTACAACCAATATAGTTTAATGGCAATATAATTGATCCATAGTGGTCTATACTATTATGACTAGTTAGAATTATATTGAGCTGAGCAGTAGTAAGTTAAATTTTCCATGGCAATTACTCTATATCTTTCAAATTTTAAAATTATTCTTTTTGAATCTTCAAGTTAAGCAGCATGTTCTTGTACTGTTTACCATTATTTTTTTTCTTTTTGAGAGATTATATCCCATTTTATCCAAATTCACTTAGCCAACTATTTTTTAGATTTTTCTTACTTGAGCGTCGTGTCCTAATTTTTCAATTTTACTTCTCTGTACATCTTTCCTTTAATCTATTATCTTTATGGTTTTGAGATTCTCAGAATTGAACACATTGTTCTAGATTGTCTACCCAAATTTTTGCAGAAAGAGACTCTTACATTTTCCCCCATATGAGAGATGATGAAAAGTTCTCCGGGTGGCAAGGAATTGTACTAGCAATGAAAGAATCAACACCCAAATAAAGTAATTAGTCTCAGATGTTTCATGCCCCATCTGTATAGGATTTAGGAACTGTGGTAAATGAGGTGAAAGCTGATAAAGCGTGGAAATTACTGAACATGGGTTAGGAGTATCATAAAATATGAGTATATTTCATGAATTATTCTTTTAATATATAGATTCAGAACCATTTGACTGAAATATGACAAAGGGAAGCCAGACACTAAACTTCCCCTTCTTCCCCTGTTGCTCACCTAAGTTTCAACTAAAAACTTGAATTTTATAGCTATATGCCTTATAGGTAGTTAGAAAGTATAAGTGACAAATATAGTGCATATGTAGAATTTTCTAAATATGGAATCCCATATGAAACAATAGATCATTGCCCAATTTTATTTAATATACATTTTCCCCTTGTTGTCTTTTGGTAGTTTAGTCAACCAATAGAATTTTGTAATGGGAGTTTTGGTTGGTTTTCAATCATTTCCATTATATACACAAGAATAGGTTTGGAATTGTGTCTAAGGTTTCTTCTCATCAATCAAGAAGCATTTACTAAACACATATTATGTAGCAAGCTGCATGCTAACCGTTGGGGATATAAAGACAGAAATGAAATAGCTAGATGGTGTAGTCAATAGAACGTTGGACCTGGAGTTGTGAATGTTTTGGACACTTTCTAGCTTCATGACCCCGTGCACGTCATTCAGCCTCCTCCATTTCCCCATCTGCAAAATGAGGCACCCACTTCCCAGGATTGTTGTGAGGATCAGATGAGCTAATATTTGTAAAGAACTTTCAAACTTTAAGTGCTACATAAATACTTGCAGTAATGATGACAGTAATACTAAATAACATTTATACAGCACTTACTGTGTGCCAGGCAGTGTGCCAAGGGCTTTGCAAATATTAGCTCATTTGATCCTCTCAACAACCCTGTGAGGTAGCTGCTCTTATTACTACCATTTTACTGTTGAAGAAACTGAGGCAAATAGAGATGAAGTGACGTGCCCAAGATCACACAGCTAAGTGAGCCCAAATTTTAATTCAGGACTTCCTAACTACAGGCTCAGCACGCTAACTACTTCATCACCAGCTTCCTCTTGATGATGGTTATGATGATGATGATGATGATGTTGATGATGATGATGATGATGATAACAGTCTCTGCCTTCAAGGAGCTTGCATTGTATATAGGAATACAGCATGTACATAAACAAGTATATTCTAATTTATTTAAAGTAAAAACAAGCTAAATTTGGGCGTGGAGGACTAGCAATTGGGGAATTAGGAAAGACTTCGTTTATAAGGTGGTACTTGAGCTGAGTTTTGAAGAAAATGAGATTCTAAGAGCAGAAGGAGAGTATACTCGGTCGGGGGCATGGGGTAGAGGGAGGACAACCAGTAGAAAAGCATGGAAATAAAACAACAGTGTCATGTGTGAGGCAGAGCAAAAAAAAATGCAATTTGTCTAGAACATAGAGTGAGAGAAAGGTGGCAATGTCTAACAAGGTAGGTCGAGGTCAGATTGTGAAGAACTTTCAGGGTTAAACAGAAGTTTATATTTTATCACACTGGTGATAAGGAGTCAGTTTACTAAGTAGGTGAATTATATGGTTGAATCTTCACTTTAGGAGAATCACATTGGCAACCATACATAGGCTGTATTGGAGAGGGAAAGGTTTGAAATAGAGAAACCAATTATGACACTACTGCAGTCATGTAGGAGAAAGAAGGTCAGGGTCTGAATGCTCATTGTATCCCCCCCACGAATAGAAAGGGACAGGTGTGAGAGATGTTATGTAAATAGAAAGGACCAGGGAGAGTGAAGAGTCATGGGTAATGCCAAAGTTGAGAAGCTGGATCACTTGGAAGAATGATGATGTCCTCAAAAGAATTAAAGTTCAGAAGCATCATTCATTGAATGATACATAGGGAAGACTAGTCCTTAATATGATACCAAGGCAAAGTTACATTTGTCAGCATTTCCAGCTTCTGTTTCATTAGAACTAACTCTTTATCACTTATGTAGTTACTGCTCTTTATGCCTTCCGCTTACTTGTGATGAAATTTTTCTCCTCTCCCTTACATATCTGAATCATTTAAAATAGGATAAATCACACTTTAGGACAGAATGATAAAAATAAAAGAAATACATGGTTTAGCTGTGAAATAATGAGACTGCTTTACGGATCATATCAGAACATTGCCCTTCAAAGTAGTTCCCATGGGAGGTGAAGCATTTATTCTGATAATGACACCAGGGCTCAAAACGTTCTTGCAAATCCTTTTTTGGCATTGTTTTCAAAGACGGTTTATAGGCAGCACAAAAACAACATTCACTTTATTTTATAGTCATATCTTGTTTCTGGGCCCCAATTGCAGTTACCTATTTTAATCATTTACCTGATTGTCCAGATTCAGTTTGAAATGATTCTTGGCTTTTTGCAAAGATCAAATCCATCCTCAGAGAATGAAAATTTGTCACCATTCTCAAAAGGGAAAGTTTAGAGTCAGGGCCAAGATTAGGTCTCGATTTTGTAGGTGGCCTTTGAGCAACAGCTTTTCCCCTGTGGAATGGTTAAGCTTATCAAACAGGTTTATGTTCAGCCCATCCTTCTTCATGCAGTTCAGAAGGATAGAATAGTATTTGGTTCTCAATTTTAAATGAACAGAAGACCAGCTGAGAGGGTTACTATTTTCTAGTTCAGCCACATAGACTCACTGGTTCTAACACACAGTCACACAAAGAGCCAGTGTGGTACTCCCACTTTCTTCTGTTTGGACATGGATACACTCTTCTATGTCTGTTCTCTCTTCCCTCAGTCAGAGCTGCTTTTAATGACCTGCTGTGCTCAGTATTACCATTTCATTCAACTGGTGCACAGCACGGAGGCTAACGGATTCAAGACTCTATCTGACATCAACACATGCATCCTTGAAGCTGGAAACTAAATAAACAGACATCCTCTCACTGATACCTCATCACTCCCCAGCCCCTATTTGACATAATAGAGCTACATAGCAAGCCATGATGTTAGTTTAGTAATATATTATCTGATTATTTTATGATATGTATGTACATACAGGATATTTATGTGCTTTGATAACATGTGACTTTTGCTGTCACTATTTTTTAGTAAGACTCATTTCTTTGAAAATCTTGATGCTGTTAGAAAGATGCAAACAGTGGTAATATACCTATTTCCCAGGGCTGATATGAGGATAAAACAAGATTTTTTAAAAGTGTCTCGTGAATTATTAGGCTTTATAAATATTATTATTATTATTATTATTACTACTGAAAACTCTGTTTAGAATTTGAGTGCTATGTCTAAAAGTCCTTGGAGAGAAGTTAAGGTAATCAATTAGCTAGTTGGTACAGTGATATTGGACCTGGAGTCAGGAAGACCTGATTTCAAATCCAGCCTTAGATACTTACTAGCTATTGTGACCCTGGACTGCTTAACCTGCCTGCTTCAATTCCCTCAACTGTACAGTGAGGATAATAATTGCATCTATCTCCCAGGATGTCGTGAGGATCAAAAAAGATAATATTTGTAAAGCACTTAGAGCAGTACCTGTTACATAGTAGGTGCTTCATAAATGTTTCCTTCCTTCCTTTCTTCCTTCCTTTTCCAGATAAGAGTGTGCAGGTTAAAGTGAAAAAAAAAAGTGGACTGAGGAAAAAGAGGAAAATTAGAATCAGAAAACCTGGGTTCTCCGCCCTAATTGTGTTACCTTAGGCAAACTGCTTCACCTCTCAGTGGGTCCATTTCCTCCTCTATAATAGTAATAACTGAAATGAATGGCTTGAACTAGGTAACCTATAAAGCGCCTTCTAGCTCCAAAATTTCAGGATTTTCATCTCTGCTGACAACTGGCTAAAATTACGTGATGCCAAGGTATTCAGAGAGTGCTGGCCCAGCATGTGACCTGCCAGAGCTTCCAATATGTAGATTCTAAACTAAGTGTGGTTGGCTGCTACTGTCTTCATGGAAGCTTTCAGGAGCTAGCAATATTGCCACTTTTCCCTCTGTGCTTATACCTAGTCGATCATATAACCATCTTCCTGTGGGCAGAGAAAAGACCCCTATTTGTTCTTACATGTTTTTGAGTGGGCATAAGCACTTGTGCAATAAACACAATTATATATGGCAGTGGGATTGATTGTTAGCTTCATTCATAGCACACCTATTCTGTAATTTCTATCCAGGCAATTAATATGCTTCATAATAAATAATAGCATGGTTACTATCTCTAAGAAAGTCTAGAGCCAAACTTTGAATAGCTAGCAGTTTACATGTATTGTTTTCTTATAGAGCCTTTGGCTTTCCTAGCAGCTAGGTCTGTATTGGCCATCTACTAATCCATCAAACAAACAAGACAGCACACTTTTATCAAGCACCACTACTGCCAGGCACAGTGCTAAACACTGGAGGTGCAGAGTAAGGCAAAAACCTTCGTGACGCTCATGATCTAACAATCAGTGCCCTTGCTGTATGGCCTTCAGTAGAATGTGAGCTTGTTAGAGACAGGGTGTGTTTCCTTTTCTAACGTAGCGCCTTTCACAGAGTCGATGCTTAAGAAGTGATTTCCTAACTGGAATGGGATTCTAGTCGGTTTTGTGCTAACCCCCTTAAAACTCAAGAAGACCAGAGTTACAGTTTTGTCTTAGGATACTAACTAGATGAGTGATCCTGAGCAAGCAATAGAAACTCTCTTAGACTCAGTTTCTTTATTTGTAAAATGGAAATAATAACACCTATTTCACATGGATGTTTTGAGGACTAAATAAGTCAAGTGCTTCATATACCTTAAAGAGCTATGATCTGTGCCACATTCCGGAAACTGTCTCCCCTGTCTTCAAGCCAAAAACAAACCCCTTATTTCATTCATTCAGCAAACATGTATTAAATGCCTAGCATGTATTTTGCACTGTTAGAAATTGTGAAAAATACTGAGATAAAGAAAACATGGTCTCTGACCTCAAAGAATTTAGGATTGATTTGGAAGAGAGAAGATATGTGCATATAATTTTAAATCAGATTAGAATATAAGCACATTAAAAGTAAACATTGCTTCCAGCTGACAAACTATGGTATTTGGCCAAATCCACAACCATTATAAATATCTTTCATAAGTAGTAATTCATTTCCTATTAATTATTTTTAATCATTAAAGAGAGAAAAAGAAAAGTCGTGGGAAGTATATCCCCAAAAGAAAACTATTTTTTTTAGTAGGACCACAAGTCAGTGTTACTTTGATTCACTTAAGAAACTGCTAGAAAAAAGAAATATCTTGATTTCATAGGCATCCTGGCTAGGAAGATGCCTGCTGAAGAGATCTCTGTTTATTTTCTGCCCCATTATCAAAACAAAGTAGGTGGGCTATATATGACCATAGTCAATTTTTTAATCCTGATATTTTGAGGTCCCCAGTTTTCTCCAGTATGTTAAAATTTTACCCTAATTAGTTATATTTTAAAGAATAATAACTGTTTAAGCCTTCTAGAGTCCTAGAGTTGGTTGGGAGTCACAAAGAACACAGGCTTAAAACCTATTTCCACCAAATGTGTCACCATGGGCAAGAAACTAACCCTTCTGAGCCTCACTTCTCCATTTTAAAAATGAGAGGGTTGGATTGGATTACCTCTCAGGTCTTCTCTAGCACTGAATCCATAATCTCACTATAGCTTCATAGTCTTTCAGAAAGAGCATTTCAGGGGAGTTGCAATTTCTTTGAGTAAATAGTAGAATCTACCTCTCAATTTTTAGTTGCTTAAATATAAGTTCACTTTAAATCATTGACTATTAATCATCTACTACATGCAGTGATATTCAGCTTAATACTTATTGTTTAATTGGTTTATTTTTATGACACTTCAAAATGAGTTCTAAAATTACGCCCCAAAGGTTATGTATTTGTTTCTGCTTTTTTCCTCCAACATTGAATAACTAGCTAACTCATCATGCTCCAAAATATATATCACTGTATGTAATAATTCTTGCAGCCACATGTCTTTTCATATTAAAGCATCATTTCTCAGTTTGGTTTTGCTCAGGTAATAACATTTTATAATAAGTCATCTTATCAAGAACATTAATTAACATTTTAAATTATGTATTAACATGAACATTGAATTGTTAAATAATTTGAAGATTTTCTTAATGGCATGAGAGTTTAGGAACTGAGATCCACAGTATGCATAAGATCATATGGAATTCACTGAACCACTTCTCTTCAGTTTTATCTGTTAAATCATAAGAACTGTCAACATTTAAAATATTTATTTTGGGTCTACATATTAAGAACATTTGCAAACAAACCATAGTAGTCAAATAGGGAATAGATGATGCCAAAAATGTTAAATAAATCTTTGCAATCCCAGTATGATCTACAAAATATACCAGCTAGCCAGGATTTGAGTGGTGTGAGGAGGTCAGCCATCCATTGTATTGAACCAAAATATTTTAATTGGGGTAGATTAAAATATCACACTATCTTTTCACCTATATTACAATACAATATTAGGTATGTCCTTTGATTTTTGGTACCTTAGACTAGTTGTGTTAAATTCAGATAAAAATGGAGACCACTAAACCATACATAAGGATCCCTGAAGGCTACATATGACTTAGTAAACCACATATTAAGTATATGTATGTTTTAGTGTATTTTTATTTTCTGAAATATTTCCCAATTATATTTTAACCAGGTGCAGGCAGCACATGGGAGTGTTGTGGGCTGCATTCTGGTGATGTATTTAACACTTTGGCCTTAGATACACATCAATTGAATGATCTGTCTAAGTGAATATTTGTTGAACCTTTATAAAAGTGCTATATCTGAATGGTACTACCAACCATTTCTTTCATGATCACTTGTATTTCTGTTTAGGGTCATATATGAGCCACAAATTATGAATTTTTTTCACAGAATGAGACAAGGTAATGTTAAGAATGTCATGGACATCTTGAACTTTGTATATTAGAAGAGTACCCAATATTCTTTCTATCAGAATGGTGTTAATAAGGTAGCTGTTTCCTTGCATCACTATTGGTAACAGCAAAAAAATGTATACTTTTATATTTGCATTTATATGTACTTCATTTTTAAATGTATGTATATGCAAGTCAATGAAGTTGAGACTGGATAATAGAACAATGGTAGAGTATTGCAGCCTGCTTAAGGATTAAGTATAAGCAGCCCACCGAAAATCTGAATAGAATGCTAGCACCTTCTCCTTTCCTAATGTCAATGCTGCTGCTTCATGAACAATTTGAAATTCTCTTTCATTTGATATTATCTTAAGCTGAACTTACTAATCAGTTTCTTCCCTCCAAATTTTTCAGTCGAGCCAGTTTAGAGAGACAACATGAGACATTTGTGGTGCCCTACATGAATTATTTAGATATATTTTTATATTTGTTGATCTATATACAATAGATACCCTCTTTTAAAAAAACCCATCCATACAACTCCCTCCATACAATGCACATTGTCTGAAAACTGTTAATTTATCAATTATTAACAGAAAGAAAGAGAACGTCCTTTAATTGGTCTACAAGCCTTTGTTAAGCACCTACTATGTACCAGATACTCTACTAAGTACTAGGGATACAGAGTAAAAAGTGAAACAGTACCAACCCCCTAACTTTGGTAGTGTGGTATTTAACACTGACCATTGCAACTGACCAGAGCTGTGTTGCTTCTCAACATTACATCACTTCATACAACTCAGCATTTTTCTGTAAAGTTTTTCATCTTAGTCCTTCCTTGTGGACCTATAATTTGCCATTTTTAATAACATTCTAATTTAGTCAATCATTCCCTAATCATTGGGCACCTTTTGTTTTCTAGATTTTAGTAAACAGAACCTGCTTACCCAGATTACAGCTGGATAATTTTGGAAGGATAGATTTAACAACTAATGTAGCATATTCTAAATTTTATGTACTAACCAGCTGTAATTCTTCCCCACAATTATTTGCCACTTACTCTGTCCAAATATATATGTATATATATGCACATATATACACACATATTTGTGACTATATACATATACGTACATATATGTGCGCATGTAGGTATATATGTGTGCATGTATAAAACAAAGTGTTTTTTTCCATCAAAATTTCACTTGAGTTGTCTGCTGAGACCAGTTTTAATTTGTTTTGAAAACTCGGCACTTGTTCATTTCTCAGATCTAAAGTTAGAATCCACTGAGCTGTGCCTCAGTACATTTTCCATTTTCATCTCCTCTTGTCAGAAAGTGTGCCATTCATTTAATCCTTCATTACGACCAAACAGCAATATGTAGACAGGGTGAACAAAATGAGCCATTTTGTTTTAAAACAGATTGCAGATGAAAGGAAACCATTCATTTCGTGCTTACTTGCTGTAATTACTAGACCACTAATTACTCCCAATCACTGACATCCAGGGTCAATGAGGATGACAACAGGAACATCAAAGGCAAGATGGGCTCAATGAATGACAGGTTTCCCATATTCCAGGCTGCAGTATATTTTTATGGTTACTGTTTTCCAGTCGATGTAGAAAAACATTCAAGATTTCTGAATGTTTACTATTATTTCATTCGCAGTTTGACGGTGAGAACATGTATATGAGTATGACAGAGCCGAGCCAGGACTATGTGCCAGCAAGCCAGGTGGGTTAATTAATCTTCTCTGCCTTGTTTCAAATTGTAATTAAACACATTCAAAGAGTTGCATTGCAAATGAGTGGCACTATCAGTAACTGCTGCAATCAGGAATAATCATAATTTATAAACAAAGCATTTAAGCCTTGTTTCCAGTTAATGAGATAGAGCTGATAAAACACCAGAGTTGGCGTTTGTTGAAAGATGCTACCTTGTTTCCTCTCCAGAATGCAAGCAGCTGTTTTGCCAGCATGATCTTTCCTAAACAGTTGTTTTACCTTTAGGAAATAAAGTCTTTACAGGTGCAGGTTATTTGTGCTCCTGACTGCAGACAAGTTAATCATTATAAGCTGCACATGTCACAAATAGCTTTAATTATCCGCTGTTAGGCCAGTTTTAGACCAAGTGTTGCATTTAGAGCAGAAATCATATGGCTGAAGAAGGTTTGCCAAGAATGAAACCATCAGCAGTACTATAATGATTCTCTCAAAATCTACTGTGAGGTTTTCACTTCTAGGCCAAAATATATAATATGATGAAGCCCTTCAAGGGCATAGTTGAATCCATTTTGCTGGAAAGAGTTGGCAAAGCATTTAGTCAGGAGACACAATGATGACAAAAGTACAATGGAAACAAAAGGGACATTTATACTTTTAAAAGAAATGTTCATTTGTTTGTTAGATTCTTAAACTTAGGTCTTTGGCCCAGAGAGAAAATTTAGAAGCAAAGTGTACTGATTATAACTGTATCAGACTATAACACACAATGTAGGATAACAGTTATATGGGAAAGAGGGGAGAAAAACCAAGGAAGATTTGGGTATAGTCATCATGTGGACCTTTTCTTCCTTGTATTTTATAGCAGTGGAAATCATTTCAGTTTTAAGTTGGACAAGTCAGATAAGTCAGAACAGCAGGAGTACAAATTCATATACAATGATTTAAATACCTACCTTCTCTATCCGAATAAGATAGTTTCCAACTCTAAGTCTATGATCCTGTAATCCTATTCTATCTTTAATAATTGATCAGAGATAGGCTGTTAAAATGTTGCACAATAATTGTTTTGAAACTTCCATTCCTTGATCAATAATGTTTTTAAAGTAAACACTTAGGGTTCAACCAAAAAATGGTATTTTGGGTTTCCATGTCTCTAGACTCCATTTTCTTTTGGTCTGTTGCAATAATGATTATGAGAATGCCTTTGGAAGCCTTAATTTTGCATTTAGGATTCTCATATGACTGAATTCATCAGCTAAAAATGCTCTAAGATCCATAGGTGGTTGTGAATGGAATTGTTTGATTAAAAAATGAAAAATGTTATTATTAATTTTTTTTCTAACCATCAATCCCCAAACTGTACTGACAAGTTTAGTATTACTATTAGATTAAAGCAACCTCATGTCGTCTCATTTGTGCCTTTAGGGTTTTGAAGTGCAGGGGCTAATTGAATTTGTTTGAAACAGTAGAAACACAAACTCAGTGAATGATTACTGTTATAAAGCAGCTGCTACCTTTCAGGGAATCATTAGGTTGGTCTTGAAGAGTTTTGAAGAAAGCATTGTAAATTTGCAGCTGATACATGCTTTCTGCTTCCCATAGCACCACCCCCTAGATTTTTAATGGAAGCATCATGGATAATTTAAGCATCAGTCTAAAAATCAAACAACATTTTGAGTTTTAAATTTTTATGCCATGTATTCAACCAAGCACATTTTAGATACCAGTGATCTCGTTTACTGAAGTAAAAACAACCCCAAATGATTCTTTTTGTATTTTTTTATGGGATTGTAAATTTTTTAGTTTATTTTAATTTTTTTTAATTATTTAATATATTTAGTTTTCAGCATTGATTTTCACAGGAGTTTGAATTACAGATTTTCTCCCCGTTTCTATCCTCCCCCCCACTCCAAGATGGTGTATATGCTGGTTGTCCTGTCCCCCAGTGGGCCCTCCCTTCTGTTACCCCACTCCCCTCCCATCGCCTTTTCCCTTCCTTTCTTGTAGGGCAAGATAAATTTCTATGCCCCATTGCCTGTGTATCTTATTTTCTATTTGCATGCAAAAATTTTTTTGTTTTTGTTTTTGAACATCTGTTTTTTAAAACTTTGAGTTCCAAATTCTCTCCCCTCTTCCCTTCCCACCCACCCTCCCTAAGAAGTCAAGCAATTCAACATGGGCCACATGCGTATCATTATGTATAACCCTTCCACAACATTCATGTTGTGAAAGACTAACTATATTTTGCTTCTTCCTAACCTATCCCCCTTTACTGCATTTTCTCCCTCAACCCTGTCCCTTTT
>CM053622.1:230601550-230646751 GCA_028646595.1 Phalanger gymnotis | reverse complement strand
TGGAGTCCTGCTTCCCTCTGTCCCTTTGTGGGTTCTGTATTTCTAGAACTGGTTCAGAGCCATTTTTGCATAGGTTTTTGGAGGACTTGGTGGGGAGCTCATGCCAGTTACTGCTTTCCAGTCGCCATCTTGGCTCTGCCCCCCCAATCTCACATTTTTCAACTTCATCTTTCTGACCTTCTATGGAACATATCTAACAATAAATACAGCAGAGAACTGGAACAGTTTAGTAAATCCAAAATAATTGAATGATGGATGATTCTACGTCTCTAAGCAGTGTCTATTTCTAAAGAGTTGAAAGATAGTAATAAATAATGTGTCATCAGTACCCATTCTTGGTGTGCAGGGGTGAATTGTTTCTCTCCTTTTAATTATGTGAAAATTGAGGCTCCTAAAGGGTCTTCTTAAGGTAACTCTGCCACCTCCCATCTTTTGCTCTGCCCTGAGTCTGTTTTCCTTCTTCCCCAAAGAAGATGCTTGTTTTGGCTTCATTCTTCTCTTTGGACAGAAGCTTCACTCGTTTGTCCTTAAAATCGGATAAGTATTCTTAAGATATGCTAGAATAATAGAAGCACTATTTTTAATATAAGATGGTAGAATTTAGAGTTTGAAGACACAGTAGAGATCATCTTCTCGTTTTATAGATTAAGAAATTGAGGCCCATAAAGATTAAGTGACTAAGGGTTAAGGTCACACGAATAGGAAATTAATAGTTTGGATGTAGTCTTACAATCCAAGAAATTCATAGTGACTTAAAAATGTATTGGTGATTTCTTGGGAGAATTTGCTTTGAAGCGGTGTTAGACAAATTACTTCAATGCTAGTGAATTGTCAAATTTGTTTATAAATAGCAGCAATTGACTCTCTTTGTAGCAAATCCAAAAGGGTGATTTCTGGAGGTCTGCTCAGGAATGAATTGTTAGGCTGACATGGACACAATTGAAAGTAATAATAATGATAATGTAATTAATGATGATGATAATAATTACTAATATAGCTAGCATTTATATAGGACTCTATAAAGTTTACAAAGTGTTTTACATATGTTATTTCATGTAATCAGTAAAAAGGCTAAGTTTTAACAGTAAATGTATTTACACAGGACATACACAGCCCTTTCCAATAAATTTCTTCTCACTGTGTTTCAGTAGCGACCATTAAATTCAGTTGGCCTGTTTTGGCCTGGCTTGATTTTATATTAGAAATATGTGGTCAGAAGGTGAATGGACTACTCTTTCACCTTTTCTTCCAAAACTTACTGTCATAACAAGTTAGGCTATTTTATGGTCTCACATCCAGTTTTTCAACAAGCAAATTGGGCTAAATTTGAAAATATTTACTTCAAACCTCCCCCCCAAAATTGTTCACTTTATTCTCTCTTCTTTTGACTTACTTCATGATGTTTCTGTGATAATCTAGTGAGATGTGGAAAGTATTTTGAAAACAATAAAAACTTTATGAAAATGTAAAAGGGTGCTATCTTTTTGTCCCATTCTAAGGCTGCCCTTCTCTGTAGCTTGTTGTCTCCTTCTTTATCTACCACCTGCTCTGCTATCCCTTCCTTTCCTATAATTTCCTCTTCCTTTTCTTAGGTATGCCTAATCTTGGCCTTCTTTGCCTCCTTCCTTTGCTATTTCTGTCCTTTACGTCCTTCTCTCCCGCCATCCCTTCACAAAAGATTCTAACACTCTCTAGGATCACGTAATGTATATACTCTCTAAGTGTACCTTTCTCTCTGATTGATCCTAGATCAAATTTCAAGACCTAAAATTCCTGATATTGGCTGAGACCTCCTGTAGTTATTCTTTTTTTTTTTGGTCCAGGCTTGGGACATCATTGGTAGAAGGAACTTCTTCAATCACCTAGATTAACATACTGCCTATAATACATAGTCTTAAATAGTTTCCTAAGGCACGGACAAATTGATTTACTTGCCCATGGTCACACAATATGAGTCAGAGGTAGGACTTTAACCCAGGTCTTTCTAGTTCCAAGGCATTAGAAACCTCTTTCTATCCTTCCTATCTTCATCAATCTAGAAAAAAAATCATCCCTTTTCTTGAATCTACTTCTACATCTGGTCTCTTCTCTGGACCTCCTCTTTACTTTAGAACCAGTATCCTTAATAGTGCGGAATCCTCTTCCACCTCTGGGTCCATTTTAGGTGCTTCCTAGTAAGAGAGTAAGAATTACTTGTCAGAGTATGTTGTAGAGAATTTTCTTTCATTCTAAATCTTTGAATCAGGGTGAGAGGGAAAACCCAAACAGAAGAATGTGCCTTTAACTCTGTGAAGTTACCTCTCTTACTCAGTATTAATTTTCTATCTATATTGTATAATTCTATGTATATACATATTTTGTATGTGAATATATGAATATGTTATACTGGCCAGGTGTGATAAAGTAAGGATTCCTTCCATATGTGGATTGGACTAGATAGCTCCTAAGATCCATTCCAACTCTCAAATTCTGTGTTTCCAATTCTGTTGTATGACATTTTACCTACTTACTACCTGTGTAACTTTTGCTGAATTGTTCAACTTATCTGGACCTCCTCTTACATGCACAAACATACAGACACACATATACAAATACACATTCAACTCAAATTAACCTGTGATCCCCTTAATGAAGATTTGCAGATTGTAACATATGCTTGCTCATTTTATATTCTTATCCATGACCTCCCCTAAGTTCATTGCAATGGTTGTACTCCTCAAACTGGGGAACTTACTCCCTCAAGTCTTGAGTTTTAGATATAGATATAGATATAAATAGATATACACATACATC
Source organism: Phalanger gymnotis (assembly GCA_028646595.1). Classification (NCBI taxonomy): domain Eukaryota; kingdom Metazoa; phylum Chordata; class Mammalia; order Diprotodontia; family Phalangeridae; genus Phalanger; species Phalanger gymnotis. The sequence continues at coordinate 230,643,958 of CM053622.1, read as the reverse complement.
TATATATACATACACATGCATTCATATCTATGTGTATATATGTTTATATTAAATATATAGTTAGAATCTGCACATCTTCAATGATGAGATCACAGATTAATTTTAGTTGAATGTATGTGTATCTATATGTACATGCATGTGAGAGAAGGTCCCAGTAAGTTAAACAAGTCAGCAAAGGTTATAGAGATAGTAAGTAGGTACAGTGTTATACAATGGAACCTAAATCATAGGACTTGAGAGTTGGAATGGATCTCATTAGTTATCTAGTTATAGACAGGGACAGAAAGAGAGAGATACAGAATAGATAGATAGATAGATAGATAGATAGATAGATAGATAGATAGATAGATAGATAGATAGATAGATAGATAGATAGATAGATATACCACTACTGGACCCCACAGATACAGTGTCTCACTTACCTGACATTGTCTCTGCCTGTTGCAATTTTCTGGAACTAGACTCACCTGGTCTTTCTCCTTTTATTTGCTGCTTGTACCTCCTTCAATAACCTTTCCCACCCTGGAAATCTTTCTTATCTCTGGGCCCTTGTCATCTCCGGTATGACTTACCTCTCTATTTATTAAGCAGCCTCTGCTTTTGACAGCATTTTGATCCTCAAAATGTCTTAGACTCAAGACAAGTAGACAAACAACCACTTCCTAGACCCACTAATCATTAGAAATAAGGGAGATGTGTTGTCCATTCTGTCCATGTTACCTAAGGAGATAGTTTTGTCTAACTGTAGGAAGCAGAAGCCAGATCCTCCTGTATTCCACTAATACATATGCCTTGGGTCAAAACACTATTTACAGGGTATATGCTACGACTCCCTGGTTGTGAATAGAAGAGGAAAGAGATAACATCTGGATGGTCCAAGTACAGCAGTGGTATTTACATGCTTTTAAAGAATAATAAAAACTGGAGGAAGGTATTCATTGTGTTGGGTAGAATGTCTATGTAGGATTTACAGAAGGAGACATGGACAAGTATTGCTTAAGATAAGACATGGGTAAGTTGGAATCTCCAATGGTGTATAGAGTATTCACACCAAGATCAAGGATTCATAGAGTCCTAACCAGGAATAGTCTCCATTTGTTTTGAGTATATGGTAACTCCAGATCCCTTAACAGTAACACTGCATGTTGTGAAAATAACACAGGATTGGGAATCCAAATACCTGAGTTGGATCCCCAGGTATGCCTTTTTCCAGTTGTTTGACTTTAGTTTCAATCCATTGACTTAGCCCCGACTATAAACAAGGCACTATGCCAGGCGGTATGGATACAAAGAAAAAAAAATCAAATAGTCTCTGACCTAAAGAAATTCATTGCAATGGATTAGGGAGGAATGGCATCAGTGGGGCAAGGCAAGTGGCCTAATATCCATGGGCCTCAGTTTCCTGTTCTGTAAGATGAAGGTGTCAGACCAGTTGATCTCTAAGATCTCTTCTACCTCTAAATCCTCTGATTGCTTGAAAATCCCTATCTGTCCATATATACTATTCCAGAATCCCTGAAACTGATCACTTGCTGTGACAAAACAATGAATTCCTATGATGAGGGTTTTGCCCCTGACATCACATGGCCATGGCCCAAGACCTTGAGGCAGAGAGCTCATCATTCACTGTGAATAAAACTTGTCGCAATACCTGAACTTTGTCCTTATGACAAGGCTGATACAAAGATGTCTCCCTCCCCAGTAGGGAAACTCTAGTAAATGATACTAGTTTCACAGAGGATAAGGCAGCAACTCTGGAAAAGAAGCTTGAGTATAGGACTGAGTAATTAACCCTAGTAGAACAGTCACTAATGGGATGGGAAGGCTCTAAGCCATTAGTCTAGGGTTTTGATTGATGTCCATTGCACTGAGCTTAAGATGTAACAAGAATCTATGGCAGATCAATTAGGTCAGTCAGTAAGTCCCCAAGAATTCATTATCTGCTTACTATATGCAGAGTGCTATGCTAAGCATAAGGAATACAAAGAAAGGGGGAAAAAACTGGTCCCTGACTTGAGAAGCTCACATTTTAGTGGGGAACTTAATCTGCAGACAGCCATGTATAGGCAAGATAAATACCATGCAAATGGGAGGCAATTTCAGGGAGAAGACAACTGGTAATAGTGGAGTCCCTGGCAAAGTCCTCTGAAGAAGGTAGAATTTGAGGTAAGTATAGAAGGAAGCCAAGGAAGACAGTATATAGAAATGAGGAGAGAAAGCACTGTTGGAAATCCTGAACTTGACCATGGTGGACAAGAGGACATTTTAAATAAACTTTTGAATAGGCTTCATAGGGAAGCTTTGTCCCTAGACAACAAACCTGTGAAAATAATCTCTTTTTTCTTTGGAGTCAATAAAATATAATTTTAGGTGCAAGCTAATATTGCCCCTTGCACATTCTCTAGATTCCTGCCTCATCCCTCGCAGGTCTGCCTGATCTCTAGCTTCCAGATAACCTTTACCCACCCCATCCTGTTATCACCTGAGCTTATTTTGTGGCAACTTTCTAGAATATCCCCTTTTACAATTTTATTTTTTCCACACATGGCCATGCACACAGTAGGCTCCAGGTAAATATCTATTGAGTGAATGGATGTCGTCTCAGAAAATTAATGGTTTCTTGAGGCATTGCCCTTTCCCTAACCTGAGAAAGAAAAATTGATGTACACAACGAAACAAAAGTTGTACCTTCCACAATCATATATTTTGATAACTGTTGCTTGATAAATTAGTACATTGTATGTTTTTATAAATGAATGTGATTTATTGCCATTGTCTAACATGTGAAGAAAGACAAAAAAATTGTTTGCAGGATCATTGGCTTGAGCACATGAATGGCACTGTTGGACAGTTCTTGCTGAATGTTCAGATGATTTATGTAACAGACCGAAGGTTGCCACAGTAATACATTATAGTCTCAAGCTATCAAACTTGGTTCATGCAGAGACAAAAGAAGCTGAAAAATACTTACTTCTGAAGGTCCCCATCCACCCTTGGGGGAAAAAAATGAGAGATAATACTGATCTTTTTTAAATTCTTGGAGAAACATGGGGGAGGGAGAGATACTTTCCTATATTACTATAATTTCAGAATGTATACAGAGTCCATTTATTTTTATATTCTAATGACCTCTTTCCTTCATTTTTATTTTGAATTAATTATTTGAACTGTGGAAAAAGAGCATCTAAAAAAGATGAAATCTTTTTAAATGACATTTACTTATTCTTGGTTTTAAGGATGTATGTTAGATATTAAAAATTAAGGCATAATGTAATGGTAATGCATTTTTCTTTTCATAATGAAAACATTTTAAAATGATAGCTAAATTTATAGTAAATTTATTCATGATTATGTGTACACTCACAGAAGTAAATTTGCCCTGTAAGAAAAGCCATGTGATACAGCAGAAATAGTGTTGGATTTTTGGAATAAGAGGTCTTGGAATTGAATCTTGGTTCTACTTATTACTACCTCTGTGACCTTGACCTAGAAGCTTAACTTCTCAGGCCCTCCATACACTGATATTAGTAAAATGAGGGAGTGGACTAGATTAAGGTGCCTTTCAGCTCTAACATTTTGTGAAGTCTGACTTTTTGATAATAAGACTTCCTGCCATCAAAGATAATATTCTGTATTCTTATTGTTCTGGGTGGGCAGAGGCTTACAGATGCAAAGAATCATGTAGAAAAAGAAGAAAGGAAAGGTTAAGAAGAATTTTCTCTTCTTTGATTCTGGTCAGCATAAATTAGTACTCTATCCTTGACACATGTGAAAATGAGAAGTATCTGTAGTCAAAAGGAAAGCCTGCATAAATTAGCATTCCACTTCCACATATCAGCATACCTATAGCAAAAGAGAATGTGAATTGTACAGAGAAATAAGGGAAACACCAAACCCAGGGATGAGATATGTAAAATAGATACATAGTAAATCTCTGTATTTTTTAATCTTTGCAAGTTGCCTAGGGCACTAAGAAGACCATGGATCACAGATAATAGCTAGAAGAGGCCTTAAAACTCAGCAAAATCAGCCCCCCCCACACCTCAGTTTTATAGATGACAAAACTGAGGCCCAGAAAAGTTTAATGGCTTGCCCAAGGTTGAACGGCTAATAATTGCCTGAGGTAAGAGTCAAATTTAGGTTCTCCTAATTCTAAGCCTAGCCTTCTATCCACTACATAACACTCCCTTTTAAGTATAGTTTTTTTTTTTATTGCAAATTAATAAATTGTTATTCTTGTTTGCACCAAGCTACCAGGAAAGGATCACTCATGATGGAATTCACCACTGAGTTATACAAACCAATACAGGGAATCAAACACATGCTGGAGAAGATATAACACAGAGCAATCCAAACTAGCCCTAAGTGGTAACTTCAGTAATCTGTATTTATCAACACTCACTATAGAACCCCGTCCCAATTCCCTGCATACAAAACTTTCTAGTCTCTTTTTATTGTTAATTTACAGAATTTGATCTCATTCCACTAAAACTATGGCAGCAAGAAAGGAGAGTAGACCATAGGATCCAGGAGTGGGAAAAGACCTTAAAGGTCTTCTAGTATATGCTAGAATTTTGCTAAAAATATCTCTAATAAATGATCATTAAGCCACTGCATGAAAGCTCCCAGTAAAAGAATACCTACCATGCCAGGGCAGCCCATTCTATTTTTCAGCAGCTCTGAGTGGTAGATTTTTTCCTTACACCAAACCAAAATCTGCTTTAGACAACACCCATCCCTCTTCTCTAGTGTCATGGTTCTGCATTCCAGGATCAAGCTACACAAGTCTAGTCTCCTTCACATGATAGCCCTTCAAATACTTAGGGATGACTTTCATCAATTCATATCCCCTCATAGAGAATTCATATAAAGTTTGCAGTCCACTCAAATCTCCAAAATTTTGTCCCCCCAAAATTGCTATCTAACCATGCGTCTCCTATTCTGTGGTACTTGTGAAATTGATTTTTTGAACGTGTGCAAAATTTTGCATTTATCTCTATTGAATGCCATTTTATTAGATTCTGCTCAGGACTCTAATTTGTCACATCTTGACTGCACAACGTGTTAGCTGTACTATCTCTTCCAACTTTGTGTCATCTGCAAATTTCAGAAGGTTATATATGTATGTACGTATATACATGTACACATACATATGTACATATGTGAATATATATGTATGTATATATACATACATATATACACATATGTATGCATATATATATATACCTTTTTTGGAGATACAAATATTAAGTAGTACAAGGCCAAACACAGATCCCTGGTGTTTCTCGCAAGAGACCCAATTTTATGTTAAAATTTATCCTGATTCATTCGTGACTACAGATCTAGATCATTCTCATTGATCTGTGACAACTCAGATCTTTCCACTGTGCTACTAGTGACAACATGAGAGACTTTAACAAGAGATTCCTAAAATTCAAATTATTTGCTGAATTTATTTGGTTTTCCAGACTTGCTTAAATGCATCAGGAGCCATTCTAAATTGTGGTACTTAGAACTAAAAACCATAACACAGATGTGATCTAGCCAGGGCAGCCTCTAGTACAGCAGACCTCTAATCTCCCACATTCTGAACTTACTGCTTCTAATGTGCCCTAAAGTCTCGTAGTTTGAGGGCTGCCACTTCACATTCTTGAGTTATAGTTCGCTAGCATATGGACCACTAATGCCCTCAGATCTTTTCCACATGAATTCTTGTCTAGCCACATTTGTCTCTAACTATATTTGTGCATTTTATTTTTATAACCCAAATGTAATTTTTGCATTTTGTTACTATTAAACTTCATTTCTTTAGATTCAGTAATTTTTTCAAACCTGTTAAAATCTTTTGTCATCCACATTCTGATATTCAATGTATTTCCTAGTAGATAATGTAGTAGAGTTGGAGAAAGGAAGACCTGGACTCAAATCCCTCCTCACATACGTACTAGTTATGTGACAATTTGGAGGATATATTTTATAAGTCATATTTAAATTGTCATTAGCCTTCATTCCAGTTTCTTGGAGGGCTAACAATCTTTCCAACTTTGGGATTCTGGACGTTGTATTAACTTTGTCTTTATAACTTTTCTTCAGTAAAGCCAGGATCTTCCATCATTACTCACATTTTGATAAATTCATAAAGTTAACATTGTCAATTATAACCCTAAAATGCAGTTTTGCTTTATAAAGGTCAGCAAACCAATAAATAGATAATATACATCCAGCTAAAGAAAAATACACTTGTTTACAAAACTCAGTAAAGGTGTAAATTTTCAAATGCTGAGTTTAATACATAGAGAAACAGTGTGTAGTAGCTGTGCCTGGTGGTAGTAGGGACAATAGTGATTTCCTGTCATCCAGAAATGTGAAACAATACCATCTATACCTTTGTCCAAATCGTCGACAAGTATTGAACAGTACAGGATCAAGGACAAGAGCTCTGGCTTGCCACTGCTCTTTGTGTCTGATTGTTCAACAAGTTCCAGATTCACAGTGCTACTTTTATTCAGCCTGTATACTTTCATCTTGCCCACAAAGACAAGTTATACAGGTATATTATGGGTTTGGAACTTTCAGAATATACCATTCTGGCAACCCTTTTGCAAAATAAAATGAATTGGTCTAATATAACGTGTTCTTCATGGACCTATGATAGTTTATAATGATCATTTTTCCCTTTCTAAGTATTTGCAAACCACTCCATTGATAATAAGCTATAGAATCTTTCCAGGAATTAAAGTTAAGCTTCCCCACCTATTGTTTGAAGACTTCTGTGTGTTCCTCCTTTTGGGGGGATTGGAGAGGGCAGGAGAAATAGAAACAACATCCAGGAGGAAATAATAGAAACTACAAAATAACTACAAATTGCATCAGATATCTGGGTATCAATTCACCAAGGCATATGAAAGGTTTATTTTAATACAATTACAAAATGTCGCTCAAAAAAAAAAAGAGCAGTTTAAGGAATTGGAGAGATATTCATTGCTCATGATTGGATACAGCCAATATAATGAAAATGATACTACCTAAATTATACATTTAGCACAATACCAATTAAACTAACAAAAGATTAATTTAAAAAGTTAGATAAAATAGTGACCAAATTCATTTGGAGCAGCAAAAGAGCTAGATTTGAAGGGAAGAAATGGGGGAAAGTAGGAAAGAAGGTAAAATAGTACTTCTAAACCTCAAATTATGCTATATTTGGTGACATATTTCCAGTTTGACAAGAATCAGTGAGAAAGCTAGAATGGCATTTAGCTGAAATTAGGTTCGGATCACCATCTTACCTTGTGTATTAGCAAGGCAATAAACACAACATCGATGATAATTGTGAATATGCCTATATAGTTCTGCATTGCAAAATATAAGAGACTCTCTGTATAGAAGGGAGAAGGAGTGAAATATTTATTCAGACACCAGATAACCAAATCTCATAACCAATAAGTCTGACCCATCTGAGCAGCAAGCAACTCTCAAAACCAGTAAGCCTACTTTATCATAAGAGCAAGGAACTTAAAACACAATATCACAGCATGAAGCCTCACCATCGCATAACCTTCTGCCCCCTGCTGGGGCCTTGCCACAAACACATTCACAGCACAGCCATGTCTGCTCTCTCTCTCAGCTCTAACTGCTCTCTCTCAGCATTTCCTGTGACACACTTTCCTCTTCCTCTCAGCAAGCTCCTTCCATCACATGTAACTTAGGCTTCCTCTAGTATGCAGGTCACATGGCCTATTAGTGGATGGGAAAGACTTTCAAATCTAAATTGTCATTACACTGTGTATAGCACAATTAGCCTCAAATGGAGAGACTAAATATTAAAGGAGTTACCAGAAAAAGATTTACCAGAAAAAAAATTACAGAAGAATATAGTTAAGGAAAATTCTCTCCCTAGACACATTTATAAAAAGTAGATACTTTACATAACTATGTCTAGTGGGAGAATCTGAACTAAGAGATAAAGGTGATCGCTAAAGATAAAAAAGATGATTTTTTTTACATAAAATGGAAAAGATTTTGCATACTTTTCTGTATGCCCCAGATACTTTAGTCCAGGTAAGATGACCCCCCCCCCCTTGGCTCAATAGCATACAGAACTTGTACTAACATGGTAATTGTCCTTCAAACTCCTTATAACTTCAGATGAAAAGATAAAAGCTTCAATTCAGAAAGACTATCACTCCCATTGTGCTGTCCACAGTTCTGTTCTCTGCTTGAGGTTTCTCTGAACTTGATCTCATTTGCCAGTGCTCCAGCCCTTCCATGCTGGCTGCTCCTTTGAGGTCTGCCCTCCAGTTTTTGCTTGCTCCTGTGATCTGACTTCATCTCTAAAGGCTCTATGCATATGGCCATGCCTGTTACATTGTAAGCTTCTTGAAGGCAGGAACTTTCTTTTGCCTATATATCCCCACACTTAGCACAGTGCTTGGCACAGAGTACGCGCTTAATAAATTTTTTTATCACTATTATCTGCACAAAATTGGCTGCCTTGAACTTCGGCAGCCCTAGTAGGTAGGATATCATCATCATTTTGCCTGTATAAACACTCTCCTCCCTTTCACTCCCTCACTCCAAAGATTTCTCAGACACCCTGTTCAAGAGTTGTAGGTGTAGAGAAAAAATACTGAAGTTATAAACTACACAGAAACTCTATACCTCTTCATAAGACTTTGATTCAAGTTCTAGTTCTGAAATTTCTAGCTGGGCAAGTCTTTTAGCCTTTTTGCAAAATGAGGATTGTCATTCTTACACTTCTTACCTCACAAAGTTGTGGCGAAGAAAGTGCATTAAAAACCATGAAGTGCCATATAAATGTGAGCTGTCTGTTGTTGTTGTTGTTTTTGTTTCCATCTCCAATAACAATCATGAAAAAAGAAATTGAAAGACAAAAGGGATCTTCTTCTGTGATTTCACAATGGTTCTAATGGGAATGTTCTTCCCCCAGAGTCATGGAAAATAGCGCAGGCTGCACGTTGTACTATAGGCCAGCAGCAGCCACAATGGGGTACCAAAGTGAAGTATCAGATGTCAAATAACCCTTTGGTTCTTAGTGCTTCCTATAGACTAATCATCTCTCGCTTGATACATTTGGTTGGTTGCCTATGCCTTCGAATATCAATGAATAGCATCTTGGTGTCAACTGGCAAATTCAAATGTTCTGGGAATAAAAGACGCTTAGTTGATCTTATGTAAAATGAAAAAGGGACATTATGTAAAATGTCCTTAATCATCCTTTTAACCAATTTGTAATCCTCAGAGTATTGTGATCATCATTATGACTTTGAGATATATAGAAGAAATTTGGTCTAGTGGAAAGAACGTTCTATTCGGAGTCTGAAAACTTGTTTGAATCCTAGCTTATCTATTTACTTGTGTGACTGAGTGTGACCTCAGTGTCTTCATCAATAGTAGAAGGAATGAGACTGGATTGTCTTTAACATCTTTTTTAACTCTAAATCTCTGATCTGTGTTCCCTAAAAAACCAGCAATGTAGTTAACATGGAACTTGGCACTGTTATTTTCATAAACCCTTTATCAGAGGAGAGATGTGTCTTGCAAAGAATTTTTTTATGGATTCCCTAATTCATTTCCACACACATATAAAGATTTCTAGTAAAGTTAATCTGACACCATAGTTAGTTCTTTTGTCAGTATTGGTACATCCAGATTTAAATGCCACTATATGATTACATGGCTCCAATTACACCATAACAGGCTTGTACCAAATACCTCTATCATGATTTTCAAAAAATTTTCTTTGTCACAAGTAGAAGCTTGCATAGTAACCTTGTACATTTAATGATCACTGTAACTACCCATTTCTGGTTAAGTTGTGGAATCTGCGGTTCTGGTATGTAATTACATGGGTTAAATGAAGTTAATGTGTAATTACATGAAAATAACCATGTAGCTGAGTTAAATTGCAGTACAATTGTTATCACTGAATGTAAAGTGATACCAATTAAACCTCCCTTTGAAACACCACAAATTAAAACCTAACTGCCAGGGAAATTCTATTACAGAAAGACACCATACACTAGAGAGAGTATCATTGAGTATTTTCATAGGTTTAAGTATCTCTTGTTAAAACCAGAATTTTATTTCCCCCTTGTTTATTGTACCACTTCTGCCTCATTCAGTGAAGGATCAAATGGTAACCTCTATTTTCCCCATAGCTACTTAAAGATAAACATCATGAAATCCAAAACTTCCCACTTTGATAAGAGAGCATCCATGCTTCAGGTAGGACTAGATGACCTCTGAGGTCAACCCTTTCAACTTTAAAAGTCTATGATTCAAAGATAAGAAGCCCAAATATTAACATAGCCCTTCCACATAAATATAAAAATTGAGGGAGAGGGCAATGCTGGGAGAAGACTCAGATACTCCTGCATCATAGAGCAATTACATGTTCTATGTAAAATTCCCCCTTTGCAAAAAGAGAACATCTACTTCCCCTCTATTAGACCACCCTTCGTGCCACTGCACATATTAAAACCACACCAAAGCCCAAAGCAGCCCTGAAAATTAGTACAAGCTTAGAAACCCAGAGCCTGAAGGTAATCTGGCTGATGACAAGTAAGAATTAAATTTAAAATTATACATATCACTAACAGTGTATTTCCTCAAATTAATGACATGCACTCAGTTTTTGAAATAACTAAGAAATAGTGAAAACATTACATCTGGTCATTTCCTGGTTTTTACATTTTAAGATTCTATCTGCAAAGCTGAATTAAGCTTCTCCTTCATTCCCTCCTCCAAACTCTCTCCAGTCTCCTATTACACACACATTCTCTCTCTTTCTTTCTTTCTTTCTTTCTTTCTTTCTTTCTTTCTTTCTTTCTTTCTTTCTTTCTTTCTTTCTTTCTTTCTCTCTCTCTCTCTCTCTCTCTCTCTCTCTCTCTCTCTCTCACTCTCACTCTCACACACACACACACACACACACACACACACACACACTCTCTTCTTGCTCTTCAGGACCTACTTCAGTTCCAGATGTTACTAGTAGCTCTTCATTTAATCATATCTTCTAGAGGCACCTAAATAAATATATCAGAACTTGTAAAACATTTAGCAAGTGCAATTCAAAGATTTTCTTTCTGTTAGACAAATAGATAGCATCTGGAGAAAATAACCCCAGGCTCTTGGATGCAATTGCATGAAGCTTAATGGCAGAGCTCCCAATGACTACCTTCTAACTACTGTCTTTGGCTTTCACTTTTTGGCTGCCCTCCTACATGACCATTGAAAATCTTGCCTATCTCAGTACTGTGTTGTGTTACATTATACAAGGTAAACCTTGTTACTGATGATCCTGAAGACTGTGAAGCTTCTCTCAAGTCAAATAACAGGATGCATGAAAATATTGGGACTGAGATTGTCTCTCATAATACCACCTGCTCCAAGTAAACATGTTTGTCCACAGACATGGTCATCGGTATTGTCTCATATGCTCTTCTTATTTTATCATTTTTCTTAATTCTCTTTGAATATTGCCATTTTCCCTTTTTGAGCGAAAATCTTCCAAACACTCTTCCATTCCCATAGTTTTCTCCAATGATGCCTTCCAGGGGAAAGCATAAATATCAACAGTTGTTATTTCACTGATTAATTCCTACTGTTTAATTTGCATTATTACTATTTTACAAAATCAGTACGATGAATTTAGGTAACTAAATTTTTAGTTTTGACTTGATTCCCAAGGAAAATAACTCATAGAAATGAATGTTAATAGTCTGAAACCAATAAAACTATGTCCATTTGAATTTGTAGCTAAAAATAGGCCTTCCTATTGAGAAAATAAAAATTGGTTCCATTTTGTAATTGAGTCTATTCTCTATCTCTGCCACCATTTTGTATAACTGCCTAAGTCACATTTCTTTGTTTTTGAATTAAGTTTGGAAGTTCGTGGGTTCAGAAGTTCAGTTTCTTCCTCTCTAAGTTTAAAAGTTCAGTTTTCCTATAAATCACTTTAATTAAAAGAAACCTGTTATCTCTATGCCACTAGTTGTCCTTGTACAATTAAAGGAAATCTGTTATCTCTATGTGTACCATTAGTTATTCTTGTAGGAGGACTAATCAATTAGAAATTCCTAGCAAGATGGGAGGAGAGGTTGTGGCTATCCCTGCATCCCTGATTTCCAACCAGTCATATTGTTCCTCATGTCTGTGATGCACCTAACTTTGTAACCAATCATCTTGTCTTCCCCATCTATGATGTTGCGTTCTATTTTTTTGGACAATCTTCCTTTTGTCTATAAAAATGATCCATTGACTCTCATTTGGAGTCTTAGTTTGCTGAGGAGGCTGAGACCCTGTATATTGCTAAATTTATGCCTTGTTAATAAATTGATTATATTGCAGCTTGTGCCTCAGTTTATCTTCATTTCAATAGTGACACTTTCTGGTTTTTTTTTTTGGTTTTGTATATCATACTTTCAATGAAGCTATACCACAATATGCACAAGTAACTTCTTTATTGTTATTGTGTGTTTTCTCTAGTAGAAAGGTGAGCATATGGTTTTTTTTTCAAAACTTAAAAGTTTCTGGAATTCATTTTATTATAGCCCATGATCTGAGCTGTAGGGATCCCTATGAAGCACATTTGATCAAATATTAATTTCATAAATTGCCTTCCTTCCCCACAATTCCCATGAAAAAGGTATTCAATTAGATTAAGACTCTGGAAAATTTTAATGGGACCCTTGAAATCTGTTTGATTTAAGCCTTTTTTGGAGAAAAAAACCACCCTGCCTAATGGAGGCTATGTGCATACCAGACAGGCTTATGCCTCTGAGGCACTTTCCCTCCATGCATAATAGCCAAACTGCAACAGGAGAATCTATGACTGTTTGAAATGTTCCATTTGCTAAATTGATGCTACTGCCTGAAGTAACATATAAGCAGGTTATATGAGGGCATGCTCATGTGTGTGTGATGATTTTCAACAACATTCTTATTTTCATTTCACAGTCTTACCCTGGCCCAAGTCTTGAAAGTGAAGATTTTAACATTCCTCCAATTACACCCCCTTCACTACCTGACCACTCGCTGGTGCACCTGAATGAGGTAGAGTCTAGTTACCACCCTCTTTGTCACCCAATGAATCATAATGGGCTGCTTCCATTCCATCCACAAAATATGAACCTACCGGAAATTACTGTATCCAACATGCTGGGCCAAGATGGAACACTGCTTTCAAACTCCATTTCTGTGGTAAGAACCTTTACCTATTTGGGTGATATGGAGGGAGGTAGTGGTGAGCTGGATTTAATGAGCAAAACTTTTAAAATGATCATAAAGCAGTATTATGAAACCCAAAGTACTGACAACCGCTTAAAATGTTCGCCACATGACCTCCATTTCTGTACTATATGCTGCAAAGTGCTAAAGTGATTTTCATCTATATTAAAAGTTGAAGTGAAATCATCACTTATTTATTTCAAATGTTCATGTATGAGAAATCCTAAATACAGGATTGATGAGCTTATTATCATAGAACCTTATAATCCTAGAGGTGGAAGAGAACTTAGCATCCTCTAGTCCAATATCCTAATTAACAGTATAATTAATCCTTGCAACAACAACTCTGACAAATGGTCATTTACCCTTTATTTGAACATGTTCTTTAACAGGGTATGTCACTACTTTTGAATGTAGTCCATTCTGCTATTGGATAGTTATAGATGTTAGAACTTTCTTTCTTATACTAAACCAAAAAATGTGTCTATAATTTATTCATTGGTCCTAGTTCTGCCCTCTGAAGCCAGGAGTTATAAAGAATAATTCTAATCTCATTTCCACCAGATAGCCCTTCAAATATTTAAAGAAAGGTGCCATACCCCAAATATCACTAATTCTTCTGGCTGTTCCTTAAAACATGGTTTCCAAATCTCTTATCATGCTGGTCATCTCTACTGGATACAGTCCAGTTTGCCATGTGTTATGCTTCATGCCTAAAATGTATCATATCATTGTGAACATAAATATTCTAGAGGTTCCAAATAACACTAGTTTTACTAAATCTGACTAGCACCAAGCATGGCACAATTAATTATATCTCCTTTGATCTGGTTATGATCATAGGTTTTTTGTTTGTTTTTTTCCTATGTAGACCAAGATTGCATTATTTTTTTAAAAGCAATGTTAGCTCATATTGCCAAGTGTACTTTCACACAAACTTCCTATTCACCCGGGTCTCTCCTACCCTGTACTCATTTAATTGATATTTTTTTAACCTAAATGGAGAGTTTTAAAATTGTCTTTATTAGAATTCATCTTTTTAACCTTTGGTCCATCATTCCAGTCTGTTGAGGTAGTTTTAATCTTTATTCTGTTATCCAATGTGTGAACTATCTCTACAAGCTTTGTGTAACCCACTAATGATGATGCTTGCTTTTTGTCTTCCTTTGAGTAATACAGTAGTTCAGGGTGAAGGACCACAGATGTCTGTAACTTACATCTAGATACCTTTCTCTTTTGTGACAATAATCTATTCTTAAAATTTATTTGTGGAGCTATCTATGAATCTGTCTAAATATGCTATTATAGTCAGGATGATCTGATTGATTAACTTGTTAATTTTAAGCACAATAACTCTTCTAGGAAACATTTTTATTACCAGAATCATTAATGCATTTTGACTGTCAGATGGATTACTTGATTATCTAGTCTTAACTAAGTAATTAGAGTTTTCAGTTGGTTTTTCTGATCTGGATATGAAAAGATGTTTCAGTGGATTTCTATTTGAAGCTGAAATCAAGTCTTTTAGATAAAAGATTTTTTTGTATCTTTTATGCTTTAGTACACTGTCTGGCATATAGTAGTTCCTTAATAAATGTTTATTGACTGACTAAACATAGACTACGGCTTTTCTCCATGGTTGTGCATGGAATTATATGCAATTTTAATTTTATCCAAACTGATATGGCAGAAGGGTGTATGGCATTACCTATAAAGACTGTCAATATCAGTGCACAGCCTCTGACAGGTTATTTCAGCTCAGGAGACCCTGCGTAGGAGAATGAGTAGTAAGTAATGAGACTTAAAAAAAAAACTAAAACTTAAATGTTTTGAAGATAATTTAATTATTCCTTTGATACTGCCATTTTTCAAACATGAGTGGAACTCCTTTGAGGGATTACCACCTTCAGGAAGAGTTTACAAACCATCAAAGAAAACAGGCTCCTTTATAACCATATGAGTGAGAGAAAGGGATGTTGTATAAAATCTTTTTCCTGGAAATGCTCCCTTTCCCTTCCATCACATGACCTAGGGGGAAATGAGTCATTTATTTCTAAGTCACGAAATTAGTTTTTTCTTCTCATTTACATTCATTTGAATTCCTTCATATTAACAACTTGATATTCTCCTAAAATTTCCAAGAATTTAAAAACAATAATCACAGTTGACACTTATATGTTTTATAGTTTACAGATCACTTTAGTTATATTATATGTTCTCATTAAAAAAATTGATTTTTTTAATACTACAGTTATTTTCTATAACTTCCAAAAAAGCCTTAAAAGGAGAGGTAAGTAAAACCAGCCAACACCATGACTACATCTGACAGTATATTCAGCATTCAGTAACCATAATTTACCACTTCTCTATCAAGAGAAGAAAAATGTATTTCATAAATGATTTTCTGAAACTAAGCCTGGAATAGCATTTAATCTAAGTTCTGGTGTCCTTTACTATTATTTTCAGTTATATCATGATAGGGTCGTATATCTAGAGCTAGAAGGGGCCCTAAGCGTCCACCCTCTTCATTTTATACATGATGAAATGAAGGATTAGAAACATAAAGTGACTTGTTTAAGGTCACACAAATAGTGACAGGGCTGGGATTCAAACCAAGATCCCCTCACTCCAAAGTCACTGCTTTTTCAACATTTCCTCATTAAGTCCTCAGAACATCTCTGGAGTGTAAGTTATGTTAGCATTACTCCTATCATCATCTTCTTCATTATTATTTCCATTTTACATATAAGGACATTGAGGTACAGAGCATGTAAATGACTCTCTTAAAGTCACATAAGTAACAAATGATAGATCCTGGAATCAAATCAAGGTCTTCTGTTTTCTTTCCACTAAGTTACCATTTAGTGGTACAAGACAGAAGTGTCAAACTCACTTTCTGGATCAGATTAAAATGTAACTGATAAGTGTTTAACAAAATATATAAAAATACAATACAACATAAATAATGTTAAATTTGTGAATTTCTAAGTCAATATGCAGCCTGCAGGAAACAGTTTCTATTTGAGTGTGATACCATTTATCCAAGAAGTTCACACTAAAAATTCTTTAATCATGCTGTAAGCAGTAAATGCTTACATAATACTTCAAACAGTGTATTAAATTACCCCGGAGTTCACAACACATCCCATCTCAAAATTCTGCTGTCAGTGAAAGCTCTTATAAACTAATTCATACTAAAATGTAAATGATTACTAAGTGCTATTTCTTCCAAGGATTTAATATTTTTTTTCCCAAGGAACAAAGTTCCATTTTGCCTAAGTTTGAAAAACAAATCTCAGATTGTACAATTTTTCAATACAGGGATAATGGGTAGAAATAATATTCTGGGAAACAAAATGTCCTGGCTAGTCTACCCAAACTTCTGATACACAGGTGGACACCTACTCTGCCTAATTAAAGAACAAATGAAAGTACCAAGAGGCCTTCACTGCCAGCTAGTTCTGTTTGGCTATGTCTTGGAGTGTTCTAGCTGATGGCACATATTCAACCCTCTATATTGAATTCATTTTTCTGATCTATGATGGTGTGGTCTGGTATCGATAGGCTTGGGCTTTTAGTGAAATTCCAAAATCACTTTAGCTTATGATACAAGGATGAAAAAAGCCTATATTACATTGAGATCTTTCCCAAGGCTGAAGTACAAGCTTTTTGCTAATTACATGCAGCAAAAATACACTGTTAAAGTTCGATAGGAATCTAACAAAGAAAGTTAGTGAATAAAGAGTTCTGTTCTACCTAACAACATTCCTTTTAGAAGGTTCTTTATGTCTTGTCCTTAATCCAAGTATAACTATGATACAGACTTGTCAATTACTGAAAGTCTATAGGTGCTGAAGGACTTATCGAAGAAATGCTAATAGCTACCTAGAGACAGCTGGATGGCCCAGTGGATAGAGTGCCAGGCCTGGAGTCAGGAAGACCTGAGTTCAAATCTAGCCTCAGATACTTACTGACTCTGGGCAAGTCATTTTACTTCTGTTGGCCTCAGTTTCTTCATCTGTAAAGTTAGGATAATAATAACACTTCCCAGGATCATCATAAAGATCAAAGAAAATAATAATTGTAAAGTGCTTAGCACAGTATGTCACACATAGTAAAGGCTATATAAATGTTTGCTATTATTAACTATTAGTAAGATATGGCCCCTGCCTCAAAGAGCTTATAATCTTGTTAAATAGGCAAAAATAATGCAAGAATCAATGGGAAATGAAAGACATCATTTTGTTAGCTATCAAGAACATGAATAAGGTAAGAATTCAGAGAAGGAAGCAGTCAGGAGGAAGGAAAAGTTCTTTTTTAAAAATAACTTTTTATTGAACTTATTTTTACATCATCAGATTTTCTCCAGTATTCTTCTCCCTCCTAGAAAGCCATTTCATTTAATAAATATTTTTAAAGAAAAAAAATGATGAAAAAAATCAATAAAACTGATCAATACATTAAAACAGCCTGGATGTGTGTGCAGTGTTTCATACCTGTGAACCCCCTACCTCTTCAAAAGAGTGAGGGGGGAAGGGTGTCTTCTGATATCTCTTCTTTGGAGTTGTGTCTGTTCTTCATAATTTGTCCTTTGTAATTCAAAACATTCATTTTTGATTGTTTGGCGATTGTCTTTTCCATTTCTATTGTTGTAGTCATTGCATATTTTTGTTTTCTTGGCCCTACTTACTTCACTCTACATCAATTCATGTAAATATTTCCATGTTTCTCTGTATTCATCATATTCTTTGTTTCCTATGGCCCAATCATAGTCCATTGCATTCATGTAACACAATTTGTTTAGCTATTCTTCAATTGATGGACATTTACTTTGTTTTCAATTCTTTGCTATCACAAAAGATGCTCTTTAAAATATTTCAGTGTATATGAGAACTTTCTTTTTATCACTGGTAGAGAGGAGCTTCTTGGAGGTGTTCAAAGAGGCCTTGGAAGCCTAGACTAGATTTGATGACTTTAGGAAAGGAGATGGACAATATGTAGCTAACCTATTTTCACATTCACCTCAGTTCCCAGAAGAATACGAATGTCAAGGTAGATGACCTTCCATTTTCACACCTTGGAAGTTTATAAGTCTTTAAGGGATTATTTGCTTTGAAAAGTACTTTGGAAATAAGAGATTTTTCAAAAGCATTTTCAAGCCACTCTTCTTGAGGAGAATTTACTCAAGTTAATTCGAAGTCTTTGGACCTTTTACTGGTACTCACGACTGATGTGATCCAAAAAAATTTAGCTGTTGAACTACAGTGACTTGCCTGCCAATACCTGAGATACTCTGGTGAATAGCTCACAATTTCTGACCAAACTGCTTAGGCAAACACTGAACTAAAAGCTGATGAAATTAAACAGTGAAAGGGGCCTGGAAGAAACCTGTATTTCCTTTTCAAATCTCCTCTCAAAAGCTCACACACAATATGAGCAAAAACTCCTCAAAGCCACCATGCAGAGCATAAAATAATGTCCTTTCCATAAGCTCTGACTGTAAATGGCTAGTTGAATATAGAATATAGCCTACATGGATTTGTGTATAGGGGCAAATAACTTCAATTGGATTAAATAGCAGCATCACCACTGTTAATAAAAATGTCCCCCTAGATTTTGGTAGCATTACATTTATATCTTCTCAGGTTTTTAATCAATGCAGCATAATTAAGTATTTTTAGCCTAAATCAAATGTGTATATTTTTCCTGACATTTGCCTTAGAAAATGGTTTCATTTTAGAGAAGAGACTGCCCCTCATCACTCACAAAAAAAAATACATAAATTCACAGATTCACTATCATGGGCTTTTCCTAAATAATGCTAAACAGACAGATTAAGAAAATGAAAAATAGAGTCAGTCCAATATTTCATGCTGTATAGAGTCATTCACAGAGTCTATAGTTTTCATAAATCCTTATAGAACATTTCTCTCATTCATCCTCAACTAATACTTGTCCTTTATCCCATTCAGGCTAATCAGTAAATGGAACATTACATAGTTCAAGGTGCCGGTAAATAATACTGACTCACATTTCTTTAATGCTTTAAGACGGAGTTCTCCATTTCTACGGAGATCACCACAAACCTTTCAGTCACTCCCCAGTCAGCCCACTGCCTTGGAGTCATCTTTGACCCTTCATGGTTCCTGACCCTGCCATATCTAGTTGCCAGTTCTTGTCAATTACACTTCCAAAACAGCTCTTATATCCCTACCCTTCTCGGCACTCATATAGCCACTGCCCCAATTCAGACTCTTGGAGTCCCTCACCTGCTCCATTTCAATAGCCTCCTATTTGATCTCTCCACCTTCTCTCTAATGAATTCCTTCCTAATCCATCCTCCACCATACTGACAAATTAGCATTCCTACATCTTGTGTCTGACTGGCTCCTTCTAGGATGAAATTCAGATTCTTCAGGCTCCAATTTTTTAAGATGACTTTACATACTCCTTCCTTCCATGTTCTATGTTACCACCAAATTGAACCATTTTATGACATCATGGATTTAGTGTTAGAAGGGACTTCATTGAATCTAACCTCCTAATTATTGAGGGGAGAGAATGAGACAGAGGTTAATCCTATATATGGGTAGTGTGTAGGAGAGCTGGGATTTAAACTTGGGTGTTCTGACCTGAAATCCTGCTTTTTTCTGCTGTACAATGCTGTCTCCTTTGTTCCTCACTGTTCCTGATGTCTTTGGAAAGCTATTACTCCATTCCTGGAATGCATACCTTCTTCACCTCTGCCTCTTAGAATCCTTAGCTTTCCTCTGAGACTCAGCCCAGGTATCGACTCCTATGGAGAAGCCTTTTCGGACCTCCATAGATTTTGGAGCACTCTGGGTCATCAAATTATCTGCTATTCACTTACTGTTTGCATATTCCATTCGATAGTTGAACGTAAGGTCATTAAAGACAAGGACTGTTTTTCATCGTTGTCCTTGTATTCCTCACATTGAGCAATGACTTGTACACAGTAGGCATTTCATAAATGCTTGCCACTTATTGCAGATGCTTCATTTACAACAAACCTTTGAAATAGATAATGCCATTATAATTACTCCCATTTTACGGATGAAGAAACCTGAGACCAAGAAAGATTAAGTCGTTTTTAAATTATCAAACATTCATCATTTGGCAAAAATCCTTATTCAAGTGATTGTCTTTTGAATCCAAGTCCAGAAGTCTTTAACAGATCCACTTGCAAAACTCAGGCGAGGTTATATGATTTTGTTGATTAATCTCTTGGCTAATCAGTGCACCAGTAATTTCTTTTAATCTATAAAAACAAACATCATGACCCTGAGAACAAGAGTTTCCTATAGAAGGTCTTACATTTATGTGCTTTAGTGAGTATGCTACTATAAAGTTTCTACATTCTTATATTTCTCCTTCTTTCCAAACTTTCTCAATGCTTCCCTACACTCCCCTGTCTCCCACCAGCCTTCTTTTTAGCATTGTCCCAAGTTTTTCTCTCCTGGCTTGTGCTACCATATATGTTACGTAATCATCGAAGAGCCCTACTTCCTCTTTAAGGAATTCAAGAAATTGAGTTTTTCACATGGCTGATAGGTGCAATATTGGAAAGATATTCCATTCCTAACCTCTTCGTGGAGAATGGACTGTCAAACAGGCTAGCTATTTAGAGCACAGTAAATGTGTATTAGGTCTAGTTCTCCTGGTCAAAACTAAACCCCCTTTCAAAAAGATATTTTTCCTCAATATTAGTGATGGGTAGCTGAGGAGAGGAAGATCATTTTACATATTTTAAATTTTTTTAGTTATTGGCATTGATTGTTAAATGGCATAATGATTCATTGATGAATTTCCTGTGCAGAATCCATGGAAATAACATCATTGATGAGTGAAGTCAAAAGCTTTGATTCTGGCTTCCCCACTGACTGACTGTCACCTACTGACTTAACCTCACTCCACTATACTTTCCTTTCCTCAGTTTCTTTGTAATGATTTGCTTTTCAGAAATGCTTTGTAGGCTAATGAGATATCTGAGAGTCCTTAAAGGATCATTTCATGTGAAGGAATAGTTGTTATTCCGCAGTTGGGACTGACATGGCTTCTTATTGCTTTGTATTAAGCGTTTGCCTTTTTTATTTTTTGCTTTCCCCATGTGTGGGGACAGGCTTATTCCAAGTCTTTCAGCTGGTTTGTAGAAAGGTGAATAAAAAAAGATCCCCGTTAATTATTCATGGCTTATGTGAAAAATCTTTGACTCTTGAACCTAAAATTGAGTTCTTCAATTTGTATATTTGTTTTTAGGCATTTATTTGCCTTACCCCACACACAGACACACATTCACTGTTTGCTTTAACTAGGTTTGGTCCACAGGGAAATGCAGACTTGTACAAAGTCATCCCAGCCTTGTTGCTTGGCCTACATGTAGTGATTGCTTGCTCTTTGTGCAAGCCACAACCCCTCACTCATACAAAGGAAAACCTTGCAAAGTTTGAGAAGGTAATCACCATAAGGCTTCATTTAGAAACAAGGCTTTTTGTGGAGTATGGTTCCTAATGACATATTATAGAAAATTTACAATGAAACAGCAACAAAAGAGATTGCAATTTCTCTGAATGCTTCAAATGTCCAGTTTTGAAGTTTAAAAATGGAAAAGATGTTAAAAAGCAATAAAATTGAGGGATTTATTTCCCAAATGCTCTATTTTTTCCTGGCAACAAAAGCAAAGCATAATGTATATGCTCAGATTTATTGTCACTTCTTAGCATACAGTCGTGGCACACTCTGAATTCAAAGGCCACTGTACAACTGTTTTGACAACCATCACATCAGTAGGTGCTGTGCGGGACACATGAAACTGAAGCATGAGTGTTTCTTTAGGTCTATAGGGAGTGCAGTACATCAGTGAATTCAGCTGTATTAGAGCAGCATGAATTTCTAATATGTCGCCATTATGGAAAAGACCACTGGCATATTGAATAATGCAGCTTTCAAAGCAGAGCAGAAAATGTGATTACAGACAATTTGATTGCTGTTTTTAAAATAAATATTTTCAAAATCTTGAGGTATTTTATTTCATGTAATGCATAAAACATGTAACAGTGGACGAGAGCTAAAGATCTTTTAGGACACTAAAGAGCAGATGATGTCAGCTCCATTTAGATATGGAATAATAGAAGCATTAGTTTAAAATGAAATGGATGTCACAGTGGCTTGTTTCCTTATTTTAAAAAAAGCAATAAAAAGAAATGATTTTGCCCACTTTGACAGAAGAATAAAGGCAGCAAATAATTATTTAGCATTATGACACAGTTCATCAAGTGCTTAGCAATTACAATCTTTTTTTTTCCACAAATTATCCTTTTTTGAATTTTGCAGCACATGAGAACAATGTACTAAACCACCTTAACAGGGTAAAGAAATAGGATGTCTTTTCATTTTTATTTTCTAGGTTGTTGAAAATACAACTTTTTTACTTATTATGAAATTGGTAATAAGGGCAAAACAACAGGCTATCCTCAGGTAATTGTAAGGTGCTTTTAAGGATTCTCTTTCTCAAAAGCTAATTGTAAATTTAGTAATTAGGATTTATCCCAGGGTTCCACTGAGTTGCTGCTTTGGGAGGTACCTTGTAGTGTTGCAGCAAATGATTCAATGGAAGCATTCTGGAACAACTTCCAGTAAAGTCACCAGACCAAAGAGGAGGCTTTCTTTATTGAACTAAGTAATGAAATTTAAAACCAGAATATATAATAGTTTGTTTCATTATTAAGCTCTCTATTTCCTATGAAAATCAGAACATTGTCTCATCACTGTACTATGGAAGAGAAAATGATCAAAAGATACATTTCATAGATTTAGAGCTAGAAAGGGCCTTAGAATTTCTAGGGCCCTCATTTTATGAATGAGGAGACAGGCCCAGAGAAGTTAATCAATTTTTCCAAGGTCACAAAGAAAGTAATGACAAAGCAAGTATTTGAACTCAACCTCTCAATTTCCAAATCCAATCCACTCTTCATAGAGAGGTCTGCAATTCTTGAAAAATTGAGTCAGCCCTCTGTCTCTTAAGTTGTACTAACCTGAAAACATTAAGATAAGTGGGTGGTTTTCTGTCAAGAGGTATAGGTTCTACAATCCCCTTAGTAGCCTGTTTGTGTTTAATTAAATCAAATTGCAATGATAAGTAATATTGCAGAAATACTGTAGTTGAAGGTTTGGATTCCATTTAGGAATTTCCTATTTAATGTAAAGCTTTAACCTCTTACTGTAATTTTAACCCACTCTGTTTATATTTTTACCTCAGATACTTGCATAACAGTGGATTTCATGTACTTGACATTTATTAAGTCATTCTGCAGCTGGCTTTTCCCTAAACCGAATAACCCAACTCCTTTAACCTTTCCTCAAAAGTCCAGCTTTTCAACCTGTTAATCATATTAGCTTCTCTTCTTTTAACCCTGTCTTTATTAAGCTATGTAGATTAGTATTGGGCACAATAATTTAATGAGGACCAAAAGAAACTGACTTTGAGAAAAGGATTAACTCTTGACTTCTGCAAGTCATACTCCAGCTAAGTTTTTTTTGAAAATATAATTATTGAGTTGTTGATGTATATTGAATTTATAAAATATTATGACTTCTAGGTCTTATTTCCCTTGAAAATTGTCTCTAGCCAGTTATTCCTCGTCTTGTCTCTAGATATGTCCATTTCTAGTCCTAAGGCAAACATATGGGAAGTCTATAATAGTATTAATCTTCTAAGGCATCTTTTGCTGGATATGCACATACATAAATGTGTGTGTATTATTTAAATAATCCATAGAATAAGCAGATAAAGAAGAAAAATACAGAGGTGCAAGTTGTCTTTGTGATGCATGATTTCCTAGTAAGTAGAAAATCAAAAATTTTCTGAGCAGTGACCTTTTAGTTAGTCCTGATAGTGCCTGAGATTGTTTAAAAAAATCTTTTCCAAAGTGATTAATGAGTAATTCATTTTCTCCTGGGGGGGGGGTGTTAATGGAGAACTGTTGCGGAGGCTCAGAAGAAAGATCAAGAAGTAAATAGAGAAACAATCTTATTTAGTATAGAAATTAAACATGGAACAAAATGAGGATATAGGGTAATTCATATGTCTAGATTTCATGATGATGATTTTTTCCTTGGTGCCCCCAGTAATCACCTTATCCCTCTCTGTATTTTCATTCCCTTTCCAGATTTGACTTCAGACTGTTTCATTTTCTTTCTCTCTTCCATATCCCTTGCATTTCTCTTTTCTACTTTTCTCATCTTTCCCCTTCTTTTCGTCAGCACCTATACAATTGAAAGGAAGAGCATATTGGTGTGATGGAAGGACTTGGGATCAGAAGAGACTTGGGTTCCAATCCTGCCTCTGGCACCTAATAATTATGGGATTATGGCAAAATCACTTAATCTCCATTGAGTTAAAATGGTGATAATACGCATAGTGCATACATCATAGGGTTGTTTTGAGAAACAAGTGGAAAGGTGTTATAAATCTAAATATACCATATACATATCATGTCTAATTATGAGCCACCAGGATGGCTTTGCCCAGTAGCTAATTGAGGTATTAATTAGATTAAAGCTGGTTTCAGCATCCTCTTTGCATGAAACTTCCTCAGTTTTAACTGTAGAAACCATCTGAATGTCTTGCAAAACCAAATCGATTTCATTGGTTTAAAATAACTTGATTTTTACCCCCTCATGTACAAGCCATTGACACATTATTAATCTTAGCCTCAGGACTAAGTCCATGGGGACTCCATTTGTTATGTCCACCTTAACCCACATCACCATCGCACTGATTACTGCTTTGAGGGTAACCTTGCCAATAGCACAGCCTCCTCAAAGAGGGACTCTAATGTCACATTTCCCTAGATTTTTATATTATAATGTAATATAGGATTGAGTTAAAGGTTACTGTAAATGGCACCCACTGTAATTTATTTGCTTTTCAAAGAAATGCAAGCCCTAGCATCTCAACTTAGCAGGAATCCATAATGGTATTCTGTTGGTACACTTTAAAATACATTATAATGTATAGTTGTTAACTATATATAATCAAGCGTTAACTTGATTTGTTTGCAGATTTGCAGATCTGAGATATTCATGATGGTGAAAAAATTTTCGCTTAAATTCTGATCTCTCAGAAGAAGAACTTTTCTCTTCCTGATGAAATGTTCCTTCCTGTTCTTAGGGACTAATGCTTATCCCTTAATAACAGACCATGTGGGTAATGATACATTGGATTAGTCTATCATATCACTAGTGCTGGAATTTTTTTCTTTTTCTTTTTTACCTAGAGTATCCCTTTGATAAAGTATCAGATAGAGCTGGAAGGTACCTCAGAGGTTACCTAATTCATTGCCCACATTTTTCACATGAGGAAACTGAGGCCTAGAGAACTTAGGTGAATTGCCAAAGATCATAAAAGTAATAAATGACATAACCAGGATTGCTGACTTGTTTGATTGTTGTGTCTAAGATAGAATCAGGGTCATCAGAAAGGCTGAATTATAAATCCACTTTGCCACAGAGTTACAGAACATTAGTTCAAAAATGCTTTATAGGAGAGGAGTGAAGGAATATCTTTTCAAGACACTGCCTTTTTAATTATTGAACAAGTTCTCCCTATCCAGGCCATTATGATACTTTTTAAGGACAGTCTCCTACTTAAGTTTCTTTTGATTGGAAGTTCTGAGGTTTTCTGTGTTTATGATAATTAACTACTTTTCAGAGAAACAATGTTTTTTTTGGTGAGGGTCAGACAATGGGGAGATAAGCATTTAAAATGTGGCTTTTGCCTATGTGTTATTTTTGTTAGAAAATAATAAGTTTAATTAATCCTCTTAAAATCATTTAAAACATTAGTAAATAGCGTTATTATCCTAGGAACAGATTTTTTTTGTTTACCTAGTAGATTCTTGTTACATCTTGATAAATTTCATCCTCAAAATTTGATAGTTTGATCTCTGAAGTTATTGTACTGTATAAATTCCCCAGGGAGGAAAAATAACAACTAAATTAAATTCGATCTTATTATGGGGTTAAAGTGTTTCTTTTACCAGTAACAGCTTTTTCCTATAAATTTATTTGTCTTTCTCTTTTTTCTCTAAAATTGAAGGATTTTTTTTACCCAAATTATCAACTGACTTAAGAAAAAAAATGATTCAATTCACAAAAACTGAAAACATTTGTTAAAATATCTCATTTTTTCAAATATATATTTTATCTTGGTCTGTACTGACTAGCAGGTGTAAATGATGGGGCATTAAATTCAGATAGGGCCATACTTCGTCCATTATGACACTTGGTAATAATGGTGGGGATAGTAAAAGACTCTCTATTCAATTATCTGAATAGTAGATCCATAAGTGTCCTCGCTGAAATTGTCAAACGATAAAGGATGGCAAAGGGGGTTGGGGAAGGGCAAAAAAATGTTCAAAATGAGAAATTCTGCCTTCTTAACATTATGGACAGCTTCTCTTGACCTGTTCTTTCTTTCCTAGTGTGGAAAGGTCTTAAAGTGGAAATTATTTTGTAATGGTTATATAGGAAAAGTTGGTTAGTAATGTTAGAATATCAGCACATTCACACACACACACACACACACACACACACACACACACACACACACACACACACACACACACACACACACACATATCCCCAAGGTCAGTATTAATAAATAAGGCATTCTCCCTTTCTCTCCACATTCACAAAGGATGCTATCAGTTGCCCCCTTACTGTCAAGATATTTCTTCTATTTTATATGCAAATGAAAATATTCATCAGGACACATGTACACTTTTTTAAAATTTTGGTCTAGACCTCTGATTTTATCAGTGTGGGGCACTCTTTGTGAGAAAATGTCCTTCACTGATGCAGAGCAGTACCTCTTCTGTAATTTACAGTCTTAGAGAGTTGTTTGGGGCACTGAGACACTAAGTAACTTGCTCATGTTAACACATGTGGTAGAAGCAGAATTGGAGCTCAGGTCTTCTTGATTCCAAGGTTGGCCTTCTATCCATTATGCTATGGTACCTTTCCTATGTACATATATATTAAACTTATCTGCATGTGCCAGGGAGATACACAACTCAGTGTGTTTTAAGGTACAGCTACTAGCCATGACTACCATCTATATGTTCAGAAGTTGTTGAAAAGGGTAGGAAGCATACTACATACTC
The DNA here is from genome assembly GCA_028646595.1 of Phalanger gymnotis. Lineage (NCBI taxonomy): Eukaryota > Metazoa > Chordata > Mammalia > Diprotodontia > Phalangeridae > Phalanger > Phalanger gymnotis. The sequence goes on along the minus strand of CM053622.1, from coordinate 230,616,524 downwards.
ATGAAGTAGGTCGTGTGGTTTGTGGATGGTGAACACTTACAGAGCCTAATGTTATTTTTGAGTCTATTTTCCCTTGAATAGAGAAGCTGCATTTTCAATGGCTTTGTATGTTAGACTGGCCTGCCAGCAACTAAAAGGTGCAGATCAGTATCCTTTGGAATTGTAATTCAGCATAGCCCATAGTTCAGTTCAACAAATTTTTGTGGTTAGGAAATATCAGATTGGTGCCTAGCCAGCTGAGCACTGGGTGCATGGTGGACAAAAAGATAAGTTCAGATCCCTGGCAGACATGTGGGGGCCATACACGGACACAAACAAGAGAAGATGGGCAGCATGTGGGGCCTGGGGACAGACACACAGTACCCAAATAGAGATGGACAGAAGAGAGGTACATGGGAGTGGAGACGGCAATCTCTGGGCAACCATTCTTCCACTTTCACTTGGAGTATTTTTTGGGTGGTTTTCCTTTTTTTTTAGGTTTTTTGTTTGGGGCAAGGGAGGAAAGGCTATGGAGCACCAAGCCGGGGGCAGGAGCAGAGAAAGAGCAGAGGACTGAACAGTGAAGTTCACATAGGTGTTTTTTTGGAATGTGGATTTCTTTCAGAATTCTTACCTAAAGTCAAATTTGTGTACTGCACATTTACATAAAGCAAGAACTGTCTATATTCTTAGAAGGAAGGCAGTAAGATTAAAGAGGACTAGGAATAGCTTCTTGCAGAAGGCAGGCATTTAGCTGAGACTTAAAACGAAGGCAGGGAAGCCTAGAGCCAGAAATGAGGGAGGAATGAGAGTGTTCCAGGAATGGGGTACAGCTAATGAAGATGTCTAGAATCAGGAGGTAAAGTTTCTTCTGGGAAAAATAAGAAGGAAGTCAGTGTCACATATCACAGAATATGCGGTCGGGAATAAGGTTATCAGAAGACCGGAAAGTCAGGAAGGTCAAGGTTAGGAAGGGCTTTAAAAGCCAAACAGAGAATTTATATTGTATCTTGGAGTTGTATACAGGGAGCCGCTGGAGTTTATTGCACTTTAGGAAGGATCGATTTGAGTGGAGGACAGCCTGTAGTGGGGAGAGATTTGAGGCAGGAAGACCAACCAGCAGGTTTTTGCAATAGCTCAGGCATGAAATTTTGAAGCCTTTCCCCAGAGTAATAGCAGTGTCAAGGGAGAGAAGGAGGTATATACCAAAGATGTTGCAAAGGTATAATTGACAGAACTAGGTGACAGATTAGATATGGAGCGACAGAGTAAGGAATCAAGGATGACACCTAGGTTGTGAACTAGGTGACTGGAAGGATGGTTGTACCCTCAACGGTAATTTGGAAATTAGGAAGAGAGCAGGGCTTGGAGGGAACCAGAAGGATTCCAGGTTTGAGTCTCAGGTGTCCAGTTCAAGCTGTTCAGTAAGCAGTTGTAGATGTGAGAATGGATGTCAGGAAAGAAGTATGGATATATTGATCTGAAGATCAACTGCATAGATATGATAATTGAGTTCAAGGCAACTGATGAGCTCACCAAGAAAAACAAATAATATAGAAGGAGAAGAAAAGAAGGCCAAAGGTATAGCCGTGGGAGACATTCATGGTCATCTGTCAAGACTTGGATGAAGATCCAACAAAGCAGACTGAAAGGGAGCAGATGGGCAGGAGGAAGAACACAGCAAGCAACAGTATGAAAACCTAGAGAAAAGAGTATCAAGGAGAAGTGATGTATAGCGTCAAAAGCTGCAGTGAAGTGAAGGTGGATGAGTACTGAGAAAAGGGCAATAGATTTGGCAATTAAGAAACCATTTGGTAACTTTGGCGAGAGCAGTTTCAGTTAAGTAAAATCTTAAAGTTGAAAAGTCCTTAGTGGTTGGTAATCTAGGACACTCTCAGCTAATTACCTGTTATCTCTAGGGTGAATGTAAACCCCTAGCATTTAAAGTCCTTCACAGTCTTGACCTATCCTATCGTTCCAGCCTTCACACTTATTTATTCCCTTTCAGTTTTGACTTCAACTGGGATAAATTTCACTTCTTATTATTCTTCACACATTCCAATTCCCATCCGTTTTCCTTTACACTTGCCATCCCCTATGCCTGGAATGCATGTTCTACCTCTTAGAATCATTACCTTCCTATGAGGCTAAGCTTAAGCTTTAGTCTTGACACCCCCCCCCCAGGTGCTGGTGATTTCCCCTTCAAATTATCTTGTATCATTTTATAGATATTTTGTATGTAGGTATATATGTACATGTTGTTTCCAGTTGTAAGACTGTAACCTTCTTGAGGGCAGGAGCAATTTCACTCTTGTCTTTGTATCTGTAGTACCTAGCATAGTGCCTGGCACAGAGCAGGGATTTAATGAATGTTGATTGATTCATTGGTTGACTAGTGCAGGGTATCATTAAGTAGTCATTCATCTTCTATTGAAACACTTTCACTAATTGCCAGATCAGTATTTAGCAATCCATCTGTCAATTAATTAATTAATCCAATCCATCTGTTACTATAAAGTTCATATAGTGAAATGAATTTTGTCTCCTTTATAACTTCTACTGCTCATTGTTCTAGTTTTGCCATTGGTAGCCATATAGGATAAGTCTAATCCTTCTTTCGCTTCTTGTTCAGTTATTTCAGTCAGGTCCAACTATTCGTGATCACATTTGGTTTTTTGGTTTTTGGCAAAGATACTGGAATGGTTTGCCATTTCCTCCTCTGCATCATTTTACAAATGGGAAAACTGAGGCAAACAAGATTAAGTAGCTTGCCCAGTTAGTAAGTGTCTGAAGCCAGATTTGCTCTCAGGAAGATGAGCCTTCCTGAATCCAGGCCTAGCACTCTATCCTCTGCACCACTGAGATGCCCTGTCTGTCTTTCACTTGACAGACCTCCAGTTCTTTTAACCATTCTTCATAACCTCATCTCAAGTTCCTTTCTCTTCAGGTACTCAAGTTTTGTCAATGCTTCTTTCAAAATGCGCCACTCAAGTTGTATTTTGTACAACGTAGGACAGTATCACAGTCTCCACTGTTCTGAAAATTGTACATCTTTTAATGCAACTTATATTTACATTTACTTGTTCAGTATATCTTTGAAACATATATATTTATGTATGTGTATATATATATATATTGATCCATATCTTTGAATTATACAAGCTTATAGTCAATTAATAGAATTTTTCACATGCTAACATTCTCACCAAATGAAAGAAACAGCAACAAATAGAAATAGACAGATTAGCTGACGATTTTTACAGTATCCTGTGGCCAAATTCAGATCATTAGAAAGGTATTCTGAAACCACTGGATAAAGGTCAGGTGAGCTTACCATAGCTTAGTAATATCATCACTAAGTGTTTCTGTGAGATTTTGGAAGGGATGCAGAAGTTGTCTTGAGAGGCAGCGACTAACCACTTGCTTCCCTTCCCAGGTAGCTAGTGGAACAGTTGAGCAATAGATGAAAACTGAAATCAATCTAAATTGAAAGCAAAGTTAAAGATTATTTAATAAAAATATTCATTTTAGGATAAAAATAATTAAAACCAAGAGAGATGAAGTGATATAAAGGGATTCGTCTAGAACCTAGATGGTCCTATTCTACCTCAAGTGCTTCTTCTACCATACCACACTTTTGATTAAATCCTCTGTGATCATTTGGAGAAAGTAGAGAGAAAAGAAAAAATATCTAAAATGAATAAAGCCTACAGGAAGAGAAGTTAGGAATTAAGCTTTCTTAAGCAATGTAGAAAAACATGTGGAAACATGTATTATTAATAAGGAAATATCAAATATCTCTTGTGAGACAAATGAACTGTGCCTCATGAAAAGTTTTCCTAAGGCAAAGAGATGACAACTTTATAGTGCATAAAATGCTATATTCTTCCTATTCCCAGCTTATTGGATAAGTACAGTGAATCCAATTGACCACCCCCACTCCAAACCAAAGGATTTTGGGTTCAGTTCAGGATGAAGGAATTCAATTTGAGCATAAAATGTATCAGGAGAAAAGTGAATGTAGACTACCAAATACTTGAAAACAGAATAAACCCTAGTATTAGGTTAGTAGTATGTTAACTTGACTGTTGACTTCACCCTTTGTTTTAAAGTATCTCAGAGAGTTTTCAAAATAAGCACCCTCATGATTTAAAGCCAAATAGGAGAAATAAGGCAAGATTATGTCACAACTATGACAAAGGACATTTGGGGGAACTACAAATTTGGTTGGCATACAAGTTACATGGAAAAGTATAGTGGAGTGGGACATAAATCCTTGGAAAGGAGGACCGAAAGGATGGGTACAGAATGGAATAATGAGATGTTATGGAATTCAGAGAGGTGAGATCATTGAGTGATAGTACTAAAATGACCTGGAAGCAGCAGTTGAGGGCAAGCGATAGGTCACACTCAATTCTAGGTACCTCAGTATGATAAAATTGGATAGAAGACATAAAAAAATTATAAAAGACATTCCTTATTGAACTTCTTGTTACTTCTTCTAATGCTAGTTCATATTTATTTGGCTTGGTCCTTCTGGTAGATTTCAGAATTATAGAACAACTTTTATTAGTGGTTAAAAAATACCCTAGAGGAGAGTAGGCAGCATGTGGCATGCTATAAAATAAGTCAAAGAAGGAGAAACCAAGGACCTGGGCAAGATTAAGTCAACAAGCAACTAGGTCCAAATGAGTAATAGACAGAATAAACTGGAGTTAAACAATGGAAGAAAGGCATCAACATTAAGGAGGATTAGAAAAGACTTCTTGTAGAACGTGGGATTTTAGCTAGAATCTGGAAGAAGTCAGAAAAGCCAGGAGGGAGAAAATTCTAGGCATGGGGAAAACAAGCTGTGAAAATATGTGGAACTGGGAGATGAAATGTCTTGTGTGAGTAACAGCCAGGAGGCCAGTGTTATTGCATCACAGAGTGCTTGGAGGGAAATTAGGTATGAAAATATTAGAAAAGTAAGAAGGGGCCAGATTATGAAAGGATTTAAAAGCCAGACAGAGGATTTTATATTTGATCTTGAAGGTGATAAGAGCCAAAGGAGTTTATTGAATAGAGACCAAAAAAAAATCCTATGCTGCCTTCTTCTTGATGTTAAGATCAAATTCTTCTTATTGGTAAAGCCTGTGTTTTTGAACATCACATCTCATTACACAGTATACTGCTATGGGGTCCTAAAGCATTTTGTAAGAATAGAAATTAATATAATTTTAATAGAGAAGAGCATGTAGTGGATAGAGGGCTGACTTAAGAGGCAGAGATACCTGGGTTCAAGTCTCCAATCTGATATAGTAATAATAGCTATCATTTTTATAACCCTGACTATGTACCAGGTGCTGTGCTAAGCCCAAAATATTATCTCATTTGATCCTCACAACCACTCTGGGAAGTAGGTGCTACTATTATCCCCACTTAGCAGATGGGAAAACAGGCCAACTGAGGTTAAGTGACTTGCCGAGTGTCAGAAAGATAGTAAGCAGCTGAAGCTGGATTTTAACTTGTCTTCCCAACTCCAAGACCAGTGTTCTATCCCCTGCTCCATCCACCTTGCTGCCCAAAAATACAGGGTCTACATCTGTAGAGCAGTCACCCTCTCAGTGTGTCCGGTGACTTTCTAAAACTGTAAGTGAAAGACAAGTGGATTTATATCATTGAAAGGAGTTTCCCCACCAAGAATTTGTCTGATACACTGATAAAATCACAGGTCCAGACAGAATCAGGAAAAAAATAAGAACAATAAAAAATATTTAACTTTCAACTGTGCAGTCACTGAAAGATAGTAATAACTAAAACCTGAGATTTAAAGATGATTAAAAGAGTGCATTTAGGAAGCAGAATTTGAAATGAAGTTATATAATTTTAAGCAATAAAATTGACTAGTAGTAAACTCTGGGATTCTGACAAAACGTCTTCCCAAAGAAATGTGAAGATTTTCTCACTCAATTCTTTTACGAATAAACTAGGCATAACACCTGTAAATATGTGTTTAAAAAAACACAGTGAACACTAAAGATATAACAGGGAAACTAGAGGCTTTGGGGTTGTTTTCCTTTTCATTTCTTATTCCCAGAAACTGTGCAAGAAAAATGTTTCCGTGTTTTAGTGCATTGGGCACTGGATTAGAAGTTAGGAGACCTGAGCTGTAGATTTAATTTTTGCCACTAATTAGTTGTTTGATCTTGAGGAAATCACTTAACTTTTCTGGCTCTGTTTCTTCATCCATAAAGTCAATTATGTGATTCTTTGTTAACTATTTGGGTTTCTCTGAAAAATAATTCAGCCACATATCAGTTGCTACCTTAAAAGAATGGTCTTGAAATGCAGAATAAGTCTCAGACTCATTTTGTCTTTATATCCCCGGGGATTAGAGCAGTACTGTTAATAAATGTTTGTTGATTAATTAATCGATTCCTATCCAGACTGAATATCCACCAAAAGTCACAGACTCAATCATGCTCTTTCACCCTGACCTTTTATAATCTCTTGCTGCCCTGCCATCAGACTTTAAGGCACAATGCCCTAGAGCCAGACTTCCCTGATTGGTGAGACCTCAGCATATGTAGCCAGCTCTTTCACCCATCCCAAACTGCTACCACAGTTAACTTATTTTTATTTGAACTAAATAAGTTATGACCTTTCTCACTAGATATCAAAATGGAAATCTAGGAAAATTGACTGACCGTGGATTTAAATATTTGAAAAAAAGGAAAATTTCAATATTTGTATCATTCAGGAAAGAGAATAGCTATTACTTAGAATGTATATACCACAAAGGGTGAAACCATGATCAATACAGATATAAACTAACTTGCTCAGAAGGTCTAACAGCTTACAAAGTAAATGTCACTAACTTTCTTTCCATTTTCCCAGCACAGTCTAATCTTTTTGCCTAGGAGAGGGGGAAATTGTTTGACAGTTTAATTCATAGGATAATGGATTTACATCTTGAAGGGACCTTAGAGGCTATCCACCTACTACTACCATCCATGTAGATGAAGAAACTGAGGTCCAAAGGGATGAAGGGATTTACCAAGGATCACACACATTAAATATCAGGGGTGGGATTTGAACAGTACTCTCCTTGGTTTTCATTGAAACCCATAAAAGAAATGAAAGTGAACCTGTCCAAGTACTCCTTGGTAGGTTTTGAAATAGTAGTCTGCTCAGTTTTAAGAATGTCGGTAGCTGATAACCTGGAATTACCCATCTGAAAGCAACTCCTCTATCCAGACGAATGCAATTGCACATGTAAAATCTATCTCAGAAAGACTTTGTGGAAGACCATCAGACCTTTTTCAATTGAGCTCGTGTCTACTGCTTTAACTAGAGTGTCAAATTGAGAAATTGTGGAAACTGAATATTATATATTTGGATTGCTTGTGCTTGCAGATGAGTTGGTCATCTTACACAGAAGCTCAAAAGTGATCAACTCCAGCTCAATCATATCAGAACATAATCAATGTTGAGCAAAACATAACTTTCACTGAAGGCTCAGCTGTACCGTATTATTTCATGAAATTGTGCATGCTTCTGAATTCAACCTTTTCATTATTTGTAATCATACATTCCTTGGACATTGAGGTCGAGCATATACATGGGTAAACTAACCAAGCTGTAGAATAAGTAGAAGCAGTAAGATGAAATTGAACAAAGAAAATTTAGCCTATCAGAAAATACATTCAGCCGGTGATAGATAGCAAGTAGGTAGAGCTGGAACTGGATATTTCTAATTCTGTGTAGATTCCCATCCCTCCCACCCCCCCACTCCCTGTCTCATGCATTGTCATGAAAATGCTTAGACAATGTCTCCTGTCACCTCTCCTGCTACATGGCCAAATGATTCAACTCAGTTGCTCCACCCTTCTCCTGACCCTGACTGTGACCCATTTAAAATAGGCCTCCATTTCATACTTTTAATAGGCAACTATTTAAAAGGGGCTATCCTGTGTTAAACCATGAAATAACCACCCCCACCAAGGGAATTTGGAGAAAATCGAAGAGCTGAGATGATTTAAATGTGAAAAGGACAAAGGAGCTTAAAATACATTTTAGAGAATTATATTCCTTTGGCAAAAAAATTGTGAAAAACCAGAGGACAATTCATTGAGCACTTTAGAGTAGAAAATAAACCTAAGAATTGAACAAATATTCTTTGAGTTGGTTCGCGTCAACTCCAGACAATAAATTTCATAGGACTATATCTATTCCACCCCCATAAATGTGTTTTGAAATTTGAAATATGAATGTTGGGGGGAAAAAACTTAACCTGTTTAGAAGCTAAGTGCCTCAATGATAAAACTATAAGGAAGGGAACTTTATGGGTAGAATATAAGCTAGAATGCAAAGTCTCTATAAGGCTTTGTCATATGAACAATTCACATTTTCAATAGGGATTTATTGTTCCAAAGCACTTCATAAGCCTTTCCATTTGATAGCCAAGATAAGGATAAAGAAAATGTATGAGTGTAATGCTTAATAAAAGTTATGTCCTTGAAATTTGTTTGTAAAACACATTTCTGTCAATTAAATCATGTTTTCCAATTTACGTACAATATAACTTAGCAGATTTCTTTCCCAGGAATGAAAATTAAGCTTCCAAGAAAAAATTGTTGCTTACTGTCAACATGTCCATCATGAAAAGTCTTATCTACTATGAAACATCTGTAAGACATCCAATGCCTAGGACTGGTCACTGAACATAGTAATGCATCATAGCTGTTTAATAACTGAGTGACTGTCCACTGTATAAGAGAATAGAACCTTCAGTTATCCATAAGCCTCATCTCATCACATGTGGTGATTGTGTTCCCCAGTTTTACAAATGCTGTACAGATTAACCAACCTTGCATTCTAATAAATGGATGCAGCATGATGCATCTCAATCCATACTAGCAAGAACTTGCCTCACTTATTGTCATACTCTTCCAGTTTGTCATAGAGTGAGACACATTTGTGCTAGCTCTCCATTCCATATCCACCCATGGCTTTCTACTTCCATATGATATATAGCAGATATTACTTGGTATTTGATGGACATCACAGATATTCATAGCCCATTTCAAAGATTAGATACACAGGAAGATCCTTATGTCCTATCCTTAATATCTGTAATATCCTTAATAATGTCCTATCCTTAAACTCTATTTAAATATTTAAAGGGCCATCATGTAGAACTAGACTTCTCTTTAGTTACTGCTCCAGGAGGAAAGACCAGAACCAAGAAATAGAGACACTTTTCATTTTCATGTGAAAAAGAAACTTCCAACAACCACATGCAGTTTCCTATTGAATATCACCATTTTTATTCTTGAATATTGCTTTCAATAAAACTTGAAAAAAAGAAACTATTATTATATGCTCTATATTGTTCCATTTATGTAAGCTATCCAATTGATATATGAATAACCATGGCCTGATCTGCTTCATTAGGTAGTAAGTCACTGGCAGTATTCAGGACATATAAAAATGATGATCTTTCATGGGTGCTTTTTTGGTGAGTTTACACTGGCTGGGAGATAGGACTAGAATTAGAGCCCTTCTCACTTTAAGTAGGAATTCTACTTTGAAGATTTTTAAGTCAGTAATTCCACCCATGGATTGTAGGTCCGCTTGTGCTAATTAATATGTTCAAGTATTCATAGGTGATCTTCATATGGGGAGCTATAGAATATGTGATACTTTTGTTCTTTAAAAAAGCTTTGGAGCTTCAGCCTTTTTGGTGGCTATTTTAAAAAATCCACAAGGTCTTTGACATCAAAACAAAATCTTGATATGTTAGATTCTTCTTTAATCCTGGAAAATGATGTTCCATTGAGAGGTAGAAAATGGGAAAGAGAATGATGCAAAAATGTTTGTTTTTTTAACAATCAAGAGGAAAGTTATTTATAGGTTCAGTCCTCAAAATCCCAGAATCAGGATGGTAGTAATCAAAATTAGAGGCTATGTCTCCCTTTCACACCAAGGTTCAAGCTGCAGTGGTCACTCACCACCCTGACTGACACAGGAACTTTGACAGACTTTATTTCTTACCTAGGCCAATTTGATTCTAGACAACCATCTGTTCCCAGAAGGTTGCTATAATGGTGCCATGGTTAGTATGGATACCTAATTAGCTTTAGCACTACTTTCAGCTCAGAACCCCCAAGCTCAAATGATACACCAGCCATGGCCTCCCTACTCGTAGGGATTGTAGGTGTGCAATGGAATGCGCCAACATGTCTAACACATTCCATTACTCCTTAACACACCAACAGGGATAGCTATGGTCGTGGCAGGCGTGGCCATTGCAATACAATAACATTACAGTATAATGTAAGACAATACAAAACACAACTATTCAGTACCTAATATGTGCAAAATATTTTGCTCAATGCTAGAGATTCAAAGACAAAAAACACAATAGGTCTTGCCTCCTCAAAGATCCTATATTCTCCTGGGGGTGACAGGGAATATAATATATAAGCATTTAAATACATAATTGAGCACTTGATTGAAGAAGAAAGCACTAACAGCTTAAAGATATCAAGAAACACTTTCATAGGAGGTAGCTGTGAGGTGAGCCTTGAAGGAAGCTAGGAGCTCTAAGAGACTTCAGGTGAAATTTGAAGTGAAATCTAAGAAATTTGAGGTGGGGATATATTCCAGGCATGGGAAATAATCTTTGCAGAAGTATGGAGGTTGGAAATGGAATGCCAGTTTATGAAAACAGCAAGTAAGCCAATTTGATTGGACCATGATTGAACCTTTCCTTCTCTTGAATACCTATTGACCTTACTGTTCAATCTGAGTCATTGATTCATTCATTCGGCTCCTACTTATTAAGTCCCTATGTAGGTCCCTGGGAAGAAATAACTGTGAATAAGCATAATTCCTGCCCTCAGGGTATATAAAGTATTGGACATTATTTCTGTGATATCATTCATATAGAATAGCTCTACAGTATTTTAAGGTTTACAGGGTATTTTCTTCCTAATGACCCTTTAATATAGGTTATTCCCATTTTACAAATGAGGAAACTCAGAGAGATGAAGCAATGACACAGTGCCCAGCACACAGTAAACGCTTAATAAATGCTTCATTTATCTATCTGTTGATCACGACTATACCCCTTGAAGAATTGCATCTGCTCATATCCATCTATAAAATAGGAATAATAGCACTTGCTTCCTAGGGTGGTTGTGAGAATAAAAAGATAATATTTGTAAAGTGCTTTGCAAACCTTAAAATGCTGTGCTGGGTGTTCCAAAAATCTTTGTGCAGTTTTAAGCTTTAATAGCTGAAAATTGTTCTAAGACTTTTGAGATAAGCTGTGCAATATCAGCTATCATACTGAATTCTTATTTTGAACCCAAAAGGTGTATGAACATCAAATGATATCATTTTCACCTAGTTTTAACATTTCACAATAGCACGCTTTTCTATCATGTACAAACCTTTGTGACCTTGGGCTAGTAACAACCTCTGAGCCTCAGTTTCTTCTTCTGTAAAGTGAGAATTGGACTGGATGATCCCTTATAACACTCATTTAGGACACATGATTAGAATGACAGAGTAACTGATGTTCATTGTCTCATTTAATTCTCAAAGCAGTTTTGAGAGATGGGCATGCAAATGTTACTAAGCGTTATTCTCTCTAGTTTATAGAGAAAGAAACTGAGGCTCAGTGACATTAAGTGACTTGCCAAGGGTCACATAGCTAGCAAGTGGAAGAGCAGAGTCTTGAAACCAAGTCTTCTGTTTCAAAATCTAAGAGCCCTATCTCTTGCACCATACTATTTCTCAAGGAAAAACAGAGTAATCACCTGTTGCATCCTGAGACGTGTTACCCGATTCATAAGAATTCTTTTTTGGTCAGACACATGTGATGATTAATACCTCCAAAAGATTAAAGGCCTGTTAAGTTGAAAGAGATTTGACTCTCTCTTTTAGGCCCCAGAGAGCAGAGCTAGGAGCAGCATTTAGAAGTTGCAAAGGGGACAAATTTAGACTCTAAGGAGAAACTCCCTAACAATTCGAGCTATACAAATTTAGTGACATACCTGTAATCCATGCTACCAGGAAGGCTACGACTCATGGATCTTTTGAGCTTGGGAGATCTGAGCTGCAGTGGACCAAGTCAATTAAATTTGACATCAGTATGGTGAAGTCCCAGGAACGGGGGACTACCAGGTTGCCTAAGGACAAAATGAAACAGGTCAAAGATCCCCTGCCAGTCAGATTGGGACAAAGCACATGAGTAAGCCCTTTTACTTCCAGCCTGAGCTATATATGATAAGGGAGACCAAGTCCTTAAAAAAACACATATTGGCTTCTATTAGATCTTGTTAAACGTCTTCCAGTAAAGACTAGAATGCCAATCATTGGAGGTACTGTAGAGGAGATGTGTTCTTGTGATGTATGTTAGACTACAGAGTCATCAAGGTCTTTCTCAGCTCTGAAATTCTTTCATTCTGTAATCCCATCTCAGCTGGTGGGTGTCCAGACTTATTTGACATACAGGACCAGCCTTATTCAGAGGTTGCAGGTAATCCGTGCATTTTGATGTGAGATAGTTCACAGTGTCTTCTGTGTGCACAAAATTTTCCCCTAGCCACCTGTTATTATATCTGAAAATAGTTTTAGATTCAAACACAGAATCAGGATATCTAATGTACGTGAACAAAAATCCCCTGTACAAAAATTCATCCAACTTTGCTTAAAGATACCTGGTGAGGAGGAACCTTTCAAGGAGTCCATTCTACTTCTGAGTAGTTCAGATTTTTCTGAAGGTCTTTTTTCCCCTTTTGTGGCAATTACTTTTGCTTCTCAGTCATGTCTGCAAACAAGTCTATTTCCTCATCCTGAAAACAGCTCAGAAAATAATGGATGTCCCCATGAAATCAGCTCTTCTCTTCTATTTTCCCCTGCCTTCCCTCCCTCCTTTTCCTTCCCTTCTTTTCCTTTTCTTCTCTTCTCTCTCTTCCTCTCCCCTCCCCTCCTCTCCATTCCATTCTTCTCTTCTTTCCTTTTTCTCTTCTCTTCTCTTCTCTTCTCTTCTCTTCTCTTCTCTTCTCTTCTCTTCTCTTCTCTTCTCTTCTCTTCTCTTCTCTTCTCTTCTCTTCTCTTCTCTTCTCTTCTCTTATCATGTTCCCATTAAGTCTTCTCTATGCTAAACACTCCCAGATCCTCCAGCGAGTCCTGATATGACATGATCTCAAGGACCTCCTAGTCTCCTCTAGGTCTTCCTTAGCTTATCCATGCCTGTGCTAAAATATGGCATCCAGAATTAGATGCAGTTTTCCAGAGGTAGTCTGAACAGGGTCAAAATATTATAGAATTGTCAATTCACTAGTTCTAGATATAGTTCCTTTTTAATGTAGTCTAATATTGCATTAGTTTTTTAGCTTTTATCATAATGTTGACTCATCTTGAGCTTACCTTCCAGTAAAACTCATGTCTATATGTGTGTGTGTGTGTGTGTGTGTGTGTGTATGTATATAAAACAAATTGCTACCTAGTCACACTTTTCCTGTGTTTTATTTGTGAAGCTGGCTTTTGGAACCCAAGTGTAACATTTTAATCCTATTAAACTTCACCTTATTAGATTTGGCTCGATGTTCTAGCCTGTCAAGATGTTTCCAGATACAGATTTTGTCATCCAGTGTATTACCTAACCCTCCTTGCTTTGAGTAATATGCAAATGTTTTTGTCAAGTAGATTGTATGTTCTTCCAGGACAGAGACTTTTCCCTGTATCTCTAGCTTCTAGCACTGTACCTTGTAGAGTTGGGATGGGGAGGAGAGGGGAGGGGTAGGTAACAGGACTGGGAGAAAGGGTGAACCTCTAATTACATTGGTATGTGGAGTTCTCATATGAAGAAATTTCTCTAACCAATGAAGATCCTCAATTGTTATGCAACTTACAGTATTGGAGAGTTGCCTGAGGCACTGGAGAGTTCAGATGACTTGATGAGGGTTGAAAAGCAGCATGTCAGAGACTGGCCATTAATCTTTTTGCCTCCTGATGTTAAGACTAGTGTTCTTTCAACTGTGCTTTGCAGCCTTGTACGTATTAGGTGCTTAATAAATATTTTGAATATGAATTTGGGATTAACTAAAATTGGGTCAAGAGCGCCCTGAATCAGTGAGCTGTGGCAGTTACCAGACTTCTCAACCCACAAACACCAAAGACAACAGAGAAGGTTAGTGGGAAAAGCTGCTGGGGACAGGGAGTTTGTGGTTCGGCCACCGCCCCAGGGCAGTGGAGGTGGGGCAGCTACAGAACCACAGCTGCAGTTGCTTCTGGCCCCAGGCTCACCTTGTGGGAGGAATTAAGTGGCTGATCAGAGCAGGAGTGCAGAGCCTGCTGAAGATCTAAGTCCAGTCCAGTTTGGGGGTTCTTGGTGAAGGAGGAGTGCTGCTGTGGCAGCGCATTCCCCCAAGCTTGGAACATAGAACTCTCAAGCAGTCATATCCTGCAGAAAAACTCAAGGGTCAGGTGAGTTGTCAGGGAACATGGCCAGGCAGTGAAAATGCATCCAGATTCAGTCTCAGACTCTGGAATCCTTCTTTGGTGACAAAGAAGACCAAAACATACAACAGAAGAAGTCAACAAAGTCAAAGAGCTTACAACAATAGCCTCCAAGAAAAACGTGAACTTGTCTCAGGCCATGGAAGAGCTCAAAAAGGATTTGGAAAAGCAAGTTTGAGAAGTAGAGGAAAAATTGGGAAGAGAAATGAGAAGGATGAGAGAAAACCATGAAAAATAAGTCAATGATTTGCTAAAGGAGACCCAAAAATATACTGAAAAATATACTGAAGAAAACCACACCTTAAAAAATAGACTAACTCAAATGGCAAAAGAGCTCCAAAAAGCCAATGAGGAGAAGAATGCCTTGAAAGGAAGAATTAGCCAAATGGAAAAGGAGGTCCAAAAGACCACTGAAGAAAATACTACCTGAAAAATTATATTGGAGCAAGTAGAAGCTAGTGACTTGATGAGAAATCAA
>CM053622.1:230570050-230601050 GCA_028646595.1 Phalanger gymnotis | reverse complement strand
CATCTTGGAGTGGGGGGGGAGGTAGAAATGGGGAGAAAATTTGTAATTCAAACTCTTGTGAAAATCAATGCTGAAAACTAAATATATTAAATAAAAAAATAAAAAAAAATAAAATTGGGTCAAGCAGAGATCACAGAGACTTCCTAAGTTTATATAAAGCCTTTAATGACAATTCAATGGGTCTAGCAGTCTAACCAGTCACCTCACAGCATTTCTAGAAAGTTCTGTTTAAAATTGAAATATGTAGTTAGGGTAACATAGTAAGCCATTATCTCCCATTGACACCTTAGCACAAATCAATTTATTAAATCAGCTGGTCACTTGCCTATCAAGGCTCCAAGGAAATGGAATATCAATAAAGATGTTGGGAAATAGAGAAAAGTTCAAAGGACATATCCTGCTTGTTGGGGAAACCTGAAGAGAGGATGGGATAGGAGAAAATTATGGTGGGTACCTTGGGTAAGGATTGATATTTTGGCATCTCTCACCTCACATTGTACAGGTTCTGGCCTCTGTTTTGCAGTGGCTTATTCCTGTATATCAAGCAGGTTTGAAAATCTGTTATCACAAATATATGCTAACCTGACCATAGAGGTCCTTTGGGCCAAGTGGTAGATGATGAACCCTCTGTTTGAAGAGTGGAAGACAATAGTTCCCTGTACAAGAGTATCTTCCCTTAACTATAAAAGCCAGGTGAAACCTCATCCTTACTATCATGAAGGTCCTTGGTTCTTGAGGAGAGGGTGGAGGACAGGGAACATGGAGCCCAAAAAAAGGATGTGGCTTTGCTTGAGAAAACTTCATTGTCAGACATTGTTGGAGTCCAACAACTTTTCTCCACTTTTGTTGGCAGAAGAAAATAGGACTTAGCAGGTCCAAATATAATTATATAGACAGATACAGGACTGAATTTCATCTCTGCACACCAAAAGAATCTCATGGTATCCAAGACAATTAGAAGTAAAGTGACAACAGCAGCCAAATTTGTTGGTTTTACTCAATTCCATGCCAAGAAAGAGAAGGACATAAGCAAATATTTTTATATTTTGAAAAGATTGTTTTATTTTATAACATCTTGAAGGAAAAAAGCAAACCAACCCAGCTAATGCTTTTATAAAAAAATTAAAAAGAGAGAGAGAGAGAGAAGAAGAGAGAGAGAATGTTTTTCCTAGTTAACTACAAAGATTTCACTGAAATGGAGGGAAAAAAATCGAGCATTTATAAAAATGTTGATGTAGATATAATTAGATCCATTTTAGGACCAAAAGTTTTATGTAGAAACTGACAGAAGGATACACAATAATTATAGTTTGCTGACAAGCTGAATAGAGTTTCCTTTTTTTATCTTATGGTTTTAGGAAACCGAACTGTAAATAAATATGCAGTTTGACAGATTGTAATTGCGATCAGCAAGGCGTCTTTTCATTTAATCAGATGGTGTTATTAAAATGGGGTTACAATTAAACATTTTATAATGTGACGTAGAACTCCATTAAAATTCTCCAGCAAACAGTAATTTACATCTGATGCCTCTGCAGCCCGTTTCTATTTGCAGACGTGTTATTGGCTGTGACCTTCTCCTGCTTGGGTCTCTGTTGCTCTTTTCTTCCTAGTTTGATAAATGAAAGTGAACATACACTTTCTTTGCCTCTTCATTCAATGTTAGGTAATAGTTTGCATGTTCTTCTTGAATTATTATGACCTTTATGCTATAGAGTACTGGACCAAACAGAAGTTTTGAAATAGAAGAAATTGGGTCCAAATGACTGATAATTCATTTTCTGCACTTATTTTGTGGGCATAGGATCATAGATGTAGAGATAGAAGGGATCTTAGCGGTCATCTTGTCCAACAGCTTCATTTTATAGATGAGTATAGTGAAGCACAAGGAAGGAAAGTGACTAGATGGCCCATTGGATGGAGCAACAGGCATGGAATCAGGAAGACCTGAATTCAAATCCAGCTCCTGGCACTTAACTGTGTGACCATGGGCAAGTCATTTAGCCTCTGTTGGCCTCAGTTTCCTCATTTCTAAAATGAGGATAGTAATAGGACTTACCTCCCAGAGTTATTGTAAGTATCAAATGAGATAATAATTGAAAAGCGTTTAGCACAATGCCTGGTACATTATATAAATGGCAGCTATTATTATTCAAGGCCATATAAGTAACATGATAGAGCCAAAATTTGAGCCCAGATTCTCTGACTTAAAATATAATAAACTTTCCATTTTACTATGTTCCTTTAATTACCATAAACATTAAACCCATAATCAACTATAGATAAATTTCTTTCAGGAAAAATTAATATGAAGTTTAGCAAAATGTAATTCTCTCTTTGTGTCTTATATTTCCTAAAAAAATGCATCTCTAAGCAAAGAATAGAAAGAAGGTATCTTTCTATGAGATCATAGATTTAGAGCTAGAAGAGACCTCAGAGTCTAACCTCTCATTTAACTCCTCAGATTTTGAAACTGGAGAGGGGGTAAGTTACTTGCCCATAGTCACAAGGTATGGATGGCATTGAACTTGGAAGTCATTAAAAGGAGAATTATATCAAAATATTGATGAGACTTAATTGACAAAATGCCTATTGCTTTTGTCCATAGCCTTCCCCATGATCGTGGTGGCTTGTAGGATAATTTGCTCCTCCTAATGAATATTCAAACATATTGGGAAATGCTGCTGAAGGATCTGAATAGATTGATTGGGTAATTGAAGATAATAGATGATGAAATCCAAATATGACTCTACACTTTTGGTTGTAGGAAGAAATAATGTAAGTCTTTGCCCAAATACCATCAATTTGCACTTTGGAACTATTCCATACAGAGAAGCTAAGCATGAAGAGTGCTTGGATTAACTCAGAAAATAAGAGGAAAAAAACTCAGCGAGGTCTAAATCAATATCTCTTTGCTACTCTTGATGAAAAAACAAACAAATAAATTTTTAAAATAAATTTTCAGATGATAGGAGGCTACCCTCTGGAAAAAAGGAATATAAAAAATGCTTTCCATTTCTAGAACAGTGCAAAACTAATATAACAAATTTCATTTCAAGTGTTTTCCAAAGGAATAGAAACAAGACACGTAGGGAAATGAGAAACCTTTCCTGTCTGGGTAAAACTAGGTGAAGTCTTTGAAGCATATTTAGAAGGGTGTAGGAGTATTCTTTTAAAGCATATTTGCCATTGAAATTTTTTTTATATATTCAAAAAATGAAAATAGTTCCAAATTATTCAGTCTTGATTATCCTTTTTAAGCAGTAACATGTGAGTTTCTTGAAGAGAAGGATTAAAATGAAGGATGGTGATCTCAGGGATTTCTTTCTTTTCTGAATCTATAAGTATGACCATCTCAGTTTTAGTCTTTTCATCTCAAATGTGTAGCACATAGTAGGTAATTAATAAATGTTTGTTGAATGTACAATGAAAAAGCTTCTTTTCTTATCCTTCTGCCTACTCATTTCACTGTCAGTCCATTATTAGGCACCTAGCATAGTATATGCTGGGCTCTGTGCTAAGCACTGGGAATACAAATTCAAATTTTTAAAAAAGCAATCCTTGCCCTCAAGGAGCTTACAATCTAATGGGAGAAGACACCGCGGAAAGGAAACTGAAAAGCCATGAGGGCAGGGAGAAGAGAGGATGGAGGTACCTGGTACAGGGACATGAAGTTCAAAGAAGTCCAAAAGCAGTGTAGACGGTGGGAAATGGGGAGACAATGCTGAACCCCTTTCTGAAATGGAGGCCCTGGGATTTTTGGCCTTGCGCACTAACCAGAGGGTCTAATCAGGTCATCAAGGTCCTGATTAGATGTGAGTACCAGGCAGATTCAATCTTGTAGTATAATGAGATTTCCCAATGATGAGTTTCCTGAGGAAGGAAGGTACACTATCCAGAGAAGTCCAAAAGTAGCATAATCATGGGGAAAAGGAAATGTTCATTATTATATCTAAGAGGAAGAAAAAGTTTTGGAGTGAAACTTCAGATCTCTCTATCTCCAAAGTAATGGTATTAGTTAGTTGTTGTCCTTCATTCTCAAAGGGGACCAAAATGACATTACGATGCTAAAGTCAAGTTTCAGTGTGTGCTCAACTATGATTGATCAGACCAATGTGAGCTTGGAATGCTCTACCACAGATAAGACACAAATAGTCCATGTGATCATTTGGGGTGGATTCTCTAAATTTGCACATTCTGCATTTCCTTTGAGCTGTTTCAATTCTGCTTTGCTCATAGAGCCCTGCACCTTCTCTGATGTGGGCATGCCATGCTAAGCAATCTTGTGCCAGTGTGTCCATGTCACACAGTCAATACCAAAGTTCTGCAACGTACTTTAGAATTAGAAGAAACCCTGGAGATCATCAGTCTAATAATCTCCTTTTACAATTAATGAAAGTGAGCCACAGAGATTGTAAGGCATTTCCTACAATCACACAACTATTCAATGGCAAAGCAATCACTAGAACTCCTAATTCTCAAACAAGTACTCTTTGCATTGTGCAGCTTCCCATTATATTTTCATATCTTTTTAAAAAAGAAAAGATACAGTAGTATAGTTTTAGCTATAGGTATCCTTCATTATAAATTCACTAAGCAGAAATTAATCTTGGTGTAATTTATAAAGTGGATAAATTAATTCTCTTGTAACCAGACCTTTGAAGTTAGGTATGTCTCTATAGGTAAATTCAATATGCAAAAATTAGCCCTAAAGAAATTTTTCATCCTAGTTTACTTAGCTGATTGATTTTATATGTTTTTTTTTAAAAAACATGGTTCAAACTCATGTGTTCTAACAGAAGAAGGGTGCTTTTATAGGAAGATCCTAGCTCTCAGTAAGATTTGATGCAAGATAGTATCTGGAAAGGCGACCCAAGCTGTTCCTCTGCACTGAACTACTGGTGGAATGCATGATGAAACTTCAGCTCTCAGGGAAGATAGTTGGTCTAGGACTCAGGGATGGGGAACCTGTAGCCTTAAAGCCACATGTGGCCCTCTGGATTTCAGTCTAAGGGCCACACTTGAGGACCTAGAGAGCCACATGTGGCCTCAAGGCCATAGATTTCCCACCCTCATAGTATGATAATTAATCCACCTTAGGCCAGAACTCTCTCAGCAATAGTATTCAGCTTACTGCAATTCATTTTTTTCTTCACCCATTAGAACAGGTTACTAATTTTGCAAGATGAATAGGACTTGATAGGTAAATAGGACTTAATAGATAAAATTGGTTTTTTTCTATGTCTTTTCACAAATCATCTGTTTTCTAAACCAAGAGATATATATTCAGTGAAAACATGTTTAGAGATTATTTGCATACCTTTCTAGTTCTTTTGTATTACAAGGAATGTCAGACTCATACCTAGGAGAGATAATATGAGGCAAGGACAAGACTCAGAAGACCAGAGTTTTCATTGAGCTTCTCCCACTGGGTAACCTTAGGATTTTTCTGACCTTATATTTGCATAGCACTTCACATCTTAAAAAGTGCCTTCATACTTCCACGTCACTGGCTCATGTGAGTCAATTCAATTCACAAACATCTTTTAGGCTCCTACTGTGTGGAAGGCATTGTAAGATAAAGTGTGTGGTTTTGGAGGGATATAAAAACAAACCCCAAAGTTCCTGCCCTTAAGGAGCCTGGATTCTATTGGGAAATATAACATGTATACAGATAAGTAAATACAAGATAATTTGAGGAGAGAGAATACTGACAACTGTGGGGATCTAGGAAGGCTTTGTAGAGTTGATGTCATTTAAGCTGGTCCTTGAAGAAAGCTAAGGTCTCCAAAGACGAGGTCAAGAGGAAGTGCATTCCAGACATGAAGGGATGCTCCTACTGCAGTTGGCATGCCTGAGTATGGAGGCAGCAGAGAGCACGTCAGATTTAAGCAACAGTCCATGCGTCACCTTGGCTAGAATGTAATAGTGTTTGAAAGGAATAATGCAAAATATGGCTGGAAAGGCAGGTTGGAACAAGGTCATGGAGGACTTTGAATTGTTGTTGTACTAATTAAACCCTGAAACAGTACAAAAGCTCCTGATAAAACTCAATCACTTGAAAGGAAGTGACTTAGTAAGCAGTGACCATGGGAAAAGAATGTGACTTAAAAAACACATACTGGTCATTCAGTCAGTCAAAACTATAACATATAAAGGGATAGGCAGGTCACTGAGTTAGTTCATTAGTAAATGTTTCTTGGCAGGCATGATAGACAATGAACTGAACTCTGTAGTAGACTGGATTACAAGTGGTAAATGATTCTAGTAGCAATCTTTGAGATATATAGGGCATATATTATGATCTCTGTTTTTTAGATGAGGACCCAGAGCCCCAAAGGATTCGAGTAGCTTTCCTGGGGTTATACAGTTAGTAAGCTGTAGAGTCAGGTCTTCTAACTCAATATTTAGGTGTTTGTTTTTTTAAATACTAGTTATTTCTCTTATCCAGATTCTCAATATCTTCTTTGCAAATTGAAAGGGTTAGACTAGATTACATGTTATTGATGGGTAGAGGGTGTCTATAGATAGATTTCAGGGAGCCTGTGCTAGAGCTACTATCTACTAAGGTTTCCCCTCTACCACCTACAACAGGGCTGCAACCAGTCCACAGTGTGATTTATGCGCCAGCCTACAAGCACAGAAATTTACATAAATGCTTCAGTAAAGGAAGCCTAGCTACCTCAGAGCTCTCACTAAAATGGCAAATCAAAATATATTGTCTGTTGTTTCAATGAGGTTGGAGAGCCCTGACCTACAACGTGAACTAAACTAGTTTTTTTCCCAAAAGATAACAAAGATGGTAGTTGATTGGCCTAGAGATAAAACAAGGCTAAACTGAACCTTCCTTGATGTAGCCTCCTAGTTGTATATGACTCTGTTGATTTTACTTTCTGGTTACCTAAGGGCATAAAAAGACACACCCACATAGGATTAGGGCCATTTAGACTTGGCAGAGGTCTAATTGGATCACCACACCTGCTGACCAAATGCTTTTTCCACCTGAGGGAAGCTAAGTGCTGTATCATTGTTAAATAGTCTCTGTTTTAAAGCTAAGTAAACCTTTTTTGTTGTTGTTAACTATCCAATGACCTATGAATACTTCATTTTGTCCTAATGTTAATCTTGAACAGGATGCCAGTCTGAGTCAGGCAAGCCTCTAATAGGGTCCATGAACTTAAATGGGAAAAACATTATATCTTTATTTTCACTTATTGCTAGCTGAAATTTAGCATTTCTCTCACTTATTTAAAAACATTACTCTGAGAAAGGGTCCAAGGCTTTACCAGGTCTTCAAAGTTCTTCAAAGGTCAGTGACACACACACAAAAGTTAAGAACCCATGGACTAGATGATCTCAAAGGATCTTTCCAGCCTTAATATTCAATAATCCTCTAAGTATTTTGTATTCCACCTTATAGGTACAATATAAAAAGAGATTTCTTAGGGCTATAAATATTGGCAAGCATTGAAAATGATGAGCAATGATCCTCTATTAAACTTTAAAAAATAACACAAGTACTGGTGGGGAGTGATAGAAAATTTACCTTTATATTTAAATTGGAATAGAGTGAGGTAGAAGATATCAGTTGTTGAGCAATGTGATAGTATACTGAATCTGAAATTTGTACTAGAAGTTAAGAAAATAAAAGATCATTTCCCTAGTTGAAAATACATGGAGAATTTAGATAGAATGCAATTACACAGTTGGAATTTGGCCAGGACCCTTTGACTAACATGTCTCTTCTTGCAAAAAGGACATTTACCAAGGGACCTTTAATGATGCCACACGATTGGGATCCTCAATTTAACATCCAATCTAAAACAATGGAGTCCAATACCCATTTGTAATGGAATTTAAAAATTCCCTTAACAATCATGCTGGGACATTTATTTAGTACTAGATTTCAACAAAGCCAATTTTTCAGAATTGGATACATTCCTTAGAGTCCCTAATCTCACTATGAGTCAGCTCTCTACCTTTTCTTAATTTCTGCTTTCCATAATCCATCTCATCTCATGAAGTGAGGCCTTTGATAAAACTTAAACCTTCATTCAATAGTAGATTTTAAAACTTTCCAATAGTGATGTTTTCTAGACTGGTTACCATATTTCTCATGCTCCACGTTTTTGCCTCACTGTGAGCATTCGCCCAGCCAGTTTAACTATGATAGCACAGGGAGATACAAAGTCATTCAAATGCTTAGAAATAACAAGGATGACAGAGCACTGGACTAGGTAAAATCATCCTAAGGGAGCTGATACAGAATTCATAGATGTTCATGATAGGATAAGATTTCCAAACAATCAATTTAGGTATTTCAACACAACAAAAACATAGGGTGGCCAGAAACCAAAGTATCATTTTTTTCACACTGAAGTATGGGCAATAATTTACCCCGTTATTTCAAAATAAATACATTTTACAATCCAAGCCCCCAACAAATAATAAAAACTAATATTCCAGTTCTGATGATGCGTTAATTAGTGTTTTCATCTCAACTGCTTTCCTGCAGAATAGATAGGTTGAATATTCACAACTCCAAAATACCATGAGAGAAGTCATAAATTCAGGCAATGGCTTACTTTGCCAGATATTGACTGAATATCCCCATATTTGGAAACATCCATGGTTTTTATGCTGTCATTTGGACAGAGGACTGCAGTTTTCCACTCTCCATCTTTACATTTCCATGTCATGTCGCTAGAACCATAAATCTTGTTTCAATCCTGAACTTGGTGTCATCCAGCAAGTAAAAGCCATCAGGGACAATTTAAATGTATTGTCAGTAGATAGTTTCTCCTTTATCATTTGCAGAAACCACATACCCTGTAATGCAGAAAACAGAAATTTTAAAGGTGATGGTACTGAGGTAAAGGCCAAGTGGTTTTCTTAAAGGACTATAATTAATATACATCCTCCTCATTTTCTTTGAAAGTATTCCTTAGGAACAAGTAAATTTCTTTGCAATGCAAATAATCAGAATAGTAAGTTAGTATACCTTACATTTTCCAATTCATATTGAAGTAAAAATATACCACGGACAGACTAATCATTCGGATTCAGTAAAAAAAACTTGGATACATTTGAATGATCCACATAAGTATTTCTAGCATCCATAGACTAGTCCACAAAGCTCATCTGGGTTGTTTTAGGAGATTTCCTTTATAGCTATTGGATTGAAGCCTTTGTTGTATTTTTACATTTTAAGTTGCATATACTACATATTGATATATACCTCTCTAATCATGCCGAAAACTGCTTGATTACTTTTGACTTATGCTGTAGAATTTTGTCATTCTTACTAGAAATTTCAAGACATTTTACTCCAAACCTATTCTTTCTTTCCTTTAGATTTATTTACTACCTTTAGAAGTAGAAAAGTCCAATTTCAATCATGTTTGAAATAACTCATTTTAGACAAGTACGTGCTGCTCTGCTTACAAAACATATATGAGTGGAATATGCAATTACCCCAACTCAGTTTCCTGCCACAGAAACATTTCAGCATTATAGCATTACAGAAATAGAATGACATGCATAATGAAAGATTTCAAGATTCACCCAAGGCATTTATTCTCTTCACCTTAATGTTCTCAGCAGTAGCAGAGTATCCATTAAAAGGTACTATGAATTATGGTTGCCTAGCAACTGGAAGGCGCTTGTAACAGCACCAAAGAATGAAATGGCTGGTTGATAAAATGAATTTTCTCTGAGCATTAGCCTGTTGAAACTGCCTTTTCTTGTGGAACATAAAGTGCATTTATTTGTCTCATGCATTTTTTATTAGAAAATTATTTGAGTTCCAGGGACTTGAATCGTTTTGCTACAGGAGATATTTGATTTTAATGTGTTGTACTAAAATAAGTAATAAAAGACATTTTCTTCAAAGTAAAGTCACCAAACAATCCTATGTGGATTTTTGAAGGAAGAAATAAAATATTCGATAAGCTGTGCCATTACTGGTTTCTAATTAAGAATGGCATTAGATAGGGCTGAAACTCAGACTCTGGGCCTAAAAGTTTAAGGATAAAATATGAAAAATAGAAACATTCTGTTGTCATTGGAAAGCAAGCAAAATATAAGAATTTTTTTCCTTCTGCACAAATTCCATGGAAAAATTAGTTTCATTGACTATAGAGTCCCATGTCTCTAGCAATCATGCATTCTCTCTTTCTCTCTCTCTCTCTTTCTCTCTCTCTCTGCATCTTCAATGTCGGCTTATAACTAAATTGAAGAAATATGTACATTTCACTGTCATCTCTAGATTTTCCTTTAGCGGCAGCTGTTAAATCATGGTCTATATATTATTGACTTGCAGGTTTCTTTGCCCTAAGAACTACATTCAGATGACATGAATAGATGGTGTCAGCTGCTGCTAAACGTACATATTTGAAATTGTTACGTTTTATGAACATTTTTGCAATTTAAAGTAAATCGAATCTACTGCTTAGGCAGACAGAAACAGTAAACAAAAAATAATTTAAGAAATCCCAGTGAAAAAATGCCCCAAGCAAAAAAAACTATTAAAAGGGAAATTCATATGCTTGTGTTATTTTTTTTATATATTGGCTTGCTTCATGTCCTCTCCCCATCAGAGG
Source organism: Phalanger gymnotis (assembly GCA_028646595.1). NCBI lineage: Eukaryota > Metazoa > Chordata > Mammalia > Diprotodontia > Phalangeridae > Phalanger > Phalanger gymnotis. The sequence goes on along the minus strand of CM053622.1, from coordinate 230,590,449 downwards.
AAATATAATTAGCTGGCTCTCCAGTATTGTCAAATGGTTAGATTTTTACAATATCACATGTACCATATTTATTATACTTTGTGGGATATACAGTCTTAAGTATTCATACTCCCAGGTATTGATAGTAATTGTACCTCTTAAATGACAGGGATTATATTTTAATAGCTATTTTGCCTAAGAGATTGCTTCTAGTCGCTTGGTACACGATTCATTTTTATGATAACATAATCTGCTATTGGATGAGTAAGTCTGATGGCCCAATACCCATTTCATTAGGTGAGCAGTGGAGACTTCTTTGTCCATAAATAACTATTCAATTCAAGGCAAGACAAGGGCAAGTTAGCCAGTGAGGGGGAAAGTAAAATGAGAGGGGTGTTCCTGATCGCTTGTACTTAAAGGCAAAGCATTTCATATAAAATTATTACCCATATAGATCTAGGAATAGATTTACAAGAGCTTCTTGGAATAATTGTCTCTGTCCCTGTCTTTCTTTACAAGCAAAGTAAATAAATACATGAACAAGTATCTATTGAATTGGATCAATGTAGAGATAGGCAGTTTTTGAGCCTTTAGGTCAAACCTCTATCTTTTTTTTTCATGAATAGCCATTTTTTTCTTCCCTGAATTATCCAAATAATATCCTTGACACCCTACTTCACTTGATCTGTTAGATAACCATGCTTTGACTGTCTAGTAATGCTTCTCCACATTAATGTGCAGGATTTTTATATTTTCTGTTCTGTCCCAACGTATTTTACCCACATCTAATTTTGTCAAGGTGGACAAACTGAGAAACATAACCTGTGACGTCTGAGGTTCAAGCTGCTGTGGTCTTACCAAAAGCACTTACCTAACTAACCCTTAGCACTTAACCAAAAGAGACAGAATTTCTGTCCCTTGAGAACCCTGGTTCCAAAGCTGAAACTCTAGCCCACCATTGACAATTGAGGACATAATGCCATTTCAATTCATACTCTCTTTGCTAAAGTGTGAGCCTCAGCAAAGTTTTGTTCCCCCAAGTACAGAAGAAGTAGCTTCAATACTTCAGATTGATTGGTAGGAAGTATAAAGTAAAAGAATTAAAATTAGGGTTGTACCTCCCAAAAAGGAAGCAGATACAGGAAATGGTGTGTCTGCCTAATTTTAAACGATTGTCGTCACCACCATTTTTATGAGTCCAAACTTGTACTTCAGTTTTCTCAAAGTCAATTCTGTTGGAGCATTGTGTGGTAGAATAAAGGCTATATATGGAGTCACAGAACTTGAGTTCAAATCCTGATTCTGCTACTTACTATCAGACGATCACCACCCAGCATTTATGTGCTAGGGATATAAATACAGTAAATGACATAATTTAAGGCTGTAGACAAGTTACTTCACCTTTCAATGCCTCAATTCCTTCATCTGCAAAATGAGGGGGTTGGATAAGAAGACCTTTAAAGTCCTTTCGGGCTCTGAGTTTATGATCCTTTTTTCCTGCTCCCAAACTATCATCCCCTCATGTGTTTTTTTGGCCGGGCACCTTGGCACTGGTCACAAATGCCTCACCATCAGACATAGCTTCAATTTGCTTTCCAGGGAGCAGAGAATTTTTGTACAACATTTTTGCTTTGAACTTGAATGCATTAGCAGTAACATTACTGGAGTTAATTATAACCTATTGGGACTAAAACGTATAGTCATTCTGCCTAAGTAAAGATAAAAGAAAACAACCACTCAGAGGTGAGATCCATCCTCTTTAAAGGTGTATATTAATAATCAAACCTTAAAACAGTGAAACGCTGCTAATCTTTTATAAAGGTGCAAATTGAAATTCCAGAGAGAGCTTGAATGATTTGTTTAACAATGAGTTTAATTCAGCAGAATCCCACTTGAACATAAAACTATTACACTCGTAATAATCCTGTGTAGCTATTGGGAGACCCAAATTAAAACTCTTGCTGATATTTGCTTAAATCTCATAAACTGTACAGAATTAGAAGATACAGGTGGTGTGTATTTACCATGTTCTTTCTGTCAGAAATCTTTTTTTCAGTGCCCAAGGATAATCCAAAAAATGTTGTCATGTTTTGACTCATTCATTCCCAGACATTCTCGTTTAGGATCCAGTCATTAAGTCCTGCCACCTTGATAGACGTGTATTAAGCTCAAGGAAAATGTTTTTTTTTTAACTGATCATCTTTGATAAAAGAATATATCATCTACTTTCTAGGATCAAAAGCTACCCAGGTTAACAAAGTTTCATGCTATTTGTTTGTATATGTATGTATGCAGTGGGGGATATGAGGGGATTCAGGAGGCAAGAAGGACAATTCTTTGTGGGGAATATGTAGTGTAAGAGGGCAAATATCTTTCAACAGTCATGAGAAATTGTATTCACAGTACAACCACAATTGTTACAGACTCACAGACACAAGATGTGTTTTTTTTTAAATGACATCTATTTAAATAAAATCCCACTTCTACAGCCATCTATGAAAAAGTAGCAGAATCTAACATTTTAAAGTCTTGGAATGACTGCTGCCTCATGAATATTCCATCACTGACAGTTGCCAGGATCTTCAAATAAGAAACAACAGAAGGTCAAAAAGAAACAGAGAACACATTACTGAGTTTGGGGTAATTTTTGTTAGATAAATTTCACAATAAGATGGGTTATTGCACCCACAGCTGACATGCACTTAGAATGCATAGCTCAGACACACTTGTTTGGGTTACAAAGTCACTCCCGACCCAGGTATTATTTTCTTCATACATTAATTCTTTCAATAGTGACTTAGAGCCTCTACTTCTGAATCCAGAATTCTGTTGTTCATATATGAAAGGTAATCTTTTATGAATTAAAGCGAAAGAACTAAAAGTAAGGTGCAACCTCCTGGAAAGAAGCAGATACAGTAAATGATGTGTCTATTCAGTTTCAAACCATTCAAACCACAATTGATCATGGTCACTACCATTTTTACGAATCCAAACTGTTACTTTACTTATTCCAATACCAAAATATTTGATCAAAAAAAATTTTACAAAGAAAACCAAAATTAAATGTCCAACAAGCAAAAACAACAAAATTTTAAAACCCTATAAATTGTTTAATAGAACACTGTGCAAATGATAATAGCAATAATGGGAGTAGTACCTTTAGATAAAGCAGTGTAATTTCATGGGAGTTTTCTCCTATGAATAAAAAAACCCACAAAACTTTACGACCCAAAGATTAAGGCCTATGACATTTCAGACTTGATGGTGATAATGATTCTTTTAAGTCATGGTTCTAAAAGAGATAGAAATCCAGAAATGTAGTATAGAATCCTAGAGAAACATCAGAAACAGTCTAATAAATGGTATAAATTAATAACAACTATTTTTTTCTGAACTCTAATCCCACATTTCCACCTCTTGGCTTGATATTGTTGCCTGAACATTCTACTGGTATATCAGTCAAATTCACCATATTCAGAACTGAACTCAGTTATTCCTTCCCTCCCCTCATCTTTCTTCCCATTATTGCCTTCTGCTTGACTTCACTATTTCTGCCAATCACTCTGCTATTCCACCAACCGCCTTGAGCTTGGGATTTTACCACCATTTTTGACTCTTTCCTCTACCTCAGATGACTAATCAATTGACAAAAATCTGTTTTCCATTCCCAGTGCCCCAACCTCTTACCTAGACTACTGTCTCCTAACTGAACTTTTCTCTTCTATTCTGAAATCCCTCTAATACTCCTTGTATGCTGACTGCCAGAATCATCATCCTAAAATCCATCAGCTCATGTTACTTCTCTGCTCAAAGATGGTCGGTGTCCATTTAAAGAAGATTTCCTACCAAATAAAATCTAGCTGGTGAGTTCTATACGTATTTCAAAATCCATAGATCCAAAAGAGAACTCATTTTTGTTTCCCCCAAACCTACCCCTCTTCCTAACTTCTTTGTTTCTGTTGAGGGTACCACCATCTCTCCAGTCATCTAGGTTCCCAATACTGTGCCTAATAGTATTTTCAGTCATCTTCTTTGCGCACATATGGACAGAGATATGTTCACTCTTGTCTTTGTATGTGGAGTACTTGTCAAAGAGTAGGCATATAGTAATTGTTTGTTTCACAAGTTGATACACTGAGTCTCTTTAACATGGTATTCCAGATCCTCCATACACTGCTCCCAATCTAACTCGCCAGCCTGGTTTCCCACTCTTCCTTCCCTGTGCTATAGCCCAATTGAATGACTTGTTGTTTAGTTGTTTCAGTCTTGTCCAACTCTTTGTGACCCAATATGGAGTTTTCTTGACAAAACTATGGAAGTTGTTCAGCATTTCCTGCTCCAGCTCATTTTTACAGACAAAGAACTGAGGCAAACTTGGTTAAATGACTTACTCAGAGTCACACAGTTAATAAGTGTCCCAAGCCAGATTTGAACTCAGGAAGTTGAGTCTTCCTGACTTAAGGCCCCACACTCTATCCACTGAGCCACCTAGCTGTCCTTGAATGACTTGCCGTTCGGCAAATGTATCCATACCTCTACTTTAGATCCTTTTTTTTCCCCAGAAATAACCTTCTTCCTTTTCTACTTCAGAAATCCTAATCTTTTAAGGCTTAGCTCAGATTTCACCTCCTTCATCAAGGCTTCCCTCGGACTCCCTCCAGATATTAATTAGTGTTCTTTGCTTAGATTTCCTAAACTCCACTTTGTCTTTAACTTTCTTATGGCACTCATTATATTTAAGTCTTACAGTATAATTTCTTAAGCTCTTACTAGATAATAAGCTATTTGAGGGCAAGAACTATATCTCATTCATCTTTCTCCTACAACACCTAGTAGAGTACATCATAGAGTGTTCCGTAATTGTTTATTGAATAACTGAATGAATAAGAAAGTATTTCCTCTTCCCAGGTAATGAAAAGTAAATAAGGGATTTGTTAAGTTAACATGATAAATACTATCTAGACAGATGAAGTGTTCATATCACTCATACCCCTTCTGGTGGAATCACTGACGGCAAGAATAAATCAACATAGCACAACAAGAAGCTCAGAAGAAGAATATCTCTAACCTTAACTTTTGGTTAAAAATAATTCACCTACAGTCTTCAGTCTAACAATTATTTGCCTTTTTCCACTTGAGGTGCCTTATAGACAAACCAGAGCTGATCACTTCAATTAAAATTGATGATGGGAATGGTTTTTCTTCTTTTTTTTATTTGTATTCCTGTCTAGTGCAGTGCCTGAGATACAGTATGTATTTTTAAATGCTTATTGATTGAACATAGTAACTGATTGGTCATGTGATATGAGGGATTTTGAGAACTGAAGATACTTCCAAGTTTACAAACCTGGGAGACTAAACAATAGTGGTATCTTTGAAAGAAATAGGGAATCTTGGAAGCAGGAATGACATGGGAGGAAGGAGCGTGAGGTCAATTTTAGACATGTTGAGCTTGAGATGTCTCTGAGACATTTAGTTTAAAATGCCCAGGAGGCAATTGGTGAGTTAAACTCATGGAAGCTGAAGGTGTAAAGAGAAGAAAAGAAGTCCTCAGACAGAACCTGGGCTTGGTATGGAAGGTAAGCAGCAAAGGAAACAAAGAACCATCAGTCAAACATGTATGAGGAGAATTAAGAAAGAAGTAAATAAGTTTTTATTGAGCTACTGCTATGCACCAGGTACCATGCTAAGGGCTTTACAAGTATCATCTTATTTGATCCTGACAACAACCCTGGGAGGCAGGGGCTATTATTATCCTTATTTTATAGTTGAAGAAATTGAGGCAAACAGAGGTTAACTTAAGGTGACTTTGTAGGGTCAAACAGCTAGTAAGTGCCTCAGGCCTAATTTGAACTCATCTTCCTGACTCCAGGCCCGTTGTTCGCCTGGGTGCCTCAAGAGAGAACAAGGCCACAAAAAAAAAAAAACAAGACATAAAGAGTATCCACAAGGAGTGGACATCAAATGCAGCAAAGAGCCAAGAAAGATGAGAACTGAGAAAAGACAATCCAATTTGGAGATTGAGTTATCATTGGTAACTTTAGAGAGCATAGTTTCAGTTGAGTCATGAGGATGGAATACAGATTTTAAAGAACTAAAAAATGAATGAGAGGAGAAGAAATTATGGCAGTCTGTAAAGACAGGATTTTCTAGAAATTTGACTGAAGCAGAGAAGAAATGATAGCTTGAGAGCAAGGTAAAAGGTTTTTTTAAGGATAAAGGAAATGTGGGATTTTTAAAGACAATAGGTAAGGATCCAGAAGGCAGGGAGAGGTTGGAGATTCAGTGAGGTATAAGGATGATGGATGTGACCATCTGCTAAAGAAAGCAAGCTAGAGTGGAATCAAATCTACAAGTAGAGTGAATAACTTTGGAAAGAAGTACTACCTCATTGTCAAAGACTAAGAAAAAAGAGCCAAGAGTGGGGAATGATGTCAAAGGGAGGTTAAGATAAAGTGAATGGGAAAAGAGGAAGCCCACATAAAATGGCCTTAATTTTCTCAGCAAAGTAAGGGGTCTCAGATCCTCACCTGAGTAGGGGGAGAGGTGTGGGAGGGATGGAGGAGGGAAGAGAAGGATCAGAATCTCCTCTGTGGGGAGGGAGATAGGTACAATTGATTCCAATTATGTCTGTGTAATGTGAAATAGTTTATCATTTCAGTGATTTGGAGAAAATAGAAATGGAAATCAGCCAACATTCTCACTTTAGAAATGAGGAAACTGAATCTGGAGGGGAGGGGAAGGACTGAACTAGTAAGTGGCAAAGATTAAATCGGACCTGTGTCTGCTAACTACAAAGGTATTATTCTTATATCCCTGTGCCTCTCTCATTCTATTCATTCTAGCCTTCAGTCAAACCAGATGTTGGTATCATTGAGACTACAAAATGTGTGTTCTTAAACTTCCTTATATTGAAGAGTATCATATCCAGCTCTTTATAGGTTAAGGACAAGGATAGAATTATAAGAACAAGGGGCCGCTAGGTGGCAAAATGAGTAGAGCACCGGCCCTGAAGTCAGGAGGACCTGAGTTCAAATGTGGCCTCAGACACTTGACACATTTACTAGCTGTGTGACCTTGGGCAAGTCACTTAACCCCAATTGTCCTGCCTTCCCCCCCCTCAAAGAAAAAAAAGAATTATACAAGATTGAAGGCTTAGATTTGGAAGAGAGCTTAGAGGTCACCTCCCTCATTTTACTGATGATAACACTCATGTGTAGAGAGCTCGTAACTGACTTGTTATGATCACACCCAGGTAGTTTTCAGCCGTGTCCAACCCTTTGTTGACCCCATTTAGTGTTTTCTTGGCAAAGATACTGAAGTGGTTTGCCATTTCCTTCTTCAGCTCATTTTACAAATGAGGAAACTGAGGTAAACAGGTTTAAGTGAGTTGCCCAGGATCACGCAGCTAGTAAGTGTCTGAGGCTAGATTTGAACTCAGAAAGACAAGTCTTCCTGACTCCAGGCCCAGCACTTTATCCACTGTGCCACCTAGCTTCCTTTACAGGTACTTAGTGGCAAATCTAGAATTTGAACCATAGCTTTCTACTCCAAACAATATTGAAGATTTATCCTTAGTGCCAGAATTCCTAATTATATCCCTCCTTTTACTGGTGGTCTTTCCAGCTGTGTAGCATCTGTCAGAACTTGTACTTTACCAACATAACCTTCAGTAGCGTAGGGTCACCTCCATGACAAATCAGGCATCTGAGTAGAACTCCAGTAGTGGATGATAATAATTATAATGCTTCCAAGAACCCAATGAAATGGAACTATTAATACATTTTTTTAATGTTTGCTCTTCTTAAGAAAGAATGACCCATAAACTAGCTGATTCTGGGCATTTTCTGGTCATGTAATAGTAACAATAATTGTTATTAATATTTTTAAATATATATGTATATATATATCTTAAAGACTTGCAAAGCACTTCACATATATTATCTCTCTTGATCGTTGCAACAGCACTGTAAGGTAGGTACTGTTATATTCATTTTGCAGATGAGGAAATTAAGGCTGAATTAGATTAAGTTACTTGCCCAGAATCACACAACTGACAAGTTTCCAAGACACAGTTTGAACTCAGGTCTACTTGACCCCAGGTCCAGCGCTCAATCTATTCTGCCACCCAGCTGCTTTCTCATTCCATGTGATGTAATTAGTTCAAATATAGTATAATCATCTACGTTCCTTAAATTTAGATCAACATCTAGCTGAGAATGATAGTCCTAAGACTTTATAAAATTTTTTCAATCACAAAGGAAATATTAAATTGTAGCCATAAATCTAGACTTACCAAAGCATTGATCTTATTAGCAACATGTCAACCAAAAGGTCATGGTGTTTACAAGGTTAATTATCAGCCAGAAAGTTTGTTTAACTAGAATAACTGGAACATTTTGGTTCATTAATGTTTTGTTAAAATAACTTAGTAACTAAAAGATGAAGTCATTTTCCTCTAATCAGAGAGATGAATTTAGGTCAAAATATTTAAATGTTATGATCTTTATTCTTAGAAAAGAGATTAAAATAAATCAGTTTTTTAATTAAGAAGGTGACACAACTTTGCCATCTGTTGTGTTGAATGTTTCCCCATTTTTACCTGTTGCCTTAGAAGCATGAAGTATTTTAAATCCCATTTCTTTTTTATTTATGCTGAAATTTACTAGTCTGACATAGACCTTTCAGATGATATGTCCCTGAGCAATTCTACATTATATTTACCAAAGATTCAGTCCTACTTAGAAATGTGTTAAACGGTATGGATGGTTTCCTTCCATGTAGTGTTGTAATAGTGGCAAATCTACCTTGATAGATTTTTGTTTTAAAAGAAAGAAAAGAAAGCAAGAAAAAATGAACCAAATTCAATAAATTACAAACTTCTCAAATTTATAGGGCTGCTAGTTTTGAGGGTTTTTTGGGGTTTTTTTTGTTTTTTTTTAGAGAACTACTAAACTATCTCGGTTAATTTTTTTAAATCACCGAAAACTATGTAGCAGATAGAAAATAATCTCTACAGACGTGCACTCAAAATTATTCTTGTGCTAAGGAGTAAAACCCATATTTCCACTTATGGAATACTTTTCAAACAAATTATTAATGAGAAATGAAATTTAGGCATTATTGTAATGGTGACTGTCAGCTAGGGAATATGGATCTCAAACTGGCCATAGTTTTAGAGCAGTTGTTCATTACCGAAGCAGAAAGTTAATTTTATCATGAAAAGAAAAAAAAAAAGTGAACCCTCACTACTAGCCAGCCAAACATGAGAATTAAAGTATTAAGCACTCAATTTTGATTTCTGCTCCTATGTATATATATATATGGCAACAAAATGGGGAATGAGAGGCAATTTCAGGGGTTAAGAATAACCTTCCAGCCAAATGATTACTTCACTAAATTACTATAGTCCCAGGGTAATAAAAACTTAGTGGGTTAAATGGTAATGGGGACAAAATGTGAATAGACCATTGGAATAGAGGCATGGAAAGAATTAATTTATACTTGTGTTTGACCTCAAGCATATGGAGTTAGCCCAACAAATTCATCTGTCTCTAGTCATTTTATGAGCCTGGGGATTTATATTCTACTCTAGCATTTTGAATTATTATTATCTTACAATGGTTCCTCCATTTCTCAATCAAAAGGATAGCCCCATTTTTAGAGCACATTGGGCCACTTGCTTCGAGTCATGTCAAATCAATGCAGAGATGAGGAATCAATAAGCTTCTGATTCTCTATCTAGCATTTCTGTAGGGCCCACCTCCAGAGAGCAATTGAATCCATGAAGTTAGCAAAATAACTAACATATGCAAGCAGCATCTGAAGCATATTTAATAGGTATGTGTGATTTTGCACATATTTCAGCTCACTCAGACTTCTAAATACAGCACTAGCATTTCTCTCGTGGATATGCAACAGTTTCATGGGGACCCAAAGCCATATGTACTCTTTTTTTTTCCATTTGTTTTGGAGAGAATATGGATAACATCCTCCAGGTAACAATAATTCAAGTGGATTTCAGGCTACTATTATGTCAGTGTCGATTTGTAATATTTACTTAGCATAGATTAACTGTCGTAGAACCCCCATTCAAAAACACTCAAGTTAAAGCTCTTTAGACCAGTTAGAATTAGGGCTCTATATTTGTGTGTGTGGCAGAAAGGAATAAGCAACACAAGGGTGCTAGAACTTGCTTGAACTAGTCCACATTTCTTAAATTTTCATCATGAGCATTTACACTTCAAAACTCAGCCAGTGCCACAAATCAGGGCTTGATTCAGTGTTTCATTGGTTGTCTAGACTTAAGAAAGCGATGCAGAAAATGTTAGTCAATGTTAATAGTATTAATAATAATTAAACTTAAAAATGTGTCCTGCTTATTCCTCCCCTCCCGCTCGGAAGGCCCATTATAAAACAGTTACCAGTATACCCCTGAGCAAGCCCCACCTGGATCTGCTTAGGGTAGGATACTCCCATTTTTTCCACCAACATATGCTACACCCTCTGAACTCTGAACATCCTGGGAGGTAGCTTGCTTGCTTACACTTTTTCTGCTCAGACACATGTTTGAAAAAAAGAAAACATAGAGAACTGCATGGTATAGACATAACTTTAGTTCTGCATGTGTTGCTTTGACTCTGAGATGGGTGAAAAATATTAGGAAAGTATTTTTGACGACCATGCATTTACTCCTTCACCTTGCCGATTAAACTATTTAGAAATAGTTTCTACCCAGGAATGTTTTTTTTTTCTTTTTCCCCCACATAGAATGTCAGTCTCTGTTACTAATTTGGTCCATAGCATGCTTTCAATATAAATGGCTCTTTTAAAAAACATGCTGGATTGCAGAAGAAAGATGATATCAGTGAGTGAGTGACCAAAAAGTGCAAATAGAGACCATAGATGGTCATAGTTCTCTGTGAAAGTCTCCGTTTGCCAGGAACAGAGACAGAGAAACTGCCCACAGCAATAGCTACTTAGTGATCTACTAAACAGAAATAACATTATTGTATGTACTGTTAATTACATTTATAACAAAGATGTGCTTTCTTATTTTTAAATGGTGTTTAATTGGATGCATCCCCATTCCTCAAGTTTACACACACACAATATACACACAATACACATACACACACCCAATACCTGCAGTATAAACTTGTTTAACTCCCTTTGTCTCTACCTCAAGAGGTATCCAAGCATCCTACCTTCCTTCTCCCAAATCCCTGAAGGAAAAAAAAATTTCTTCTCCTTTCTGAGACCAATCCTACGTTTTCAATCCCATCTTCTCCTACCTCTTTCTATCAATTTTCCTCTCTCTTGCATCTTTAATTCCTCTTTCTTCATTCACCTCTGATTACAAAAATATTCTGGTCTCCCCATCCAAGAAAATATCAATAACAAAAACCAAAAAGCCCTCTCCTTTACCCTGTGTTTAAATTCCCTTGACTCTCTTTCCCTTCACTTTCAGATTTGTTGAAGGAATAGCCCACACTCATTGCCTCCCTTTTATCACCTCCCACATACCCTTTGGAGGGTTAGGGATCTGAGGACCAGATCTGTAATTTCATTGGCATGAGGAACTTTCCAATAAGGAAACCCACTCTACCAAAGCAGAAATGCACCAGCTTTTCAATTTTTAGTCTCAGCGCCCAGAAGCAGCTGTCTAAGACTCTCTTCTTAACTTCTTGAAATCTACATTTCACCACTCTGCTAAAACTGCTCTCTTCACGTTCCCCAGTAACTTTAAAATGCGGTGACTTTTTCTCAGTCACCTTTATCCCTGGCCTTTTTGCAGCATTTGACACTGTGGTCTACCCGCTCCCTCTTGGAATTCTTTCTTCCCTTGGTTGCTGGGACACTGCATTGTCCTGGTACTCTTTTTTTTTAAGTGTCTCAGATTACTCCTACTTTGTCATCATTATTGGCTCTTCTTCCTTGTCCAAGCCTCTCATTGTGAGCATATACAATTGCCTTTTGGAGGCAGTATGATGTAGTGGGGAAGAAACATCTTACTGATGATAATAACTAATATTCATGTACCATTTTAAGACTTACAAATTGCTTTTGTTGTCAGTGAGGTAGAATGATAGGAGTGTTGACTGATCAGAAGACCCAAGTTCATATCCTACCTCTGACACTTACTACTTTTGTGACCTTAGGCAAGCACTTTAATATCCTTGATCTAGGCAGATATAAATAGAGATAGATGATAGATATAGAAATAGATAAATATAGAGATATAAATAGATTGATAGAGATAGATATGGAGATAGAGGGATAGAAAAAGATAGCCAGATGGTTAGATATAGATAAAAATAGAGATAGAGAGAAATATAGGCATAGAAATAGATAAAGATAAAATAGAGATAGAGGTAGAGAGAGATAGATATGCAAATAGATATAAACATAGATTGATAGAGATAAGAGATAGGTAAATAGACATAAGTATAGATAGATCATCAATATAGAGAGATAGAAATAGATATAAATATAGAGATAGATATAAAGAAAAAGGGAGGTGGAGAGATATAGATATAGAAATAGATATAAATATGGATAGAGGTATATATATGTATATATGTGTGTGTGTGTGTGTATACACACACACACACACACACACACACACACATACACATGTAAAGAGAGAGAATCCGTGATCATATGAGGTAGCCTGTTTCAGTATTATTATCCTCATTGTGCAGATGAGGGAACTGAAACTCAGTGATTTGCCCATGGACACAGTATCAGAGCCAATATGCAAACTTAGTTGAGTGTTCTTTAAGCTACCCTATTCTGCTTCTTAATGTCACCTGTACTTCAGGCTCAACATGTCCAAAATTAAGCTCCAAATATCCAACTCTAAACCAGCTTCTCCTTGAGACTTCTTTGCTTCTGTTAATGACAACTTTAGTCTGAATGTCATTTGAGATCCTTAAGACCAGAGGTATCAAACACATGGCCCAAACTTGCAGCCCACAACACTACCAAGTATAGCCTGAGCCAGATTAAAATGTAATTGGGAAATATTTAACAAAATAAATAAAAATACAGTGAAACATGGGTAAAGTTAGTATGTGGATTTCTAAGTCAAATGTGCAGCCCAACAGGGATCCCTATGTGCTATTTCTGTTTCTGTTTTAATTTGGCATCACTCCTGTAGAGCAGGGAGTGTTGTTTTATTCTTCTCTGTATCATCCATAGTACCATGCACATTGTAGTCTTGAGAAAAAGACAAGAAAGGGAGAGAGGAAGGAAGGAAGGGAGGGTGTGAGGAAGATTTTCACCTTTGAAAAGAATCTTACTATATTCTCTGGCATCTATAAACCTCATTTCTCTATATTTGTTACTAGTTTTATTTTAACATTTTAACAACTCATTATTTTCACACCACATGTTCAGTGAATGTCCAATCATCCAAGTGTGAGTTAAGTGACAATACATAAATCAGATCTCTTGAGTGATGAGTTTTGAATTTGCTGAATTGTTTATGTAGTGTTAAAGTAAGAGGGTACTTTAGTCATAGTATGGTTTCCAATTTTATATCGATTGCATCTTTTTCTTCCTATAACTCAGAATTGAGGTGTTACAGTACAAATTTAGCAATGCTAATTCAAGTGAAATCGAGACATTTGGACTTTGAAGTGTTGATCTGACAATGCTTATGGACACCAGAGTTCTGGGAACTCATAGTACTTACAGTTTTCTCTTCTGTGAAGGAAAATGTTATATTTCCCTAACACCTCTGAGAGATCCATTTACTCCCAACAGAGATTTTTATAATATAATTGGCTTGGCTCCTTAATTCTTCACATTTGTTTGTTTGAAGAACATGTTTTCACAATCCTCCTTCAGCTGTCTAAGCACTAATAACTTATTATTACGACTGCCAATCATCTGTCTTTTATCTAATCTTTTGACAGTGCCCATGTACTGCGTGCAACCTATCATTGGTCTCGCCTTCTCTGTTTTCAGACAGGAGGAAATTCACTTCAGGCATATTTACATGTACACGTGTGCATGGCTGTCTCTCACCAAGTGGTGCCTCCAGTTAACCCCAATTTTACCTCCTGACAGACATTCTGCTGCTGTAATTTAAAATAGAAAATGGCAGGCTTATGAAGCAGAATTGATGAAATAGTTTTGGTTAATAGTTTTTTAAACTAACTCTCTTATTACTCATTTCCACTTTGTCCTTCCGTATTAACTGATGCTTTGCTTTTGACATGAATTGAAAGGATCTCAGCAATATAAGTATATATGTCAGATCTGGTCCTCAGAATTCTTCCTGGTGGAGTCTCTACACTCTTCAGAGTTGTGGAGATTCTACCGTATTTGAAAAATCCTAACGAGGGAGTCTTCATATGAAGTTAAGTCATATCCTTCCGATCCCTCTATTTGGATGGGCATAGGGAGCCGAAGTGGAGGATTAATTTATTCATAGTGATTAGGGAGAAAATATGACTGCTGCAAATGTACAACAGAACTATGTCATGGGTTACATTAGAGATGAGATTCTGTTATAATATGCATACTCAGTAACCTCTCATAATTTCTCATATCCAATTGTTTGGATATTGGATATTTACCAAATCCTGATGATTCTAGCATAGATTGTAAAGAGAGCTAGTAAGATATTAGCACTTTAGGGATTTGCAAAGGGCTTTACAAATACTACCTCACAAGTACTGTTGTTATCCTGAGTTTTCATTTAAGGAAATGGAGGCAGACAGAAGTTAAGTGAATTTCCCAGGGTCATGTAGCTAGTAAGTGGCAGAAGAAATTCAGATCTTTCTGACTCCTGTCCCAGTGCTCTATCCCTGGACCAGCTAGCTATCCCTGATTTAGGCTTAGAATTCCTGGGTTTGAATAATAGCTCTGACACCACCTACGTGATCTTAGGTGAGTTACTTAACCTCTTTGAGCCCCAGCCCCCATAGTAAAAAGAGAATATTAGACTAGAGGATTTAGGTCCCTTCCCCCTCTCATTCAGTGATCTATGATTCTTAGAACTTTTACGGTCCAAGGGGGATGTCCAGATATCCAGACAGATATCAGGAGATAGTGTCATAGCTACAAATCATATTAATTATTTGTGAATCTATATTGGAAATCATGAATCGGTCTTTCATGTCAAGTAACATTCATACATGGAAGTATAAGAAAAATTTCCTTTCAAATGTCACCATAGAGAAACATTTTAATATTTAAGTAATTGCAAATGGGCTCTTTGAAACATGACAAGGTAAATTGGGTCTTAGGAATGCTGGATTAGAGGATCATCCAGTTAGATCTAGTAGAGACCTTAGAGGTATGTAGTCCAACTCCTTCATTTTATAGATGAGGAAACTGAGGCACCGGATGAGTGACTTTTACAAGAGCATATAGCTAGTAGGTATTTGAACCTATGTCTAATCCCAAACCCAGTGCTCTTTCTGTTATGTGACATGGTCCTTCCTAACTTTGCACTTATTTCACTACACTAACTCTACTGAGTGCTAAAAGAATTGGACCCAAAATTTCCACAGCAGATAAGGACCCTATTTTTAAGTACTTCAAAGGCAAAGTAAACTTGTATTATCCATAAATTGTTCCCAAGGTTGGGAATTTTACTCATGTACTGTGTCAGAAGCCTATTCTTTAAGCTGGACTTTGTCCAGCTCATCACAGTTTCAGGCTATTTCCTCCTTGTTCCCCAGACATCAAGTAATATTTGAAAAATGTGGCAAACTGCTTCATATGCTCCATAGGAATATAAAAATTAATTATTACAGTGTGTTCTGAAATCAACATGTTCAATTTAGAATCACTTTATTACTGTGTGTTAAGACAGAGTGTTAAATACTTGAAAGGGTATTTACTATGCATATTATTATGCATGCAGACAGTCTCGAGGGAGGCCCCAAGAGCTGGAAGCCACCATTCAGGAAAGGTGGACTAAAATGGAATTATGAGGGGTCACAGTGGAGCATCAAAGGATAACAAAGAGAGAAAAACATTTTTTAAAAAGATATGAGAGAAGCAGGTTAAAACAAGGCTAGGCCTCCACTAGATTAACAATGGTTTAAAAACTCTTTAACGACTATTGCTACTATATCTTTGGTCATCTCAATTTGGGGAGAAGGAACCTAGGTGATTCTTCTTAATCTCCTAGAGCAGTTCGACAGCCTTTTGTAATGCATTTTAACCAACTTATAAATCATTTTGTGGAGACTAATGATTTATTACTGCTGTAATTAACTTCACAGGCATCAATGCATTAAGGATCCACTTTGAAAAAAAGTGTCAAATCCTGTTGGAACGATGATCAGTTAACTCTTGTTATTTGATCAGCTTGTTGGATCTATGAATAACCTTTTTAGTTGACAGAGGTCTTCCATGGGAGGAGGGAGAGAATCAATGCATATGTAAAATAAAAGTATTTGGTGTTCTTTTTCCAGGCTATTTATCAATGCCAGGGTCTGTTGACAACTTCCCAAGCTGCAAAATTATTTTTTTTAAAAAAATTCACCTCATTCAAAGCTATTTAAAATGCTTGGTGAATGCATCTTAAAAGGATATTGTAATTCCAATTGCCTGTCTTTATGTTACTAAATTATGGTGTTTTGTTTCTTCCTATTTGAAGCCACAGCTGGCCCTTCATGGCCTGACTAAAATAGTAATTACCATGTGAGAGTTGGTTTTTTTTTTTGGTTGGGTTTTTTTTAATGTTCGGAGATGTCAGACATTTGACCTGTGAGGCTTTTAAAATCGACCTTTTTGCTTCTTTCCACTCATTAAACCACAACCTTTGCTCCCTTGTCATAAAAGATAAATGAAGATTCACACAATCTTTGTTTAAGAGAAGATTTATTGTTTACATTAATGTAGATTAAGTGGAAAGATACCAATTATTTATCATGCCAATCAAATGTCTTCTGAGAGGTTTAAATTTGTGGCCTGGTTTTCATAATTACAATTTCTAAATACTCATAGGAATTTAATAAGAAACAAAACAAAATATACAGTTGGACATTTTTCAAAGCAACCTTCCAGCCTTCACAATCAGACCAATAAGTTCTAAAATTTAATGGTGTAAAAATAACTTCTTAATATTCTAAGACGTGTGTTTCTCATACAGAGAAGTGAGACATCATTCTTCACTACATCGTCAGATTTCATTAAAAGCAGAAGAATGATTTCCAGAATTGGTAAATGTTGTCAAAGGGCGAACATTGTAAATTTTATTTAAAACCAAACTATTGTTGTTCTTTTTGCCCTAAACCTAGCATTCTGATAAGTAGATGCCAAGACCCTAACAGTGAGCCAAAATAATTTTATTAGTGCTAAATTTTGAAAGACCGATGCTCAATTATGTATGCACCTAACATATTTGTGTTAAAGGTGGGCAGACGGTTCAGATGAGGAAGATTTATTTTAAAAGTTATATGAATTAGGATCAGGGAATCCTGCAACGCCATATCAGGAATGAACATTAACTTCTTTTCCTGTAAGTTAAAGGTAGATACCTGAAGCACGAGATGGTTCAATGATGTGCCCAGTGTCACACAGTTAACTGATGACCCAGAATGGGGGGTAAAAGAATCAGGGTATTGGATAGATCTGGCAGGATTTTGAGAGATAGGAAATGTCTGGTGAAGAATGACTGGGGCACATAGACTGCAGTAATAACTAGAGTGAAAACGGGAAATAGGCATGGCAGGCCCTGATCCTGATAGTCTAGAGCAGTTATGTTTGGAATGTTTGATGAAAACATACCCTTAGCTAGAGCCCACAGCCCATGCCCATAAAAAGGGGGCATTCAAGGGTATTCTGGAGTATGCTCATACCAGCTTTTGAGAGACAGTTAAGCGTTCAGTGTAAGTGTTTATACCTCGGAAATTGGCTAACACTACAAAATTTTTTGTTGTTGTTGTTGGTTGTTTAGACTTAACAAAGTGATGGAGGAAATGTTAAATATGCAGATTAAACTCAAAAGTGTTTCATATGTACATTTTGTTTTCGTATAGCTGGTTGTTAAACATTTCCTAGCACACCTCTAGACATATACAAATGAAAAATTAAGCTCCTTTTTTCTTTTTGTAGAAAACTTTTTAAGGAAGTTTCCAAAGCTTAGGTAGTTGTGTTCTTAATTTTCTTCTACATTTATAAAACCCCACAAAACCAATGCCTCTTCCTTGTCCACTTGAACGTACCTTCAAATTAGAAGATAGATACTATTCTGTTCATTATTTATATAGTTCCTCTTGCTTCGAGAGTTGTGCTAAATAATTTCCCTAGCCAGACACTCTGACCACACTATCCCTCTTTCCACACTTCCTCTCAGTGGCTTTCAATAGAGCTTTCCATTTCATATATAAACCCTTCACCATGCCCTTCATATTCATGACTGCTGTGAGCCAACCTATACCTCTACTCCGTTTACTTCCCAACACTCAAGTCCTCTACAATTTCTTTTATCTGCCAAATTTTACCAACATTTAATGGTTATTATTAAGGAACAGTCATGTGAATCTTAGGGTGTTGGACAAAATAACATTGAAATCTATCATGCTAGTCAACAAATATTTATTAAGTGCTGCTTACTGTATTCCAGGCAATGTTTACAAATATAAGCCCTGCCCTCAAAGAGCTTACATCCTAATGGGGGAAGACAATAACACATAAAAAAGTAAGCAGAAAGGGGAAGAATGGGAATAGATGAAGGTACCCAGCTCAAGGACATATGTAGAAGGGAATGTCCAGAGAGTCAGGAGCATTCTGGAGAGAAATGAAACCAATGATGGTCTCGATCTTCTCCTTAAAATGGAAGTTCAGGGAGGGACCAGCCAATTGGAGGGAGAAACTTCAGTAGCAAAGGACATTTATAATGAGAGAAGTCTAGGAGTACAATGAACTTTCTGGGTAAACAGGTTTCTGTACTCTGAAATGGAATAAAGGTAAGTCTATACTATCTTTTATGTGACATCCATTCAAGTAGTTGAAAATATGCTCTTTAATTCTGCATATTTTTATCATATTGTTTTGTATTAATGCCTCACTAACGCATCTGACAATAATTAGCGGCAGAAGAGACAGATAAGAACATCATATTTGAGGTTTAAAGCTACCTTAGAGATCATTCAGTCCAAGGGGGGCAGCAAACTAAGGCCCATAGGCCAAAAGTGGCCAACCATGTAGTTTTATATGACCCACAACCTAAGAATAGTTTTTTAAAACTTGAGCCAGTTTTAGCTTTCGGCCATACAAAAGCAGGCAGCAACCCATAGATTATAGTTTACTGACCCCTGATATAATGGAACCCCATTATTTTAAGGAAGAGGAAATGGGTTCCTGAAAAGATGAAGTGACTTGCCCCAGATCGTTTGGATATTAAGTAGTAGGAAAGAGGAGTCTTCTCACTCTAAACCTAATTCCCTTTCCACTTTTAAACTGTTTCCTTTTAAGTATTTACTATATTATTGGGTCCAATTGGTTCCTTCATGTCAAAGGTACATTCATTGCTTTGTTAAAAAAAATGTACTAATCTTGGTGCATGGCAGGGAGATTTCCTACAATCAAGATAAGTGGTAAATTGAATGAAGTAAAGAGAAATAAATAGAGATATGTTAAAAATCTTTATCATTTTTAACAAAAATTCAGTGCTGGTGGGCATGCCTGGTTCTAACAAAAGTAGTTCACATTTAGGTCTTCATTTGAAGTCAATGGGACCATGTCCACATATCATTAAGATCATAATTGTATGTAAATCTGGAAAGGATCTCAGATCTAGTCCATCCCCCTCCCCCAGAGGCCCAGGGAGATCACTGGCACAACAGTACAAAACCAGAAGCAGCCACAGTACTTTCAAGTTAGACTGAATTGATGTACCAGAGTCCTAGGGAATCCCAACCACATACGAATGGCCAAAAAAGCTTCTCAAGTAATATGTTCAACAGTTCATCACAATTCCAATGTGGCAATTACATTCAATCAAAAATCATACCCATGGGGCAGCGGAGCCAAGATGGCAGCCAGAAAGCAGTGACTGGCATGAGCTCCCCACCAAGTCCCTCCAAAATCCTATTAAAAAATGTCTCTGAACTAATTCTAGAACTGCAGAACCCACAAAGTGGCAGAGGGAAGCAGGGCTTCAGCCCAGGACAGCCTGGATGGTCTCTGGGTAAGGTCTGTCCCGCATGGAGCTCCCAGCTGAGGGGAGTGGAGCTGAGCCGAGCAGAGCCCAGCCTGTGCAGCGCAGACCGACCAGACCAGGAAACGAGCGGAGAGTGCCCTAGCATCCTGAATTACTGAGCTGTGGCATTTACCAGACCTCACAACCCACAAACAGCAAAGACAACAGAGAAGGTTAGTGGGAAAAGCCGTGGGGACTGAGTTTGCGGTTCGGCCACTGCCCCTGGGGCAGTGGAGATGGGGCAGCT
>CM053622.1:230490353-230569550 GCA_028646595.1 Phalanger gymnotis | reverse complement strand
TTTTTTTTTAAGTATTCTTTGAAAGCATATCCTCTAGTGAGAACATTATGGACTTCCCAGATTGCTGCATTTGCCAGCCATGAGATCCCCTGTTCCTGGCACTTTGGTTTGAGTACAAGGAGAGCTGATGAAATACCAATGAATATACCCTCCTATACAAAGAAAGAATTAATTCTGTGTTCTTGGCCTGTTTTCTTCTTGACTCTGAAAGAAATCCCCGTTAGCCAAGACAATCTAATCTGAAAGCTGATTGTGGTGCCTGGGGTGAGCTTCAGATCTCAATCCTTACAAGCGAGTCTGCACATCATGGCTTCTGGGAGCCTTCACATCCAGCACATGTTGGTACTTGATTCAGCCCTGCTTCCTTGCTTAGAAGAGGAGACTAGAAAACCTAAAGCAGTATATTTGTTATCCTCATTACCCTGAGCCATCAGAACAAAATATTGAGAGCAGACAAAAATCAATTGGAGAGATTTCCTGCAGGGTTTGTCTTTGAGTGAGTGAGTGGGGGTGTGGGGGGAGAGGGCTTTTCCCAAATATTCATCTACTCTTCTAATGAAAACAGAGGCTTTCACTGGGATTAAAAAGTGTTTGATAGGGCTACGCATTTTAGTACACTGCACGACTTCATATTTGCTTTGGATGACAGATGTTATTTTCTCTGTGCCTGAAGAGACTGTTTGTTTTGTCACGTACAAGTTAAAAAGAGACTGAAGCTAACCTGGAGGACGTTCTCTCAGATCCTTGATTATATATATCTTTGGTGGTGTGAGCTTTATTGGATTATAGGAGTGCTGTGATTCCACTAACTGTGTGTGCAAACAGTAGGCAAAGTATGGAAGGATATGAAAAGGAGGCTTGTTAATGCTCTGCTTTATGATATTGGGAAAGAGGAAACTTTTAGCCAGGCAAACGGAATTCCAATTTGGATAAGAATGAATTGAGGGAAAGCTAGCCTGAATTACAACATGTTTCCGTTCCTACTACAACCAATATTTCTAATGATATTTGTTATTAACATGTTCATAGTCATTCAACATTCATTCATTCAATAAACATAATTAAGTATCAGCTGTCTGATCCTCTGTACTAAACATTGTAACAGACACAAAGACAGCCCCTGCCCTCTCAGAGCATATAAGCTTTTAGGGAGATAAGACACATAAACAACTGTGCTAACAAAATAGAATAATATGACATGTACAAAGTGCTATCAAAAATCTGAAGACTTGTGAAATTGCTTCTACATGATGAGATCAGGGAAGTCCACATTTTAAAGGAGATAGACTTAGAGTCTTACTTCCTTGGAGGTGAGACTTAAAGTATATGTGTGATTTCAGGAGGCAAGGAAGAAAGTAAAAAAGCCAACAATGACATGAGAAGAAGTACAGAATCGAGGAAGTATGGGCCATGAATGCCAGGCTATGGAGTTGAGTAGGCAATGAGGATGATATAATAAGAATTTTTCATCAGGAAGATTAATCCAGCAGTTATAACTGGGACAGAAAGGAAAGGAGACGAAAGGCACAAAGACAGCTTAGAAGGTGATAACAATATTCATGGCAAAAGACAATGAGGGGGCCTGAACTTGGGGCAACAGGGAAAGGTGCATGGAATCATGTCCAGAGTTCTGGATAGGATACAAGAAACCTGGTTTCAAAAAGACCTTGGGCAAGTCATTGCTTCTATTTTGTCTTCAGGTCCCTTTTATAGATAGATGAATAGACTAGATGGTCTCTGAGTTCCTTCTGACATCCTAATATCTATGAAAACAGGAGAAAATGGATGAAAAAGATATTGTCTTAGTCACCCAGGTTTATGACCTAAAAGCCATCTTTGATGTCTTCTTCTCCCTTGTACTTAACAATCCAAGTATTGTTAACTTGTACTTTGTACACAATTGTTACGTACAAGGATTGTACAAGTACATTGGATTGTTAAGTACAATTTGCCAAGTATTATTTTTATAGACATAAAACTCATGGTATTTGGCAATGATTGGATTGTGTGGTACACGGGAAAGGAAAAACTTAAAAGTTGGCTCCAATATCATGAGCCTGGGTGACTGGGAGAATTGGGACTGAGAATTGACTGGGGGGTGATATTTGTGATAGAAATAGGGAAGACAGAGTTAAAGCGCTATCATAATACTAAGTTAAAGAGCATAGGCACCAGTTACAGGACTTTTCTACTTTCATGGAGAAATTTTCAAGTGAGTTATTGGGGCAGCCCGTAAGCTCTATAACTGTACCTTTAAAATAATTACTCAAAAGAAAAAGCATAAAAATTTTAAATAGTTTAGAAATGTTTGAGATTTGAAATTTGGTTCCAATTTTGTCTTTCTATTTATACAATCTTCACAAACGCTGGGATATAATTCATTGTATGGAGTCAATCCTGGAATCAAAATGTAGCCTTCTGTAATATAAATGTAGCAGGTATATATACTTAGATATGTGTGTGTACATATGCATATATGTGTACACACATATATGCATATATAACTACCGTTTTTGGTTCTGAGCTGAATCTCTTTAGTTTTCTTCACATCAATAAAGCTGAATAAATTTAGTTTTATTACTGCCTTTCATTTAATTTTATGTATAATAAGCTGGATGGACATTTTTTTTGTTTGTTTGCTTTTTTTTTTGGGCAGGGCAATTGGGGTTAAGTGACTTGCCCAAGGTCACCCAGCTAGTATGTGTGTCAGGTGTCTGAGGTGGGATTTGAACTCAGGTCCTCCTGACTCCAGGGCCGGTGACTCCAGGGCTGGTGTTCTACTCACTGCACCACCTAGCTGCCCCCGAGGGTGGACATTTTCAATTGAAGTTCAGAATTTTCTCTTTTTGTTGTGCCAGAAAGTACATTTTGAATGTTTCATTTGTGGTTTGATATGAAAGCTCTCCTGCTATTGAAGTCTCCCTAGAATGAAAAACTTTGTATAGGCTAGAATAGGGCTTGCTCCAGGTAATATTTCTTCTATACTCTGCCAGCTAATATAATTTGTTCCCACTTTCGTACAGTACCCCAGAAGGTACTTATTTTGCTTTCTCCCTTTCCAAAGTCCCCAACTAGGTTAGCCCTCTTGTAGCAGCAGCACATCCATGCTCAAAAGTTGCCAATTTCCCCTACTCTTACCCTATCAAAATTCCTATTTCTAAGGGAAAATGATGTTTGACTATCCATGTTTGCTACAAGGGTTTTGCTTTTCTTTTTCTTCCTCAATGGGGGAGGGGGGAGAAAGAAGTGAGAGAAAAAGAAAATAAATACTTCCTAATGGAAAAAAGGTTAAAGTTTATTTTTTTAAAAAATGTTATGAAAGAATCTGTTTCAAGTAACTCCCATTGAGGCATGAATGACTTGCAACTGTTTATTTTGTTCATCATTGTAAACTTACATTTTAAGGGGTGGAACTTATTAATCCAAATGAATATAGTTCTAGAAATGGCATTCTAGTGGAGGAGGATGTTTTGAGGATGTGAGAACTTTTACAATCTTCTTAATTTATGTTACAGTTCATTTGACTCACACTCAAGACATACTCTGGACAGAAGAAAAATAGGAACTATATCCCTTGCCTCAATCTTCTAGCACCGTAATTCCTGTTAATAAAAGAAAACAATCAGATTGTCAGATCTTGTTGAGATTATCTTCGTTAGAGAGCATGGCTTGCTCCTATTACCCATTCAATTATTGATAGAAAACTGACCAAACTTTTTTATCAGTCCTGCGTACTTATATATCCTAGCAAAGTGAAGAATTATGGAAGACATCGTTTATATTAATCAGTATTTATATAAAAAATAATAATAAAAGGTTTTCCTCTTCCCCTTCCTCCAAAGTAAATGAATGCTTCACAGAGTTATTTCATTTGTTTTCAGGCCATAATTTCTGGGCCTATTTAGTTAATTAAGGTAGAAAAAAATGAACTGGCCTAGTGCTGTGGTTTAGCCACAAAAACAGTAGCAAATACATGACAATAGCTCTTACTTGAGTTATTCTGGTGCAAGGCCACAAAAGTTAAAAACTGTTACTTTTTCACGCCCCTACATACG
Organism: Phalanger gymnotis; assembly: GCA_028646595.1. Classification (NCBI taxonomy): domain Eukaryota; kingdom Metazoa; phylum Chordata; class Mammalia; order Diprotodontia; family Phalangeridae; genus Phalanger; species Phalanger gymnotis. The sequence goes on along the minus strand of CM053622.1, from coordinate 230,565,495 downwards.
AAGAAGATAAACTTGCTTCTTGGTTGTAAATAGTGGTTGTTTTACCATTACAAAATGAAAACACTTTCGAAGTCAGCCAGCATTGGCCAGCTGGTGTATCCAAGCTGGCCTGGGAAAGCCCTTGAGATCAGACACAACTTACAGGAAACAGGGAAGTGTCAGGGATGAAAAAAGAAAAGAAATCTATTAATTTTTCTCTATTATTTGTGTTGTGTAGAAGTAGAATAAAACCTTCATGAGGGCAATGACCTGGTCTGTTTAATCTTTGTTTGCTTCTAGCATTTAAGGATAGCGATGAAATAGGCAGCATGTATTTGTTTCATTGTACTGACGTATTTAGATTTTTCAACATCAGTTTCCTTCTTCACCTTACTGCCAAAATATTAGTGTAGTCTTTATCCAGGAGACTGTTACATTCCTGCCATATTAAAAAAAATAAATTAAACCTATACATGGTAAATTGTCTCTGGTCTCTGTCCTAATAGGCTTGCTCTAGGTCCTCTATTAAAACAAACAAAGAAACGAAAGCAAAAAAACAATGACAAAGGCAACCAGTGAAAGAGATTTTAAGTCTGCTGAGTCTCAAAGCAACAATAAACATACCTGAAAGAGATTATAAATTCGATTTAGTTTAGTAAAAATTAAATAATCACCTATGTCTGAAGGATTGTGCACAGTGCTGGGGGTACAAAGTTCAGTATGACACAGACCTTGCCTTTAGGAGGCTTTCATTCTAATAGAGGAAAAGGATGTGTACACAAATAACTGTGATAGAAGTGAAGGTGATAAACAGGCAGACTAGCAACAAGTATTTATTAAGTCCTTGCTGGGGGCTGAGGATCTCACCATCTAATGGGGGAAATAGTAAGAAAACAACTTTGTACCAACAAAACAAGAACAGCAAAAGTACATATACATACATACACACATATATATATAGAGAGAGAGAGAGATTTGTAATCTCTCATTTATAATCTGACAAACAACATATTTTATACACACTCTAACTAGTAGCATATATGTATAGTACGTCTATACATGTATGATATATACTATGTGTGTGTACATTCACATGTTGTTTCTTAGATTGTGAGCTCCTTGGGGGAAGGCATTGCTTTTGCATTTCTTTGTATCCCAAGAGCTGATAGATACATAGATATGATATGAAATAAATAAACATATAGATATAGATTTGACAAATTGAAGATAGTCTTCATAGGAAGGTACTAGCATTAAGCAGGACTAGAAAAGTTTTCTTAAAACATATGAGATTTTGTTGTTGTTTGTCTTTTGTTCTCAAAGAGGACCATGGCATCAGGAAGGTGATGCCATGACTTGCAAGTGAATTGAATTTAAGTGAGAGAGCTGTGCGAAGTCACCAGCCTCACTTTCTCCTCCAGAGCCATTTGGGTACAGCAGCAGGATGTAAATCAGGAGGACTGGAGATGACTCCAGTGCAGTGGGAGACCATGACCCTTTTAAGCTAAGGTCTTTCCCAGGTCTCAGTTTGGCTGAGGCAATGCCCATTAAGTGATTAAGGCTAGGTAAGAAATGAGACAAAGAATGGCCTCATCTCCCTAGTCAAAAAAAGAAAAAAATTGGGAGAAAATTTGTCTTTGTAATTCAAAATCTTGTGGAAAACAATGTTGAAAACTAAAAATATTAAACAATAAGATAAGAATTTTTTAAAATTTCAAATTTTCAGAACAAATTTTAAAAAAGAAAAAATCAATCTGTGAAGGGAAGCCACTCGGGGCTTCTGGGCGCATCAGAAACAATTGCTGAGCTATCCCAAAATGCTACCTCAAGAATCACAGAATTTAGAGTTGGAAGGCACCTCAATGCCCATATAGTTTACCTAATGCCCAAAGGAATCATTAGCATATATAACATAGCTGAGAAGTTATCATCCAGCCTCTGTTTGAATAATTCCAAAAACAAACAACTAACCACCTCCAGAAATAGCCCATTCTAACTACCTCCAGAAAAAGCCCTTTTCACTTTTGGACAGCTCTAATAGGAAGTTTTTCTGGCTATCAAGACTAAGACTACCTCTTTGTAATTTTCATACACTGCTCCTAATTCTTTGCTGTAGTGCCAAATACAAGTCTAAACTTTTCTTTGATTTGGTAGCCTTTCAAATACTTGAAAGCAGCAATCATGTGATCCCCACCAAAGACTGTTTTTCTCCAGGTTAAATAAGCCAAATTCCTTCAACTGATATTCATATGTCATTAATTCAAAGTCCTTTGATTTATTTATTTCATTATATTGTTTTCCAGCTTATCAATGTCCTTATTAAGATGGGATGTACAGGATTGAACAAAATTTGCCAAATCGGGTTTGATCAGAACAGAGTTAGCTAAGACTTGAAGGAAGCCTGCAAAGGTAGGAGGCAGAAACTAGGAGAGAGAGCCCAATGGAAGAAGTTCAGTTGAGGTATAGGGCTGACAAAAGTAAAAACAAAAGATAGGAGAGGTCTTGACAAGAATTAAAGCTGACAAAGTAATCCAGTTTGCCTGGAAAAAAGATTATATGAAGAGAATACGATGAGATAAGATTGGAAAGAAAGGTTATATATTGTGGAGTATGCTAATTCTCCATATAATCAAATGATTTTCCTTTGTTATCCTTTGATAAACTGGTCAATAGAAAACACAGTTAAAAGAAGTGCAATTAAAACTAAGAATAGATTCTTCTTTTTGTTCCTGGCCCATATTTAGTCACGGTCTTACAGAAAGAATGGTTAGTCACAATCCCAAAGAATATCCTGGAATCACTTTGCCAAAGATAGTCAAGCATTAAGTAATCCAGCATTCTCAAACTTCTCAATGTTGTGATGCCATACTTTCTGTTACTTTTTGAAACAATTTTTCTCTTCCTCTGAAAAGTGTTGCGTGGGAACATAGATCTAAACTAGACAGCATTTTAAATTTTTGTTTTGTTTTGGGGTAAGGTGAATTAAAAAAAAAACTTTCAAAGGATAATTTTCTAGAACCTGTCAATTTCCTGAACTAAAAATTCCTTCCTTCCCATAGGAAGAGAAATGTAAAGTATAAATCTCTGCTGAGGCAAATCTATATGCCAAGATTACCTTGGTGAATACAAAGATCTCGAGCAGACAGTGTCCTCTTTCAAATACACATATTCAATGAACAATAAATACCTTTCACGCCTTCCATTCCCTGACACAGAATAATTTTTTCTATCATGTCTTGATATCCATGCTTTCATATTTTTATATAGACTCATTTTTGTAGGTATTCCAAATTCAAAATCAAAAGAATGTTGAGTCTAATTTGGGGAGTGGGAGGTGTCATGGACCCAGGTGGCTGCTTTAACAAATCTGCAGGGCTCCAAGGGTTGAAAGAGAACTAGAATCCAGCCTAAGAAGCTATGTGTAAAACAGTCTATTCACCAGCCAGGTGAATGAATGAAATGAAATGAATGAAATGAAAGTGAAAACTCTAAAGTTTGTTAACTTTGAGGGTGATTAATGATATAGCCCAGGACTCTTGTCACACTTGGCCAACAATAGGCCCTCATCCATCATGATGAGAAAAGATTTCTGGCATTCAGGTTGGATATTCCTTTCAAAAGTACAAGTTATTCAGGGGATCCCTAGACTCTGCACTTACAGAGATGATGGAGTAGAAATGCTCTCTTCCCAGTGAACTTCTGGCACCTAGACAACCAAATAGAGAGTCTGCCTCATGAGGGAGTGCTAAGGAGGGAAAAGTCTAGAGGAAATTTTTTCTCTATCCCTTTGAGGGCTTCCTTCAAATGGCAACACAAAAGGATCTTTACAGGAAGCAAGCAGAAGTCCAGGTAGGGAAGTTGACTTCCTCCTCTTCTTCACTGTCTCACAAATGGGAGGGGTGTTTTAGGGGTACTATCTGCCCAATACAAGGAACAGATTTCTTTTCTGTGAAATTTCTTCCTCTTTGTTCATTTTTTTTGTTTTTTGTTTTTTTGTTTGTTTTTGCAGAGGGGAATGCAGGGCAATTGGGGTTCAGTGACTTCCCCAAGGTCATACAGCTAGTAAGTGTGTCAAGTGTCTGAGATCACATTTGAACTCAGGTCCTCCTGACTTCAGAGCTGGCATTCTACTCACTGCGCCACCTAGCTGCCCCTGTTCATTTTGGGTGGGCAAATGGTGGATCATCAAACAGATGTCTAATTAAATACAAATTGCCTAATTACCTAATCACTTTTCCCTCCTGGAATATCTAGTACAGGAGTCAAAACTATGTCTTTGGTATCAATGATATACAGAACCGAGACTTTTCTTTTAATGTTCCTTTCATCAGGAAAACTAACCTTCAGCTGCTTTTCTGTTTGATAAGAAAGATGTTAAGATAATTGGACTTAATAATGGTATTTGTCAGTTTCAGTATTAGGTTTCATAGTCCTTTCAATATACTGTTTTCAGGCATCTAGGAGATGCTGTGGATAGACCTCTAAACCTGGAGTCAGAAAGACTTGAATTCAAATGTAAACTCAGACATTTACTAGTTGTGCGACCTTGGTCAACTCACTTATACCTCTCCTTCAGTTTCATTATCTGTAAATGGGGATAATAATACCACCTACCTCCCAGGATCATTGTGAAGATCAAATGAGATAATATCTGGAAGGTACTTTGCAAACCTTAAAGTCCTATATAAATGCCCACTGTTATTATTGTCTCTGACACATAGTTTCTAGCTCTCTGTCTTTGAAAAAGTCATTTAATCTTTCTGGATCTTGATTTGATCACCTAATCAGAAGATTAGATTAGCTCTACTATCTCTCCCAGCTCTACAATTTGATGAATCTATAAATGCATGAATAAGATGTCAAAAATAAGATTCTATCATGGAAAGCTTAATTTGTTGTATTTATGACAAGTGTCCTCAGGGTTTTCCAGCTTTTCTGTTGATTTATTCTAAAACATCTCCATGGCCATTTTCTTACATTCCTCTCTCATGTTCTCTCCTTCAGTCTTCATTTCTTCAGAAATCATTTTTTACCATTTATTGTCCTAACTCATAAATTTCTTCTGTCAACATTCAGAAATGCTTAAGGCCTTAAATTGATGTTGCCCCTATCTTATATGTGACCACGCAGCAAAATGTGTTGACATTGTATGTGAAGGAGTGGGTAACCGATTGTGTTAAGCCAACCTCTCTTCATAACTGCCAGGTTCGTAACTTTAACTCAAGATATATTATTAACTCTTTTATACCAATGGGGAATTATAAAATGTTCAATTCAACAAATATTTATTGCACACCTATTATATTTAAGGTGCCAGAGGGATAAGTGCTACAAAGATGTATGAAGTTGAATGAGACATGGTCTGTGCCCTCAGGGAGCTCACAATCTTAATGTAAGAATGAGACAAGTAGTCAAAATAACTATGGTGTAAGCCAAATTGTGAAAAGGACCAGTAAAAGAGGATGAGAACATAAGAAAAATTACTTCTGGATGGAGCAGGTGGGGGAAAGGATCAAGAAAGGTTTCATAAAAAAGGCAGAATTTGAGCTGGATCCTGAAGATAGGTTTTTAATAGGCAGAGAATAGCAGAAGGATGGAAAGAGAGGCAGCTAGGTGGCACAGTGAGTAGAGCACTGGCCCTGGAGGCAGGAGGAGCTGAGTTCAAATCCAGCCTCAGACACTTGACACACTAGCCATGTGACCTTGGGCAAGTTGCTTAACCCCAATTGCCCTGCCTTCCCCCCTCAAAAAAAAAGGTTGGAAAGGAAGAAAGAATGGGGGGATGGCATATAGTCCAAGTGTAAAGAATAAAAAGAGCAAAGACAGAAGAATGTGAGCCATATTTAATCCCTTTCTCTTATTGGTGAGTTACTTTCAGTGCCTCCATTGGAGGAGTGGTTCAGGACAACTTCATTCTTCTGGCTATGTTCTGACTTTCAGTACTTTGCTATCATGCCTCTACCTGGGTGTCTCTTATGCCCAACTCTGCCCTTTTTTTAATGTGTCATCTCCTCCAGTTAGAATGTAAGCTTTTTAAGGACAGGGACTGTCTTTCCCTTTGCTTCTGTCTGTATCCCCAGTGCTTAGCTCAGTGCCTGGCAAATATTGAATACTTAATAAATGCTTGTGACCTAGTTATCTCAAGGGAGAAAAGATTTCCAAGAAAGAGGAAGTGGCTATCATTGTCACACTCCATAAAGAAGTCAAGAAAGATAAAGACCACAAAATAGTTATTGGATTTCCTAATTAGGCAGTCTCTAAGAAAAGTTTCAGTAGGCTGGTAGAAGGGGAAGCCAGATTGTTTGAGGTGAAAGAATAGTAAGGAATGTAGAAGCAATGAGTGCCCACAACTCTTTCGAGAAATTTACCAGTAAATCAAACAACCCATTTATTAAGCCCATATCATGTGCTTATCACTGTGACAGTTGTTGAGGATACAAAGAAAAAGCAAAAATGTTCCTTCCTTTCAAAGAGCTTATGTTACTAATGGAAGAAATGGCATGTACACAAAAGATACATACAGTTCAAATGGAAGGTAGCCTCAGAGTGAAAAACACTAACAGTTGGGAAGACCAAGAAAGGCCTCTTTTTAAAGTAAAATTTGAGCTGAATTTTCAAAGAAGCTTAGGAAAATTGCTTGCTATTTGGGGGATGGAATGGAGTGTAGTGGAAAGACCTAAGACAGGGAGTCCAATGAGAAGGCTACTTTCAGGTGAGAGGCAGATGATGAGGGTATGAACTAGGTTGAAGACTGTGTGAATAGAGAAAAGGAGACATGTATGAGAGATGTTGTGATGGTAGAAATTAGTATTTTGCAAATGTCTGGCTATATTAGTAAGAATAAGGAGTTGCATCAGTAAGGCAAGATTCATGACCTTGAGGATGACCACGAACATGCCTGTATGGTTCAGAATCTCAAAGTATGAGAAGCTGTCTAGGTAGAAGGCAGAGGAAATATAATATTTATGTAGACTCCAGAGGATCAAATCAAAGGACAGATACCTCCAATTTGATATAGCAGTGATTATATTCCAAAACCAGTAAGCCCACCTCAATGTAGCAAAAAGGAAATTATAACACAGTATTATAGCAAGGAACCAAGTCATCTTGTAACCCCACCCCCACACCCCCGCCCCGGGTCCTTCTTGTAAACTATTACTCAGGAATCCTGTTTGTTTGCCTTCATTCTCTTCTCCCCTCAGTTCTCTGGTCTCCTCAGCTTTCTGGTATCTACTCTCCACGTCATACTCTTTCTGCAGCTCTGTGGTCTCATTCTCTTTGGCCTGAATTCTGAATTCTGGCTTCTCTTCTGATTTCTGAATTCTCAAATCTCGGTTCTCAATGGCTGCCTTCTGTGTATATGTACTCTTTTGGGGGGCTCAGGGCTTCTTGCCCAACTGGCAAAAGGGTGTGGGCCTGAGTCTTAGTGCCTGGTAAGTAAAAGAATTAGGCCTTCCTAGAAACAAGCCTCTAATTAAGTTTCCCTTAATTGGCTCCACCTGAGGTCTATTGAGTGGGTGGGAAAGGTCTTTAATCCCTGATTGGCATCACAAAGGTGTGGGCCTGCCTCTAATCAAGCCTCCCTTTGTTGGCCCCACCCAAGGCCTATTCAGTGGAGAAAGATCTTTCGCTTACTGATTGGCCTCACTGGGGTTGAAGGTTACATTGAAGTTGTGAATCTGGGTGACTGGAAAGATAACAGTGCAGTAACCTGGAAATTCAGAAGAATGGGTTTGAAGGAAAACAATGAATTCTGTTTGGGCCACATTGAGTTTCAGATTCCAAAAGAACATCAGTTCTACATATCTAAGACTCATTTTGTGATAGGGCACTGGAGCTTAGCAGAGACATTAGGGATGGATATATAAATCTGGGAATCATCTTCATAGAAATGATCACTGAACCTATGGAATCTGATGAGATCACCAAATGGGAGAATATAGAGAGAATTGACATAGATGAATATAAATCAGAAGAGAGACAGAGAGAGAGAAAGAAAGAAGGAAAGAAAGAAAGAAAGAAAGAAAGAAAGAAAGAAAGAAAGAAAGAAAGAAAGAAAGAAAGAAAGAAAGAAAGAAAGAAAGAAAATCAAGAGAACAGAGTACAGAGAAATGAGATGATAAGATAAGCTTAAGTAATGTAGTATAGGAAAGGATTTCTTAGAGGAGACTGGATCATATTTGTAGGCAGAGGGACTACACACTTATTCCTTTAATGAACCTGCTAGTTTTGCTGTAGTCTAAAACCACAAATTGTACTCCTAATCCTGACTGATTCTGTTGGCCAGAGGTCAGGTTTTTTTTTCCCTTTCAACAAACCTACATTTTAAAAATGTATTCTTATGCCACCTTAAATTTTCTTTTTTAAATAAATGTATTTATTTTTAGTTTTCAGCGTTCACTTTCACAAAATTTTGAGTTCTAAATTTTCTCCCCATCCTTCTCCCTCCCGCTCCCCCAGGAAGGCATGCATTCTGATTATCCCTTCCTCCAATCTGCCCCCCTTCTATTATCTCCTTGCCGTTCTATTTTCCTGTGGGATAAGATAGATTTCTCTACCCCATTGCCTGTGTATCTTATTTCCCAGTTGCATGTAAAAATGATTTTTAATGTCTGTTTTTAAAACTTTTAAGTTCCTATTTTCTCTCTTCCTCCCTCCCAACCCACCCTCATTGAGAAGGCAAAGAATTCCATATAGGTTATACATTTGTAGCATCATGCAAAACACTTCCCAAATAGTCATGTTGTGAAAGAGTAACTATATTTCCCTCCATCCTATTCCACTTCCCATTTATTCTATTTTCTCTTTTCACCCTGTCCCTCCTCAAAAGTATTTGTTTCTGATTACCCCCGCTGTAGGCCCTCCATTCTATCTTCCCCTGACCCTTATCCTCTTCCCCCTACTTTCCTATAGGGTAAGATAGATTTTCATACCCAATTGAGTGTGTATGTTATTCCCTCCTTAAGCCAAATCCAATGAGAGCAAGGTTCACTCATTCCCTCTCACCTCGCCCCTCTTCCCCTCCAGTGCAAAAGCTTTTTCTCAGCTCTTTTATGTGAGATAATTTACCCCATTCTATCTCTCCTTTTCTCCTTCTACCAGTGCATTCCTCTCTCACCCCTTAATTTTGTTTTTTAGATATCATCCCTTCATAGTCAACTCACCCTGTGCCCTCTGTCTATGTATATTCCGTTCAACTACCCTAATAATGAGAAAGGTCTCATGAGTTACAAATATCAGCTTTCCATGTAGAAATGTAAGCAATTCAACTTTAGTAAGTGCCTTAAGATTTCTCTTTCTTGTTTACCTTTTCATCCTTCTCTTGAGTTTTGTATTTGAAAGTCAATTTTTCTATTTAGCTCTCATTTTTTTTCTCAAGAATGCATTAAATTCCTTTACATCATTGAATATCATTTTTCCCCTCAGTGATTACACTCAGTTTTTCTGGGTAGGTGATTCTTGGTTTTAATCCTAGCTCTAGAATATCATATTCCAAGACCTCTGAGCCCTTAATGTAGAAACTGCTAAATATTGAGTTATCCTGATTGTATTTCCACAATACTTGAATTGTTTCTTTCTGGCTGCTTGCAATATTTTCTCCTTGACCTGAGAAATCTGGAATTTGGCTATATAACATTCCTGGGAGTTTTCCTTATGGGATCTCTTTTAGCAGGTGATCATTGTATTCTTTCAATTTCTATTTTACCCTCTGGTTCTAGAATATCAGGGCAGTTTTCCTTGATAATTTCTTGAAAAGTGATGTCTAGGCCCCCCCCCATTTTTTTGATCACAGTGTTAATGTAGTCTAATAATTTTCAAATTATCTCTCCTGGATCAGTTTTCCAGGTCAGTTGTTTTTCCAATGAGATATCTCACATTGTCTTCTACTTTTCATTCTTTTTTTTTATTTTGTAATTTTCTGATTTCTTATAAAGTCATTAGCTTCCACGTGCTCCATTCTAATTTTTAAGGAATTATTTTCTTCAATGAGCTTTTTGACCTCCTTTTCCATTTGGTCAATTCTACTTTTTAAGGCATTCTTCTCCTCATTGCCTTTTTGGACCTCTTTTGCCATTTGGTCTAGTCTATTTTTTTAAGGTGTTACTTTCTTCAGTATTTTGGGGGGGTCTCCTTTACCAAGCTGTTGACTCATTTTTCATGATTTTCTTGCATCACTCTCATTTCTCTTCCCAATTTTTCCTCTACTTCTCTTACTTGATTTTCAAAATTCATTTTGAGCTCTTCTATGACCTGACACCAATTTATATTTTCCTTGGAGGCTTTGGACATAGGAGCTTTGACTTTTCGACTTTTCTTCTGAGTGTGGCTTTTGATCTTCCTTGTTACCAAAGTAAGTTTCTATAGTCTGAGGGTTTTTTTTCTCTTTTGATTCATTTTCCCAGCTGATTATTTGACTTTTTAACTCTTTCTTAAGGTAGGGCTCTGCTTCCAATGTGGAGGACATGTTGTCCCAAGCTTCAGTTTTCAGTTTTGTGCAGCTATTTTCAGAGATGCTTCTAGGTACCTGTGAGTTTTCATTTCTTCCAGAGTGGTATGATCTAAGGAGAGGTGTTTACTCCTCTCCTGGCCTGTGCTCTGGTTTGTGAGTGACCACGAGCACTCTTTTCTGCCCTGGAGCTGTGAGGAAGGTTTCCTTTCCACTGCTTCCACAAGCTTTGCTATTCCAGTGCTCCTTCTCTCCCTAGGACTGCTACTCAGATCCAGGTATGGGCAAAGCAACAGAGTCCTGCCCCAGTGCCAGCAAATAGACCCCTCTAATCTCCTTCTGACCAGTTCTATCCCCTTACCATCTGTGGGCTGAGAGATTAGGAAGCAACTGCCACTGCCCTGGAGCCGTGCTAGGGCCAGGACCAGACTGTGCTCCTCCCTCACCCAAGTCTGACAGACCTTTCCAACTGACCTTCTAAGTTGTCTTTGCCATTTGTGGTTTGAGAAGTCTGGAAACCACCACAGCTGCCTGAGATTCAGTCCCCTGAGGCCTGCTCTGGGTTTGCTGGGACCCTTCTGTACTAGTGTGGCTTGCCCAGGCCTGTGTTCTTCTCCCAGCCTAGTGCAACAGACCTTTCCTGTTGACGTTCCAGGTTGTCTTGGGCTGGAAATTTGTTTCACTCTATCTTTTTCTGGGTTTTGCTGCTCTAGAATTTGTTTAGAGTCATTTATTACAAGTATTTGCAGAGGTTTGGGGGAGAGCTCAAGCATGTCCCTGTGTTTACTCCTCCATCTTGTCCACCACCTTATATTTTCACTCATAATTTGCAGACTAACATCCACAAGGGCAGAAACAAGAGATAAAAACAGTTTGTAAAGGTGGAAATCTTGCTTACCACTATATGTGATCTGACACCACTTGAATCTTGCTTGACAAGGAAATATTTCTCATAGTCATACCTAACTTACTGCCAAGGTATGATAAAACTGCATTAAAAGACTGAATAAAACTTTCATAAAAAGTTTCTTCTATCAGGTTTCCACATATGATCTCTTCCAATTTTGTCAAATCGTATCTCATCCTCTTTCACTTCCTAAAATATTTTTATCTAAAAAATATTATAATGACTCGTTTCTTGAAATCAGCTTCTCTATAACTTACAACCCTAGGGAGTTGTCTGCCACACACTAAGAAGTTAAGTGACTTGAGTAGAGCTACACACGTATCTGAGGTAGAACTCAAAATCAAGGCTTCCTGATTCCAAGGCCAACTCCCTATCTACTGTTACCCTGCTTTCTTGTGAGTTATATGATGAACATAATTGAAAATCTACATTTGGAAAACAGTAGGCAAATGTATATGCCCCAAATAAAATATATATGTATATATTCCAACTTCTGTTAAAGCAAGAAGAAACAGGGACTATAAATTTTTTTTAACTATATAAATGTTCTAAGGAAGAAGAAAGACACTCATTCTGATTAGGGGAAAAATATTACTTTTCTTCAGAAGATTTTGTCTTCTGTCATTTCCAAGAATATTTTTCTCTAAGAAATCAAGTGTTACTAGAAAAGTCCCATTAGCATTTAGATATGTAGATGAAGAAAAATGATCAGGTGGTCTTAAATCTTAAAACTGCTGGGTAGCCATTCTTTGCTGTTCTCTCATAATAGGCACTAAACTTTAATGCTGAGAGTTTTTCTCTTTTCCTTACAATCCATCAAAGTAATTGAGATTTTTCCCATTTCAAAAATACATTATTGGAGTTGGCATCTTGTGGTCATATAATTATACTAGAGATATTAAATATGTTTCAGACACAAAATTGTAGATACAATGCTGAGGAACTGTGAAGTTATTACCATATCATTAAACCACATTTTTCCCCAAGAGCACCGTGTGTGTGTGTGTGTGTGTGTGTGTGTGTGTGCGCGCGCGCGCGTGTGTGTATGTGTTTGGGGTTTTTTTTGGGGGGGGGTGTAACTTACAAGAAATGTCTTGCCTTGCAGTAACACACGTTTAACATTTTTTAAAAGCCACAGTATTTAACTGTGGTATTAGGTTTCTAGTTATTTGGGTTCACAATGCTGGGAATGTGGTGAAATGTAGTTTTTAATATCAGTAAATATTTAATGAATTAATAACAAATTCATACTCACAAAAATGGATCCATTCTGACAATTCGTTGTTTTAAAGGCATGGTATAGTATTTTTATATAATTTTTTTTTTCAGACTAAAAACATGTTATTGCTCTGCTTAGGAAAAGGAAAAACTTGAGGAATAAAATTGCAACCTCAATAAAGATCTGCTCATTTGTTGATTCATTTACTCATTAAACACTAATTAAGCTACTGTTGTGTACAATTTCAGTGACCTAAGCATTGGAGAAATAGCAAGTTAAATCAGACCTAGCTACTTGCTTCTAGGAATTTGTAATACAGTGGAGGTGATCAGATGTACACAAATGAAAAGTATGTAGTTGGTGCTTGATCCACCCTTGATTTGAAAGTGGCATTTGAGTTAGACTTTGAACAAACATTGCCAAATCTTGCAAGGCATTGAAGGATAGGTATGATGTAAGCAGGCAGAGATGGAGCCAGTGTGAGAGGAGTGAATGTTCAATATAGGGAAGAGCATGGAATAGAGTAGGTAGGCCCAGAATGAGTTTGGGAAATGATGAGTTTGGCTGGAATGTTAGAGAGAGATGAGACTTGCAAGTACATCATAACTAGATTGTGCAGGGTCTTAGAAATCAAGTGTTGATATCATATTTGTACCAGTCTTAGTATTCATCCATTCATGGCAACGTAATTTCCATCAATTTTTACACGACAAATAAGAAATACTCATAGAATAATCTTGTTAATGTGTTCAATTTTTCTTATCATTGAGGTGGTTGAGGCTAAGTTATGCAATAATTAAGCAAACCTTAAAATAATTTAATTTTTTAATATATGCAACCATTGTCCTCAAACTATGTAAAAATTAGCTTTTAGTTTAGAAGCAAGACATTTATAAATATATCAGTGTAGAAATTAATATAGTAGCTATATAATTCAAAGTAGATAATTGTTCCTCATTAATGACCTTGAAATTTATCTCTGAGTTATGATGTTTTAAGCAAAGACATTCCTTTGTAAGGAGAGTGGATATTTTCTTTGTTTTCATATGATGAATGGTATAGTAATTAATTGTTTTCAGGTGTGAGGACACATTAACGTCAAAGGGTATGTTCTAACAGACATACACAGACACACATACACACACACAACTATTAACAGAACCCAAGTAACAAAAGCTTTTAATCAACTGGAATTTTTTATTACCTTTCAATTTTAAAGAAGAGAATCAAATATCAAGAAAACAAAGTGAGCTCAGAGATTAAGGTTGATTTTTTTTTAAAGAAGTTTATAAGGTATAAATTGAAGTCAGCACAAATTCAACCCAGGTTTAGGAAAAAGGCAATATAGTACAGTTAGTTGGATAGTAGCTTTGGACTGTTAGCACCTTAGTTCAAATCTGAGCTTTGCTCCTTATGGTATTTGTGTCTCTGGGCAAATCATGTACTGAGGCTTCGGCCTTTGTTTTTTCATCTACGAATTAGAGAATTGAACTATATAACCTCTGTAATCTACCATCTGTAACTAAATCTCATGATCCTCTGACCTTCTATGATTATAGCACTAGAAATGGTATTTGAGATTCAAAATGATGCCCTGGAAGCAGTGCAAGATCCTCAGCTACTAAACATTAAATTTTAATTTCTGTTCATTAGGAGATATTTACTGAAGCATCTAAGTGGACTTTTGCATTCCTAGAAGACTCCCAGAAATGAGTGTTGAAACAAAAAAGGAAAGTTAATATAGATCTAGAGGTGGAAGGAATGCTTATAATGGTTCATCTAGTTGTGGGTTCTTAACCATGAGGGTCTGAAAGCTTTTTAAAAATATTTTTGAGCGGCAGCTAAGTGGCACAGTGAACAGAGCAACAGCTCTGGAGTCAGGAGGACCTGAGTTCAAATCCAGCCTCAGACATTTGACACTTATTAGCCGTGTGACCTTGGGTAAGTTGCTTAACCCCAACTGCCTCACCTCCCCCCTCCAAAAAAATTTTTTGTGGCAACTGTATTTTTGCTATGATTGGCTTCCTTTGTCATCCTATATGTTTTATTTTATGCATTTAAAAACATTATTCTGAGGAATTCATAAACTTCATCATACTGACAGAGGGGTCAGTGACACAAAACTGAAGAACCCTTGAGCTAGGTCTCTTCTATTTTCTCAATCATTTTCAATATATAACCAACGCATTTTTTCCATTTCATATTTCTCTGATGACATTATACTATTTCTCCTGTGAAATCCCTCATTTACAACTTATTACCTCCTACTTATACCTGCCATGAGCCTCTCCATTTCTCATTGGGTGATCCTCAGCATAAGTGGTATTCTATGAATCCCACTCATATACCAGCACGCAAAAAAAGCATCTTTTAAAAAGATAGGCCACCATCCACATAGTTTCATTATATCATATATGGCAATCGTAATCTTCCTTTTCTTGGTCAGGGTCCTCCTTAGTATCCAAAACTTTATCCTGGGATAGCCCATATCTCTTTCTGAAGCATGTCATGCTCATTTATTCCCCATTTAAAGATATGTGATTTTTATAAATGTGATGTTTCTTCCACCAATGGCTCCTCATTGCCCAGAAGACAAGATATAAACTGTTGGCTTTTTAAGTATCTAAGTACTCCACCATCTAGTTCTCATTTACCACTTTGCACTCGTTCCATATACATAAATTTTATACCCATAGAGAATATATAAGTTTTAGCTGAACTGGGCCACAAGCTATTCCCCAAACTAGACACTATAGTGTCTAGACAGTAGACACCAGTTATTTCCCTCATCAATTTTCCTCTAACCATCCTTATTTATACATATGCTATTTACTCTAGTAAAATGTAAATTCTTTAAATCCAGAAACTGTTTTATTTTTGCCTTTGTATCTCAGAGAGGCAGCCGATAGCACAGTGAATTAGAGCTCTAGAACTGGAGTCAGGAAGATTTGAGTTGAAATATACCCTCAGATTCTCAATAATTGTATGACCTTGGGCAAGTCACTTAATCGTTGTTGCATCAGTTTCCTCAACTGTAAAATGAGGGTAATAAAGTTGTTGTGAGGGTAAAATGAAATATTTCTAAAGCACTTCCCACAGTGCCTGGCACATAGTAGACACTTCGCAAACGCCTATACTATTGACATGAAAAAGGCTCAGTCCTAGTACCGGGTCTTAATGGCTTTAAATTTATGCAACCCCAGCAAAAATCATTAACCTTCTGGCAATTGGCCTTACCTTAGTTAACTTCACAGGTCCTAAGATGATAGGCATGGGCATTTTGTGGCCTGGTCTACGCTCAGTCCTCTTACAACTTTGTAGGGTCTCCCAAAACATATGTTCTTCTGTGACCTTTGAGACCTCAAATCATATCTACCTTGGAGTAGAACTTCATTAAGGATCATCAAAATAAATACATTTATTCACAGCAATAGTAATTCAGTACTATCCTTTGCACAAACTCATTAATGTACTTTGTAAAATATTTAAGAAGCTTAGGATTTTGCTTTGAGATTGTCCACAGCCAAGCTTTTACCCTTTCTCTATGTTTATAAGAACAATATCCCAACAGTTGTCCCAGTTCTCTATTACTTCAGAAGTGAAAACAGATGGGAAAACCCTCAGTTTGCCCAATAAACAGAAAATTGCTTTCACTGGTATTATAGAAAAACACTTTAGTGAGGGGGGAAGAATAAAAATGTAGATTTGGATCTATGTTAAGAAGCACAAAAACATGCTTTTTAAAAGGCTGCATCTACAATAACAACCTAATAATGTCCCATATTGAAGTAAGACTCAGAGAACACCTTGTAGAGTTAATTTTCAGTAGCTGCTAAGATATACAAAACATTTCATTTCAGCTTTGGCAAAATGTGCCACCTCTGCTATCTTTTCAACAAACTAGTCTGACCAGTTTTCTGTTTATTCCTCTGGCTTTTTACTCCTGGGCTTTGCTGCCTGATTGGCTAGGAGATGGAACTTCCTCACAGGTGGAGCAATGAACATGCAAACACCACTTTGGCCTTTGGGACAGGAATTTATGGCTCTGCAAATATGGCACTTAACTCAGTACGAAGCACAAAGTACTTTCACTTAAACTCTCCTAGGATGGTCTGCAACTTGCTAAAGGCCCAGAAAAATCCAGCCACAAGAACATTTTATTATCCTTAAAAACATTTTTGGTGCTGTCATGTAGCCATACACTGAAATGAAAATAAAAATGTTGACCAAAATGTTTGTTGGTGGTTACGTGCAAACCCAGGCTAAAATCAGCCACATTTTTGGCTAAAGCAAGACACAAGCTAGTGGTAATGTATTAACAAAGGTATTTTAGGACCCAGTGAAGAAAGCCGAATTATTTTTTCAACATTAGACCCACATTTGTTTTATTTTTATTTTTTATTATTTTGACCTTGGCAGATATTGAATGTTTCCATTTGCAATGAGCAGAGAAAAGGATGGCTTACAAAACTGTAAGTCTGTTAGGTACAGTTTGTGTTTTTCTTTAATTATTTTTTTCAAATAAATATTTATTTTCTCTCCCCCACATTTCTCTGCCCACCCCTAAAAAAGAAAAAATACCTTCATAACAAATATGCATAGTCCAAGCAAAAACAAAATTCCACTGTTGCCACATCCACAAATTTATGTCTCATTCTGTATATTTAGTCCATTGCTTCTCTGTCAGGATATGGGCAAGTATTCTTTCTCATCAGTCCTCTGGGAACATTGCATTAACAGTCTTCAAGTCTTTCAAATTTGTTAATTTGATAATGCTGTTGTTATGGTATAAATTTCTCTCTTGATTTACTTCCTTTCAATCCGCCTCATGTCAGAGTCTCAAGTTTCTCTTAAACCATCCCCTTCATCATTTTTATGATACATTAATCCATTTCATTCAAAAGAGGATCATTGAAATAGTTTAAATATGCAAAAAGTAGGAAATTTTGATTTTTTTGAGGGCTTATAACAAATTCAATAGTTCATTTCAAAGTTATCCTACTAGTCTGTCTCTCCCTTTGAGGTTTCATTCATTTCTGTGCGTATGATGACCTTCTTTTGAGAGCATCACTATCCCTAAACCCCTTTCTCCCAAAAATAGGTTGGTAGGTAGGTAGGTAGATAGAGTAGCCTCCCTGGCTTTAACCATAGGAAAGTAAAATAACTTTAAAGATAGGCCATATCCAAAAATTCATTTCTATTTTCGTACCTGTAGTCCATCATCTTTTTGTCAGGAAGGAGTAAGTATGCTTTATCAATCCTCTAGAGTCATGCATGGTTCCTCTTTGCATTGATCAAAGTTACGAAGACTAGACGTATATTTGCAAGTTGGGATATTCTGTAATTTAATATTAAGTCTTGGATCACTTGATAAGATATCGTTCCTTCTCCCTAGAATAATAAACTCAGGAAATTTTCATTCAATTTTTAATCTAATTTAATTTTCTAAATTAAATAGATTGAATTAATTTAGATTAACTCAAATACAACTTGAGTTCCTACTGTGTGCGAGACACTGTGTTGGTCACTAGGAATATAAAGATACAAAATATAAAGTTTTTGCCCTCAGGAAGATTACATTTTCCTGAGGAGGGGCCATTCAAGGATCATACCACATACTCATAACACAAAGTGGTTGAGAGTTCAAAAAAAAAAAACGCTCCACATTGGAAAATATTCTCAAAAATGGTATGGTATCTCAGTGATGGAGGTTCTCTATCCCATCATTTCAGAACAAGAAAACCATAGGTGTATTTTGTATATACTTCATAGCTCAAGGCATAAAATGCTAGTTTAATAAACTGTCAGCTCCCAATCCCGAAGTATTTTGATTGTTTTTAGTTTGCATTCCATGTGTGTTTATGTATGTATATAGTGACTTAATTGCATGGTGCAATTATTTTTATCCAAGGTCAGAATGATTCTATAAATACTTCACAGGAAAACATGAATAATTATTCTATTTTAATTTCTTCCGTTTATTGAAATGCCAGCAATTCTGAGGTTGAAGGGACCTTAGGGACAATCCCATCCAAATCATACCTTCGGAAGAATCCCTTCTATGGCATTCTTTGTAAGGAGTCGTCTAGCCTTTGATTGATGAGCTTTCATTGTTAGGAATTTTTCCTTACATATGGACAAAATCTTCTCTGTAGCTTCCCCCAGTTGCTTTTAGTTCTGCCCTTTGGGGTCATGGAAACCCAGTCTAAAAGCATCCATACCCTTCACACATCTAATCCCTCTTCCACATGACACCTCTTCAGATACTTGAACACAGCTATGGTGCCCCATCCCCCATCCAGTTTTCTTTTCTTCAGGCTTAACATCACCAAGTCATTCAACCAATATTCTTATGACAGGATCTTGAGACCCTTTACCATCCTGATTGTCATTTTTCAGATTCTCTCTAGCTTTTCAACACCTTTCTTAAAATATGACACCCCCAACTCTCCAGATGTGGTCTGATAGGGGAAAAAGTGCATTGGAAGGATCATTTTTGGACATTCTGCCTCTCTTTATGTAGGATGTGATGTCGTTTTCTTGGCTTCCATACCATTCTGTGAAGAATGTGGTTGGTTTTTCCTTGCCACCCACTTAATCCCCTCACTCTTTTCTACAATAATTGTTGTCTAGCTTCCCCTCCTTCATACTGTACTTGTGGGGTTTTTATAAGTCAAGATGTAAGGTGTTACATTAATTTAAATTTACCTTTCTCAATTCAGATTGTTGAGATCTCGTTGAATTGTCTGTCATTCAACATATTAGCCATTCTCAATTTCATCTCATTTACAGTTATGACAACTATGCTTTCTATAACTTCATCCTAGTCACTGGCAGATAGATAGCACTACAGACCTCTCTCCATGTTCTTTTTAAGAGAATACAAAGCACATATGTAATGACATCACTGCCCTACTCAGTAGAATCTACTGGCTTCCTATTAGCTCTCAAAGCAAATATAAACTGTCACATAAAACTTTTCTCCACCAAACCCCAACCTAATTCTTTATATCTCTCTCTCCATGTACTCTATAGTTCAGTCAAATTGGACAACTTAGTGTTCTTCCTATATGGCCCTCTGTTTCTGTCTTCAGTGCCTGGAGTGCACTCTCTCCTCACCTTTACCTCTTAAAGCTACCTCCCAAGTTTCCTTCAAGACTCAACACATGCTCTACTTTCTACAAGAAGCATTTCCTAATACTTCCAACTGTTAGTGTCCTCCCCCCATTACCTCATATCAAGCTTTCTCTCATATTCTCTGGCTCCTTGTGTCCTGCCCCCCCCCCCCCCCCCCCCACTGTAGAAGTCCAGAGAAAACAAACTTTGTTTTAAAGAAAACAAAGCTTAACAATTGCTTGTTTCTGGAGTCTTCCCAAAGAACTAACAGGCTTCTTTCTAGAAAATTTAGTCATTATGCAAAGTAGGAGATAACAGGTAGTAAAGCTCTTTACTGTAGTTCTTTCACAAATGAAGTTCTTAAAATACAAAAGACTTGTTAAGTGAATAGTGACAAATACTTAAAACATGAAACATTAATATATCACAACATACTCACAAAAGCCTATAAACAAATACAAAAAAAAAACACTTGGGGCACTCAAAGGACTCATCACCTTCTGGCAGTGCTGACCCTATTTCATTTTCACTTCTCTCTATCCTGTCCTCTCAGCAGTGGACCCTTAAGGTCCATGTGTTCTAGATAGGCAGCTGTTCGTGGCTCAGCCTCCTGGCCATGGCAGTCTCCTTGAATGAGATCTTAGTTGAGAATCCAGGACCCACTCCTCTTAATGGCTCCATACTTTTACCTCATAATATAGCAGTTGAGGAGAGCAGCACCCATTCTTGGATTACTATTTTAATCCACTATTCTCAGGGAAAGAAACATAAAGAAGAGGCAGTTGGGGACATATTGCTGAGGAAAGGGAGAGGAATCCAGCCCTTAGTGTAAGAACAATAGAGAACTTCAGAGCCCTAGGCTGCACAGTTCAAAACCGGGAAAGAAAGAAATGAGAGTGAAAGCTGGTTCTCCTTTTAACCCAACAAAATTGACAGTTCTTCCTTAGTCATCGGTCATCTTCAACACCGCCTCAGTGATGAGTTCTATGGGAACCAACTGGGGCCCTTTGGTTATATGTGTCTTTTGCAAGGGCCCAGAGTAGGGGGTGATTGACACACACAAAATCCCAAATTACAAATCCTTCAGTATTGGTCGAGAACAAATGTTTCTCCTCATGGAACCTCCGTTGATTATCCCTCATCTGGTTTGTATATATTTGTTTCCATGTTGTTTCCACCATTGGACTGTGAGGACTTTGAGGGCAGGGACTATTTAATGTTGTGGTTGTTTTTGATTTTTTGTTGTTGTTTTTGTATCCTGAGTGCTTGCGTAGATCAATGTCCGACAAATAGTAGGTGCTTAATAAATGGCTACTGACTTCAACCAGAGTGAATTCTAAATGAATTTGTCCCTACCCCCACCTCATAAAGCTTCTATCTGTAGATGTTGACTTCCTCTAAAAGTGATTCACTTTTATATTTGTATGCCAAGGGCCTGGCACATAGTAGCTGCTTAATAAATTCTTATTGATCGATTGCCCCCTGACAGAAATCAAAATGGTTCCCAGAATTACATTAAACAGTTATTTCCATTCTTCTGATATCATCCTATTCTAACAATATTATCAACTTTGGTATTATTGGCCTCTTTCATTAAGATGACCTAGCAATGGTATCATTATATTAGAATCCATTTATTCTAGATTCCTGCTATTCCTCCAGGTGTTCCCACAGACATAATACCCAAAAGCAGCAGAGGAGACTCAGGGTTAGAAAGGAGTAAGAATTCAGGATTTAGTCCTGGAGTAAGTCAAAAGAAAATGAAGTGATTGGTCATAGCCTACTTTAATAGGATGCCAAAGAGACAATTGTTCCAATTGGTAAGCTAGATTACAATGGGGAATGATGTATTCCATTACTTACTGCAATATTAAATTCATTGTCCCAGATCCACTCATACTGAATTATGTAATCATTTATGCCCTCCATTGTTTGCCTTCAACCTATACCTGCCATTGACCCTGTAGGAATTAGACACTTAAAGACAGATAATTCAATTTATTAGCTATTAACACTTTAAGATGAGTGACTATTAAAAGTCTAATTGTTTGCTGAGAATGACCACATTAGTGGACTTTGCCAGATCAAACAAAAATTGAAGATATTTGTCCAAATGAAAATTAGAACATACAGCTCAAATATACTAAATGAACATGTATGTTCCTGTAATAATAATTTTTATTATCTCCAAGCTGCAGGACAAAATTTTAATTATGGCCCCTTTATATCAGCAGAAACCATGTATTTGGGATTAAAAACCCATTGCTTTAACTAGTATAGTTAAAGACTATGGTTTGATACATTCTCTGCTCTAACTTTCCTAAAAACCAGAGAACACTTCTAATAACACTTTTCTAATTTCATGGTTCAGTGCACAGTCAGTAAAGATTTAAATAATTCAGAAAGAAAGCCTATTCTATTTCTTTATTAGAAGTTTGAGTCAGGAAAATTCTTTGACATTTAATAGGTTTTTAACCCTTTTAATAACTTCTTATAATGAAATTTATTGGAAGTTGTTTTAAAGAAAGGGTTATTATCTTAGCATGAATAGCAGTCAGTAGTTTTTATGATTAGTTTTGAGACCTTGACCCTGCATGACTCAAAGGCCATAAAGGGAGAGGAATGTTAATAGTAACAACATTAAACATACATCTAGAAATATGGAAACATTATCTGAACATGCTATAAAATTTTGCAGACAAATATTTGAATATTTAATTGTTTTAAAGGAGCTTAAGGTCACTTACAGAGACAGTCATTTTAAAGGAACAGAAGGCGGTTTTAATTTTTCTAGACTGATTTTTCCCAGGTTGTTAATAATGTGCTTAATAGAAGAAGATTCTTTGCTTTGCCCTATCTTGGTTTTTATTTTGCTCTCGTGTTTAATATTATATAGGGTTATTAGGTGATTTCAATAATGAAATACAAACATAGACTTAAACTTTTCTTAAGTCCCTGATAAATTTGCAGAAAATAATGGTATGTCCAGAGAAGCTACTAAATGTACAGTCCAAATGTTGCATAGGAACCTACTAGTGCTCACAAGATTTTGCATACATGAATGAGTTTGTTTTCAATGACCAAAGAACTCTTAAATGAACTCAATTTTCCATTTTTTCTGCTGACATGAAACCAGATGACACTCCTTTTACTTGGCCTTTCTGTCTTCATTGTAATACTTGGTTACTGTGGAAAGAAAAAGAAAAGGAACACAGTAAATTCTAAAGTATAAAGCATAAGAAACCTTTCTGAGCTGAATTGCTCCACATGTAAATGCCTGTGGAAATTTCTAGTAGTCATATCACAGCTACCATAGGACTTGTCTAATGGATGGACCAATTGGTGTATTACTAACTACCCAGCCAAGCCATTTTATTTGTTTCAGTTCACACAGCCCTTTGAAAGTGCTTTGAAAATAAAGTGACACATTATGCAAGCACTTCTTTGGACATCAAAGCAAAGCAGATGTGAGGGATATTAGCATATTTGAATACACATTTAAAGGGAGAGTTAGAGAGTCCAGTTGAGAACAAAGTACTGCCTTGGGCATTTTGTAATGCAGATGCAAAAAGTGAGATCTGTACAGCTGAAGTCTTTCCTGCCTATCACTCATAAATAAACCCCAAACAGCTTCATAAACACTTCTTGCCAAATAATAAAGGGCTTTTGAGGAGCTACTCATTCAAATGTCCTGCATACCAGAACTTGTATGCAATGGTGTTGCTGTCTCAGTTTGGGGGTTGCTCTGATTGGCTAAGATATCCATATAAAATTTCTGATAGTCATTTCATTGGAATCATGGTAGATTCTCAGAAGCATTTAAGGGACAAATGTTGCCTGCTGTACATATGCATATTTCTCATTCACAACCCCAGCAGAGGAACCATTTTCAAGGACACACAGAAACACTATTTCAAGCTTGGTAATATGGAAGTTGATAGTTTAAAAATAACAGCAGGAGACAAATAGTGTTGGAATGAAGTAATCAGAGATGGCATGGCTCAATTGAAGTAAAAAACATCTTTCCAGCTGTGAGGTTAAAAAGCATCACTATGTGCCATCACAGGCCTGGCCAGTCATGATCCCAAAGACACATTCTATTACATGTACAGAGCATATGGAAGAAGCACATTTTTACTTGTAAAATGCTATGTATAACGACCTCTTGGTCATTCAGCTCAGGAAGGGTAAGCACTGGGCTCATAAAACTGTTTGTCATTTCAGTGTTCATTTGGCCTAGTTAACTTCACCAGGTGGAAAAGTTCACTTCTGCTGTGCCTCTATCCCAGATCTTCATTTCAACAGACATACTGTTGTTCTGGTTCACAGCATGTGCATGGCTTGCCAAACATCAGTTGGAAAAGTAACCCAGTATTCAGGTCATTCATTCACTGACAAGGAGCATCCTATTATAAAAAAAAAATATTATACATTTTGGGGAATGGTCCAAAGCTATGATTTCTTGGTTACAGAGAACCTCCATGTAAGAAAGTTTCCTCTATTAATATAAATTAGTGACTCTCTTGTAATTTATAGTCTTAAATAAAAGTTGCCAAGGGTACTGGGAAGTTAAGTGACTTCTTCTGGGTCATATGGTCATTTTATGTCAGGCAAGACTTAAATTCAGGTCTTGATGACTCTGAGGGCCATCACTGTGCACTTCTACCTCCACTCTTGTTTTCATTTATATACACACATACATTTTATATATACTCACATATACATATATGCATACATATTTGCTTATCTGTATTGCACTTCTTTATATAATACAACTTGCATGTGTACATAGGCACATGTATTATGTATGTATTCACATATATATGTATTATGTATGTTTCTGTATGCACATAGATATATGTATATGTTAACCTGTACATGTGAAGGAAAAACAAAATGTAAGACATGAACAAAATGTGGACATCTGGACACTCATCCATTTGTGATACGATAGACAAAATGAAAAATCTATAATTTCTTTAGGATAGAGAACTCTCTCCTCAAGCCATCTAAGATCTAGTTGTAAATCCTAGGGAGCCAACTGAGACACAAGAGATGATATCTGTAAAATCTTGAGTTACTAGTTAAATATCATATATTATTACATAGTACTTTCTTTAAAATAGTTCTTTCAAGTGATCAATGCATATGTTTTTGTTCTTATTCTGAAGATGAGGAAACTGAGATTCAGAGATGGTAAATGATTTTTCTTATCATCACATAGCACCAGTAATGAATCCAGGTCTCCTGACCCCAGGACCAACACTCTTTGCAAAACATAATGCTCATTTGTAATTGTTACAACAAACCTTTAAAAATAAAATGAAGGGGTTATTATTATTATTATTATTATCATTATCATTATATATTCAGCTCCTAAACAATAACCTAGAATAACCTGGCATCTTTAGGAATACAAAGAGTTAACCTTGGAAATGGATGCAGACACATGACCTTTTGGGTCACTTACCTGAGTGGACTATTCCTAGAAGTCCCACCTCTGGTGAAAGATAGCAACAGTGGTCCTACAAAAGTAGGTCATGCAAAAGAACATGCAAACAGGACCAAGGTCACTGAAGCATGAATAATGAGGGTACTCTTTCCAATTCTACCTCTTGCCATAACTTCGGATAATCTTGTGTGAGGGATGCAAGGAATTGTTGGGGAAATGTTTCTTACCTTGTGAGATTTTTGTACAAGAATTTTGAAGCTTGCCAGTGTAATTCTTCCTCTTGTTCCCTGAACTCCTTGGGAACTATTCTGTATGCATTCACAGGAAGGTAGTATAATAGGAAAGAAAATAGATTGTAAAAAAATATCTAGGGTCAGGTAGTATGGAAGCTTAGGTATCTATGAGCATATGCTTTCTTCAGAAAGCTTTAATCTTTCTCAAAAGTAAGCACTTCTAGAAAGTGATATTTCCATTGTGCAAATCTCCTATGAATTGTACTCCAAAGAGACCCTGCTTTGCTATGCTAATTACTTTTACTGTGGCTATTTACACCGTTTAAAATACAAATATCCCATTAGTGCACAGAGGTGGACTATGAATTATAACTCACATTTATAGAGCACTTTCAGGTTCACAAAGAGCCTGTCCTGTGAAATACAATCACAAAATTAAAGTTAGAACGCACTTCTGAGGCCATCTAGCCCAACCCCTCCATAAGTTGTAAAGTCTGTCCTTAACTTCCAC
Organism: Phalanger gymnotis; assembly: GCA_028646595.1. Taxonomy (NCBI): domain Eukaryota; kingdom Metazoa; phylum Chordata; class Mammalia; order Diprotodontia; family Phalangeridae; genus Phalanger; species Phalanger gymnotis. Next base: position 230,539,631 of record CM053622.1, on the reverse strand, counting down.
CAACTGGAGGTTAGCCGATTTCCAGAGACCTTCAGTGACAATGAGGAAGTCACTATCTCTCAAGCCCATTCAGCCCTTGGATAGCTCCAGTTGTTAAGAAGTTGGCTTTTAAAATTCTTCCTACATAGTCTAGTCTAATCTACCTTTCCAGGCTTATTTCATATGATGCCCCTTTACCCACTGTATAGTGCAGTCAAACTGGCCTATTCTCTGCTGTCCAAACTCAGAATTCCATCTCCCATCTTCTTCTGCCTTTGCTCAGGCTGTCCCCCATTCCTGAAACCACTCTTTTCAACTTTTCATAACTTAGTCTTGCTTCTCTCTAGGTTCAGCTTATGTGTCACCTCCTGAGGGAATCCTTACTTGATTCTCCCATTTGTTAGTGCTGCCTCTCTCCTCCTCAAAGTATCTCGTATACATTTAACTGTTTAAATATTATATCCTAGCCACACCTCTCCTCTCTCTCACCTAACAAGTAGAATGTAAATTTCTTAATATTGTGTTATTTTTAATTTGGTTTTTGTATCTGCACTGGTATAGTGCCTTACATAAAGTAGGCTGTTTAAAAAATGCTGATCAGACTACCCCACCACTCACATACTGTTTGATCCAATGACAGTGGATTCTTTGCTGTTCCTCTAACAAGATACACCATGTCTTCTGTTACCATGCCTTTTATAAGACTGTTCTCTGTTACTGGAATGTTCTCCACCTTCACTTCTTCCCTATTATTTCCTTGGTCTCTTTCAGAATTCATCTCAAATCCCACCTTTCTTAAAGGGACCCTCCTTGCTCCCCCTTATCCCCTACTTCTCATCCTTCTCCTCTGAAATTATCTCCTATACTCTGTATATACTGAGTTGTTTACATGTTGTCTCCTTCATTAGCGTATGTACTCCTTTAGGATAGGGATTAGATTTATCTTTCTTTGTACCCTTAGAGCCTAATTAATAGAGTACCCAAAACATAGTAGGCTCTTATTAAATGTTTATTGATTGACTATCTAAAAAAAGTTATAATACATCAACTAAATTTTTGTAGCTGTATTTTGTTTTTGAGTCTGACCACAAAAATGAATTAAAAGGCAACATAAAATATTTAATTACGGAACCTTAAAACTGGGAAGAACTAAGAGGTCTTCTAGTCCTACTTATACCTGAGTAGGAATCTCTTCTGCAACATCTAAAAGTAGGAAGTCTCCTTGAAGATCTCCATTGACAAGAAACTCACTACCTATGAAGGCAGCTCTTCCCACCCCCTGTAGAGCTGTGGACAGCTCTAGTTTTTAAGGAGTTTTTCCTTATAAAGAGACAAAATCAATCTCTCTGCCAATTCCATTCATTCAATTTTATTTAATTCAACATTCATCAAGTACCTATCATATGCAAGGCACTGTTCCTCCAAGTTCTGCTTTTCAGTGTCAAGCAGACCAAGCCTAATCCATTTCCATAAGGCAGCTCTTCAGTTACTGTGGCCATCAAGTTGTATCTCCTCTATCCTCAATCCTATTAACCTTTCCCCATTGAGCATGGTACCTAGTATGATCACCATCTTTGTCTCTTTTCTCTAAATGCATTCCATCTTTTCAATGCCTTTCCAAAAATGGACCACCTAGAACTGAAAACAGAACTCCTGATGTAGTCTGGCCAGAACAGATACAACAATAATAATATATACAGCTAATACTTATAAAACTCTGTAAAGTTTACAAAGTACTTTGTATATATAACGTCAAGTGTCATATACTTATCTGGCATATATTAAGCACCTACTACGTGCCAGACATTATGCTAAGTGCTGGTGATAACAAAAAAAGGCAAAGATCAATCCCTGCTCTCAAGGAGTTTCATAGTCTAATGAGGGAAAGAACATGCAAACAACTATGCATAAATAAGATATAGACAGGATAAACTAGAGATAAGCAATAGAGGGGAGGGACTAGCATTGTGTCAGAAATGGCTCCTTGCAGATGGTAGGACTTGAGGTGGAACTTAAAAGCCAGGGATACTAGAAAGAAGAGATGTGGAGAAAGAGACTTCTTCATGAAGATTTAGGGAGCTTTATTATATTGTCCAATGTGTTAATTATCCTCAACTTTGTGTCACCAATATATATGATAAATATTGTCATATTTGCTAAAAAATACACCATCATAAAAATGTTAAATATAACAAAATCCAAGACAAAGCCTTGTGGAAATCTACTAGAAACTTCCTTCACGTGAGTCTAGATATTCAACTAATTCACAATCCAAATTTAATTGCCCTAGGAAAGTACCATAGCAGGTGGGAAGAGTGCTGGATTTGGACTCATAGATTCTGCCTTCAGATTTTGACTCTGACATTTACTCCGTATCTGAAGTTCGGTAAATTCTTTACCACTTCTAAAATAAGAAGGCTAGACTAGATGACCCCTGAGGTCCATTTTTAGCTCCATATCTACACAGCTCATGAAAGTTACTGCTGATGAGTTGCCCATATATGAAAAATAATGACTATGTGCTACATTTCAATAATAAAGAAAATATTTCCTAAATTAGTTTGGAAAAAATACTTCATTTTCTCTTTGAGAATGAATTTTGGAAAATAATAAAAAAAATTTGATTACTTCATCCCTAGATACAATATACATTTACATATTAATTGAATCACTGACAAAAATATGTAATTAATTTGTGGGCTTTAAAAAAAATCGACATTCACATTCTTCTCATAGATACTCAGAACATATTCTTCCTATGAAAAATGAAATTGTTTTGCCTTTCCAACCTAATTTATCATGGGAAGCTGAAAGGACTACTAGTAGCAGGGATCAGAAGTCCCCTTTGGATGATAAGAGAGAGATGCATTCAAGAGCATGTTCAGAAGGGCTAGGATAAGCTCTCTTCACAGTTTAACTGCAACAGGGTCTCACAGCAGCCCTGGGGATAGCACTCAACAATGTTCAGTGTCAAATGATGACAGACAGGGGTAAATGGAAGGGCTTCAGAGATTCCTTACTTTCTCTTGTTTTTGCTGCAACTGGCATACTTCCAGGCCTTGCCTGCTAACACCACATAAAGCAGCAGCTGGTGAGTAACATTAGCAAATAAGGCCTCGGGGCTACCCATGTTCCAGCTCTCCATTCACCAACTGCTATTCAGTGAAACAGCTGGATCAGAAGAGATACAGCCAAGAAATAGTTAGAGTTTTATGTGTACAACTGTTTTGATATAGATTGTCTGCTAGCGGCAGAGATAATGATAGCTTTCAAGGCTCATATGTTGGATTGGGAGGGATGCTGATATTTGAAAGAAGGAAGCACAAAATCACTAAAGATTTTGAAAAACATGCAGTTAAAAAAAACACCTGAAACTTAGCTCTTCATTCACCCTGGTCCTTTCCATGTGCACAAATCCCTTTATTCAGCACACTGTAGTTATAGAACTTAATGCAACTATTTTTATTCTATGGATTTTTTTCTCTGTAAATTAAGGCAAACAATGCTTACTCCCCAATAAAAGTTGTTGTCTTTTTTGAAAAAGCAAACCCAACCTAGCAACATTGGTATTTAAAATAAAAGGGGAGTTTCCCACAACCATTGAAATGTTGACACTACAATAAATACTGGAAGAAAACACTCAATAAAATGTGTACAAAAAATATGTCTCTATTTTCCCAGTGTTTTTCATCTCTCAGTATGGAGCTTCTCTTAACAGAAGGACTGTTTGAGTCTGGAGAGAAGACATACGTAGGGAAATCTAAGAAATGCTTTCTTGTTAGGTCATGAGAAGTATAATATGTACCTGTGCTCACAGTAGGAGTCACAGTAGGCTCTGCATCGCTCACTTTTATCAATTAGTTTCACCTGAACTTAACATTTTCTACCAGTTTGGGAGATTTCACAATATTAAATCATTATCATCACTGTCTTCTTTACTGGAGTCAATGTGTTGCATGGTGAATCCTCATCTGGGTTCAAATCTTGAATCTTGAGGACTAATTCTGGGCAAGTTACATAACTTCTAGTCACTTTGGGCAGCTCCCTAGGATTTTTCTACTAAGTCATAGATGAGTCACAATTTGCTATGTAAAATCCTAAACTTGTAGTCTCTTATGCATAAGAAATCATAGATCCTTCTTACCTTCAAATATTCATACAAAGTCCTATGTTATTCAACCTGCATCTTTATTTCATAAGTTAACAAAGCTAGTGATATTCCCTTAAAAATGAAACAGTAGAAGAGTTTCAGTGTTAAAATGGAGGAGGAAAGGGATCAGAAGAGGCAAAAGGGAATTCTGAACTGTCTCAGGAGGTAGGCAAGTGGGAAATTGTAACACAGGATAAAGGAAAGAAGGACCACTGAACATTTGAAATTAAGTAAGAGAAATGAGGCTTTTTTCTGATGAGTGGGGAAGAAGAAGAAATGATAATGTAGATCTATAGATCATCTCCTAAGGGCTACAAGAAGAGATAAGTAAGTAGTAATAGTGACTTCCTCCACAGGGGTAATGAAGCAGCTATTTGTTGACATGATAATAACAGGCTTGGTGTCCAGCTTTCCTAGATCGTGTATTCAGGATGTTAGTCATTTAATTGATAAACATTTATTTGTGCCAGGTAAAATCTGAAATAACTGAAGAAACAAAGGTTGAGCTTCTGAGCTTATCGATTTATCAAGCAATGTGTGCCAAGTACATAACAAAATGAGACCAGGCCTCCTCAGCTTGGCACTAGACCCTAAAAACAAGGGGATACAGATTTTTATGCATTAAAAGAAAACAATTAACAAGATATAAACTGGATACAAGATTAGGTAATCTGATTTCTAATTGGAGGAAAGAATAGAGAGGGGGATGAGTCAGCTTCAAAAATTGGGAAGGGGGAGAGCAAGCAGGTAGACTTTTTCAGGTGTGAAATAGGATGTCACCCAGTTCCCATGATTAACAAGCAGGTAGAATTTACAGAAAAATAAAACTCAAAATGGAGTCAGTTTTACAAGATGGAGTCAGTTTATTTCACAATTTCTACAGTTCTCTCAATGCCCCCCACACTTTGATTCATAAGAGAAGAGGCTAGCCCCTTTACTCAGGGATCACTTATCTGTTAGCCAAATTTATGAGGTTTCTACTGTCCCCATGCTCACTGTCAATATTGCATATCAAGAAAAAACACTGGAAAGCATCCTCTTACATAGCTTAGTACAACAGCTAACACAGAGTCTAAGAACAATAATGATAATGTACAAGCCTTGTTAAATAGATGCTATAAGTAAACTAAGTCAGACTACAAATGAATCAATTTAGAAGGCTCACAATGGATTAATTTTGAGAGGAGAGATTTAAATGTCACCAAGGCAACCAAGAAAATTCATCATAAATACCATGAAACAAAAGACCAAAGAAATACAATAGTAGCTGTAATATTATATAATATCAAGTCTCCTTGCATCCTAATAACCTGCTCCTCATGTCCGTTTAACCATCACATTTTGTCTAAAGTCCCAGATGTCCCATATAGACATTTAGTCTCTGGAAATGTCTTTTTTTGGACATTCTGGAGTACATCTTATTCTCAGGGCAGCTCTGAAGGGGACTGTGCCTCTCCAGTTCTAAAATCACTTACAGAAATTCCTAGGTAATTCCAAAACCTGCCAGTAACAAGTCAATACAATTTAGCACAATCTCTTTTTTTGTTTTCCAATAATTAGTTCACTTGATGAAAATCAGGTCAAGCCTTATGATTCTGATCCTGTGAGCAACAGAAGTATAAGACAAACATTAAATTAGGAACCTACAATTCACCTGAAACTTCAGAGCATTTCAGTTTTTACATATTACTTGCTATTTCTTTATCTGAATCCTGTTCCTAATATAAGAATCTTTAAAAAAAATCCGTGAGGGTCTGACTTGCAAAATGAACCCTTCTGTCTTTTAAAATTATTAGACAGATACTTTAAAATGGGAATAAATAATTTCACTCTATTAAAATTGCCAATGAACTTTATATGTAAAAATCATTAATCCAATTTTGCAAACTTATCACTAAAACATAATCAAAGTCTGAACTCTTAAGCAAAATGCATTGGAAAATTAATCATATACACATGCATATAGTTCTTAGAAAAAAGTCTAATCCTGTTGCTTTCTCAAAATTTACTATTCCATGTAATTAGAAAACTTTTACATTACATCTTTGTCTTACTACTTCATCTAATTTCCCCTTAGGACTATATTACCCCCTATATTATAATTTGACCACAAAAACACTAATGTTTCAATATTAACCTATTAAATAATAGATAGAGTATTGTACCTACAAAACTTCTACTACTTCCTTGCCCTGACTATAAAAAACTTGCTGTGAAAGGAAAAGGAAGGACACAGTTACAACAATGTCAAAACTCATTCCCTCAAGGGCACAGACTGACCTGACACATACCACAATAAGGGGAAACCTCTCTTAGCTTCATTTGATTCCCGGCATGAGTGATATCTGATAGTCAAATCATGTAATAAAGCTCCATATTACTTGTGGCGTATCAGAAGATAGACTAAGGATTAACCAGTCAGAAAAATTTCCTGTTCAAAAAGGAAATATCACAATGGGGAAACTGAGACAAAAGGATTCTATGATAGGCCATGCTAAGGTCATCCCCTCAACTTTTCCCAGGGACAGTCATCCACTTGTAGCAGTTCTCTGACTGTGGTATATGCCATTTTCTCCTATTTGCTTTATGATAATTCAGGCAACCATCCTTATAATCAAAACTCAAGATAATATTAAATTATAGTTCCAAAAGTTTTTAGCTCAAATAGTAAAATTTCACTAATCATACCACAGAGCTTGAATATTATTAGTTTTGTCATGTTTCCCTAATAGTTACTTGTCGTTTATCTTTTACTTGTAAATTAAAACTAACCCCATTCTAAGGTTTCAGATATACAGGAAATAACTAATAATTTATTCATATTGATGTATTTAAATTACATCTTTAAATCACCCTATACATCTTTTTAATTTTTATAAATGATAGCCAAATAATTTCATGTGAAAACCCACTTTTATTACAGTAAACTTGTAAATTCCCTCCCTTTCACATGGAGTGGAGTGGTTAAGAAGAATATTGATTAGCTTGTGAATTTCTAGGGAATGGCTTCAAATTCATGTAACAGGAAGATCAATTGAAGGGACTAGAGACGGCTGGCTTTGAGAAGACTAAGGGAGGGCATGACAGCTGTCTTTAAGTATTTATTTCAATCATCTTATCAACAGCCATTTGGTGCTGGGGATATTACTACACAGAATAAAACAATCTCTGCTTGCAAAGTGTTCGAATTCTAATGGGCTGACACATGGCCAAGTTCTTAGCTTGGCTGTTCTTGGCATGCTGGTACTGGAGTCAGGAAGACTTGAGTTCAAATCTGGACTCAGACACTAGCTGTGTGACCCTGGGCAAGTCATTTAACCTGTTTCCCTCCATTTCCTTAAATCTGTAAAATGGGAGTAATAATAGCACCTACCTCTCAGGGTTGTTATGAGGGTCAAATGAAGTAATGTTTGAAAAGCACTTGGTACAGTGCCTGGCAAAGAGAAGGCACTATATAAATGTTTATTACCATTATCATATATTATTCTTATTACTATTACTATTGTTAACTAGAAGTAATGCATAAAAATTGTGAAGAGGCATATTTACGGTGGGTGATGGGGGAAAATCCTAAGAATCCTATTTGAAAGTGAAATCAACTGCCCCAGGAAGTGGTGGATTTTCCCCTCACTTGAGATTTTCAAACAAAAGCTGAACCACTTCTCAGGTATATTGAGAGGGAATTCTTAATCATGTATTGGTTAGACTATACCACCACTGAGTTCCTTCTAACTATGGCATTCTGTTATTCTATGAATGATACTTCTGTTATCAATCAATATTTAGCACAGCGCTTGGCAAATAGTAAGTTGTTAATAAATGTTTGTTGACTGACAATCAATAGACAGGAATTTATTAAGCACCTACTATTTGCAGGCACTATGATAGGTGCTGTCTCTCTCTCTCTCTCTCCACACACACACACACACACACACACACACACACACACACACACACACACAAAGTATGAATAAACTAGAAAATTTAAGAAGGAGGGCAGTACCAATGCCTTATGAAAGGCAATCATCTGTGTATTTTAAATTGGATGTTATACAACCATTGAATCAATGGTGGCTGTCAATAAAATGTAATGTGTTTCCTTTTATACAATTTATATTTTACAGGAAATACCTAAGTTTAGTCAACATCTCATTATAATGACATTAATTGTCAAAGTTCAATGTTTCCTATCCAAGTTAACAAATGATGCTTTCAGAATAGTAATGTAAGCAGAAGTTACATTAATGAATCTACTCATTGTTAACACATTGAACAGTATTTGGTATTGTTACCCAGTGCATGTATGAACGCGTGTGTGTGCACACGCGCGTGCACACACACACACATACCTACACACACTCCGTGTGCATGCATACACAAAAACATGGCCTCTAATGGAAAGGCACTATCTAAATCTATATAAAACTTCATAATCTGAAGTCTGCCACTGATGGCAATGACCTACCATGAGCAAGATTGAAGACATGGATACATTTTCTAATACACTCTTCTTACCCTGTACACATATTAAAGGTACTCCTTGATTTGTTGCTATAATTTGCTGCTGTTTGCAGAGCCTGGCACATTAGACTTAAGATCAAGCTTTTTTAAAAAGCATGTCACCCTTTATTACTACAGTGACCTCATCCATAACTACTCAGGCAGCTTTTTCTCTTTTTCGCCCTTCAGAACTATTTGTTCATTCCAAAGGGTGAAAGAATGCAAGCTTCTGCAAATACAAAATTAATATAAAATACCCAATCAATTTGACTCAATTCAACAAACCAGTAAACATTTAAAAATATTTTATTGGTATCTTTTGTTTTCATATCACCATTATTCATAAATAGATCCTTCCTTCTACTGAGTGAGCCGTCCTTTGTGAGAAAAGCAAATAATTAAAAAGAATGAAGAATCAATACAGCAAAACTGACCAGCACATTAAATAAGTCTGTCAATTTATGCAGCATGCAACACCACCACCTCTGCAAGAGAGCTACATTTTCTCACGTATCCTCCAGAGCCAAGTTTGGTCTTTAGCATTCATCTTCCCTTTTTATCGCTTTCATGTAATTCTTTCCATTTATGTTGTTCTCATTATTACATGTGTTGTTGCCTTACTTAACTCTTAATCAGTTCATATAAGTCTTCTCATGCTTCTCTAAATTCTTCATACTAGTTTTTTCTTATGGTTATGTTCTATTACATTTAGATACCATGATTTGTTTAGTCATTACCAGTCAATAGGTTTTTATTTTCACAAACATTTAAGTGCTTACCCTGTTCCAGGAACTGTGCTAGCCACCAGAATTACAAAAATAAAGCAGTTTCTGCCCTCAAGGAAGAATCAAGGATGTACTGTGAAGGTCAGTTAAGTCCCCACCCAGGAAGTGCCCTTTGAGCTGAGCATTGAAAGGAAGCTTTCAAAGGCAGAGGAAAAAAAGAACAGTCCAGATGTGGTGGACAACCTTTATATAGACATGATGGAGGTTGATTTTCATGTGCAGGGAACATGAAATAGGCCAATTTGCCTATAACTTGAAGTATGTTAGAGGAAGTAATACATCATTAGGCTGGAAAAGCAGAATAAAGTCAGACTGTGAAGATCTTTAAATACCAACAAAGGAGTTGTATTTTAATCCAAAGGCAGTAGTTAGCCATATGAAGCTTCATTAGTAGAGGATTCACATGGTAAGATTTGTGCTTTAGGGTAGGAAAAAAAACAAAGCAAAAGGGCAATGTAGAATCCATTGACATTCTGCCATCCAAGACTTCCATCTTTTTATCAAGAGATCTTCAGAGGCCAGGAGCCCTGGGCTCACTTCCTCCTTCTGACACATTAGATATGTGACCTCTTGCTGTACCAAACAACTCTAACTCTCTAAGACTAAATAGCAGAATAGTTGCCGATCTGCATTATAGAAATTGACAGTTTTCTCAGTAAGGATTCTCTTTACCAGTGATTCAAATGACCAGTCCCTCCCTCCCCACACCCAAAAGAATATATTTATACAAGTAGATATGTCTGTATATGTGCGCATGTGTATATACACATATATATGTGTATATATATGTATATATACACATATATATATATATGAATATACATTTGTGGGGTTTTAATCATGTCTGTGGCATTATCGGTATAAAGATCTCCCAGTATGGAAAGTGTGCATACATGTGCATACACATGTTCTTGTATATGGCTAGAGATAACTGTTTGAACCTGTGATTTCATCAATGATGTTACTCTTGATGTGAAAACTTCCTCCATCAATGCAGATCAGTAATTCTTTTATTACTTACAAACTTAGTATTTTCTGGGCAAGTTATTTAACTGAGTCTAAGGCTGGGTGCTAGGATCAGGCACAGCTCGGCATTGATAAAGGGAGTTCCTTACCTAGAGTAATGAAACCAAAAGTCTAGTGTGTGTGTGTGTGTGTGTGTGTATATGTATATGTATATATATGTACATATATATATAAATTTACACACATATGCGTATATATATATATATGTGTGTGTATGTGTATAGATATCACATATTATCTATAAATACAAACACATACCAAAGTGACATAGTTTAGTGAATTAAGAACTGGCCTCAAAGCCGTGAAAACCAGGGTTCAAGTCCTGCTTCTGACACATGCTATCTGTGTAACCCTAGTGAGTCAGTCAATAAACATTTACTCTAACTGTGTGCCAAGTGCTGCACTAAGCAAGGATACACAGGAAAACAAAAATAATACCCTGCCCTCAAGGAGTTTATAGTCTAATGGTCAAGATAAGATAGAAATAAGCAAGTATATACACAATATACAGTGTAGATGGAAGGTAACCTCAGAGGAGAAGGCTCAAGCAGCTGAGTGGACTTGGAAAGGCCTCTTGCAGAAAAGGACATAAGTGCTAAGTCTTGAGGGAGGTCAGGAAAACTGAAGTCAGAGGTGAGAGGTTAGAGTGTTCCAGGCATGGGAGACAGCTCAGGTAAAGATGTGAAATGGAGAGTCCTGTTCAAGGAATGGCAAGTAGCCAGTGTAGCTGGAACTCAGAATTCATGGAGTCCACAGAGGGGAGAAAAGTACAAGACATGGAAAGGCAAGAAGGGGCCAGATTATGAAGATTTTAAATGGGACCGCAAAGTTTATATTTGTTCCTGAAAATAACAAGGAGTCGCTGGAGTTTATTGAGTAGGAGGGTGACGTGGTCTGAATTAAACTTTTAAAATCGTCCCTTTGGCCATTGAGTAGAGGATGCACTGGAGTGGGAGAGACTTGAGGCAAGAGGGGAAGGGCGCGCAGCTAGAAAGCTATTGAAATAGTCAAGGTAACGTGATATGGGCCTATAATAGGGCTGTAGCTATGCAGGTGGAGATAAAAGGGCATATACAAGAGATGTGAAAGTATGAGTAGCAAAATTTGGCAATAGAATGGATTTGTGGAGTGAAGAGGGTGGAGAGCAAAGAGTTGAAGATAATACTGAGCTTGAGATCTTGGGTAACTACAAAAATGTTGGTAATCCAGAAGGCAAGTCATTTAAACTTCGAGTGACCTAAGCAATTTTCTAAGACTCCTAAGGTGCAAAGAAAATGTGGACTTGAATTGATAGATGGAATTTCCTCACCTAGGAGTTTCCTGTAGCAGTGAAAATAGAGGTTCAACCTATATATACACATATGACATGTGTTACAAGTCCAACCCATATACATGCAGGTACATGTATATGAATATATGATAACAGTTCTAATCCATATGCATACAATCACGCATATATAGATATTTTGAGTGTGTGTATACATATATAGTGGATCTATTTTCTGTTAAGGAAAGATAACTGAGGTATGAAACAAAAGCTCATACATCACAGAAGAATAGATCCATGTGTTACAGTTTGAAACAAGGAAAAAAGATGCTTGGATTATGGGAGAAAGTTGACTCATGCCTAGAAAGCAGTTTCTATCGAGCCTAGAAAGGGAAAAAAAGATTGAAAAGGAGAACAAAATGGGAGGACAGGGAGGTATACATTGTGACGAATAAAATCTGTTTTACTTTATTTGAGATAGGTGAGAGGCTGGGATGATAAGTTAGATAAGAGAAGTTTAATGGAATCAACCAGGTTGACAAAAAGAAACCTTATGGTGAAGAGTTTAACTGTAAAACTGACAGCAGTAGAGAGCCATTTCAGGCCCTAAGTTTCTACATGTAGCCTAAAATGGGCCTAACCAGTTCAGTGAAATAACCTATATAGTATGGATAAAAGGGTTATAGTCAAAATGCATGCTATTACATACGATTAATTATTCTCCACCATGTTTTCATGATATAGCAGCCTTTATAGAATGGTAATTACTGTCAAATTCAAACTCACTGTGTAGAATGTCATAACCACATCAATTACATTTTTTTTTAGTTTACTCTGTGGGACCATTTATGCCCCACTAATACATTTTTCAATCGACACAGGTCACTTGAACCTTCAAACCTCTTTGTATCCATCTTTGTACTTTCTCCTTTTTCCTTCCCCATCCTTTCATCCTTCCTTCTCGTATACATGCTTTTAAAACCACACCAGCAAGAGAAACTAAGCTGCCTTATCGGTACCTCAAAATGTTCTCCATTGAGGGGAATTTGAGAATACTGGAGGAACACTAAGTGAAATCCTCCATTCCCCTCCTGTACTGTACATCTGACCTCTGGATAAGCTAAGAGCTTCATCCTCCAATGCTTTTAATTCTAATCCTTGCAGAGTCTGAATTCATTGCTTGAATTAAAAGAGAGGGTCTCATTAATGCTAAAAAGCAGTGACCCAGATAGCACAGTGGACTAATATGGTAACCTTGTGACTTTAAAGCTTTATTTTCAAATCTGACTGTTCAGTCTAATCTCTTCAATAGTCAATTAATTGATCAGTCAACCTGAGGCTACAAGTGTTATGAATCTAGATGTTATTACATCATATGGGCCAATTCTAACCTATACAGAATTCAACCAAGGACCATACTATATTCAGTATTCATCTAAACCCTATCTAGAATGAGCAAGGAATGATAGAGTTTAATGAATTGATGTGTCTGCTGTAATAGCTAATAATTGTTTAATTTTGTCAAGTGCTCTCATAAGCATCAATATTTTGAAACATACGCCATGCAAAACTATTAGTGATATGTGCTTACATTTCATTAACGTGGAAAGAATACAAAACTTAATTAATCAGATTATGAGTACCAGAATGTAACTGTTCACTTATGAAATGCCTTTTTTGGTTGTTACTGAAAACCTTTTTGCTGATTTAAACTCTCAGGATTATTCTACACTGGGAATAATGTATAGATCGGCAGGGCATTCTGCAGTCTCAAGAAAGCAAAATACCTTTTGCTAGAAACATGTTTGTGGAAAATTATTCCTTTCCAATTTTCCTTTTGTAGATGCAAGATATACAGAGTACAGAAGGAGCTCAATATAGTTCCCACCCTCAGATGGCAGCAATGAGACCAAGGGTTCAGCCTGCAGATATTAGGCAGCCAGCAATGATACAGCATGGTCAGCTGACTACCATTAACCAATCACAGCTCAGTGCACAGCTTGGTTTGAATATGGCGGGAAACAATGTTCCCCATAACTCACCATCTCCACCTGGAAGCAAGTCTGCAACTCCTTCGCCATCCAGTTCAGTCCATGAAGATGAAGGGGATGATACCGCTAAGGTATGGTGAGACTGTTTCTTAGGAGCTACCGAATAAGATAGTCATTTACAAGTTTTGCTTTGGTGTCTTCCTGCCTAAATTGTGGTAGGCAAAAGTTGTAAGTGAAAGTGGGAGCCACAGCAAGTGGCATGAGAGAGCACATACTGAAATGACTGAACAGTTTGCTTCTCCAAAACTACTTTGCAGTATCCAATTAATATACACATACACACACACACACACACACACACACACACACACACACACAAAATAAGAATGCTTACCAAATAAATATTGAATTTTGTAGCAGGAACCACAAATTATCAAATTCAAGACTTCAGAGATCATCTAATCCAATCCCTACCTGAATAAGAAATCTCATCCAAGCTATACCTAACAAAGGGCCATCCAGAATCAAGTATCTCAGGAGGCAGCTACTTCTACCTTTAGATAGCTCTCCTTGTTCAGAAGCTTTTTCTGACAAGGCCAAAAATATGTCTCCTGGAATTTCCATTTATTGCTTCTATATCTGCTTTCTGGGGCCAAACAGAATAAATTTAATCCCTCTTCCACATGACAACCCTTCAAATACTTGAACATAGTAATCATGCTCTGCCCCCAAATTTTCACTTCTTAAGACTCAATATTATTAGTTTCTTCAGATAATTCTCATGTAGCATGGTCTTTTTTTAAAAAAAATATTTTTTATTTTTCATTTACAACATTCAGTTCCAAATTTTTTTTGAGTTTTTTGGGTTCCAAATTTTTTTCCCCCTCCCTCTCCTCTCCCCCAAGACAGCATGTAATCTGTTATAGGCTTTTCATATACCTGCACATTAGACTTATTTTCACAAGTCAAGTTGTAAAGAAGAATTATACCCAATGCAATGAACCATGAGAAAGAAGAAACAAAACCAAAAAAAAGAAAGCAAATAGTTTGCCTCAATCGGCATTCAGACTCTGTAATTCTTTCTCTGGATGTGCATAGCTTTTTCCATCATGAGTCTTTTGGAGTTGTCTTAGAACCTTGCATTGCTGAGAGGAGCCAAGTCTGTCAAAGTTAGTCATCATAGATACCATGTGTCTGTAGTCATGTATAATGTTTTCCTGGTTCCATGCAGCATGCTCTTGTGGTCTTTTACCATTCTGGTTGCCCTCCTTTGGAAATCCCAGATTATCAAGACCCTTCCTAAAATAGGATTCCTAGAACTTGACATGATTTTCGATCTATGTATGACTAGGGCAGAACATAGCAGAATTCTCACTTCCCTACGGACCCTATGATACCCTTAATGTAACATAAAATCACATTAGCTTTATGGATTGTCATATTGACTCATCGATTGATTCAGCTTTAGTTTCTAGTCCACTGAAAGCACCAGATCTTTTTCAGACAAACTGCTTTGTGCTTTAGAAGTTGATTGCTTTTTTAAGTATAAGACTATATATTTCATTTTATCATTTTTGGCCCAATTTTCTACCCTGTTGTGATTGGGTTTCTTTTGGGGGGGGAAGGGGAAATGGGTTCTTAATTTTGTCATTCAGTGAGTTCACTACCCCCAGCTTAGTGTCATGGGAAGCTTTGATTAGCATGCCATTTTTACTTTTAGTCACTGATAAAATTGTTTTTAAAAAACACAGCAACAAACACAGATCTGAAGGACATTCAACTAGGGCCTTCCTACAGACTAAATTAGACTATTAATAACCAGTCTTTATACAGACATCGAACCAATCCGGATGCATCTAATGGTCTACTGTCATCTATCTCATATCTCTCCATCAAAAGTCACATGAAGGACTTTATCAAATGCTTGGCAAAACTCTGTTTCCTAGAAAAGTATATCTCAGGGCTGTCCAACCTTAGGTTTTTATTGAAACAATAGACAATATATTTTGATTTTAGTGAGAGCGCTGTGGTAGGTCAGATTTGTTTATTAAAGCATTTATGTAAATTTCTATGCTTGTAGGTGGGGGCATAAAGCCACATGCGGCCCGCTGGCCGCATTTTGGACAGCTCTAGTATATCTTAAGCTCTTCACAGTCACCCTCCATACTGTCATAATATACTGATTTCACACTTTATGTTCTAGACAAACTGTCTATTTGCTCTTTCCCATAGAGGACACTCATATTCTGCCTCCTTGGCTCTGTACAGGCCAGCCTCTGTCAGGAATGTTCTCTCACTTCACTTACCTCTGCCTCTTTTTTAAAAATTTTATTTTGTGCTTTATTTACCCCCAGTTACATGTAAAAACAATTTTGAATGTTCATTCTTAAAACTTTGAGTTCCAGATTCTTTCCCTTCCTCCCTTACCGCACCCCCTCTTTGAGAAGGCAAGCAATTTGCATGTTTAGTCATGCAAAACATTTCCTTATTAGTCATGTTGTTAAAGAAAACATAAACCAAAAAAAAAAACCTCAAGAAAAATAAAGAAAGTTTAAAAAGTGTGTTCAGTCTATTCAGACACCATCAGTTCTTCCTCTGGGGAAGGATAGCATTTTTCATCATAAGTCCTTCAGAGTTGTCTTGGATTATTGTTTTGCTGAGAACAGCTGTCATTCACAGCTGATCATCTTACAATATTGCCGTTACTTTGTACACAGTATATGAGCATCAGCTCATATAAGTCCAGGTTTTACTGAGAGCATCTTACTCATTGTTTCTTATAACACATATTCTTTGTTTTTGTTTTTGTTTTTTTGGAGGGGGGAAGGCAGGGCAATTGGGGTTAATTGACTTGGCCAAGGTCACACAGCTAGTGCATGTGTCAAGTGTCTGAGGCTAGATTTGAACTTAGGTCCCTCTGACTCCAGGGCCGGTGCTGTACTCACTGCACCACCTAGCTGCCCCTATAACATATATTCTTATAGTCCATCATAATCACATACCGCAGTTTGTTCAGCCATTCTCCAATTGATGGGCATCCCCCAATTTCCATTCTTTGCCACCAGAGAAGAGCTGCTATAACTATTTTTGTACATATAGGTCCTTTTCTTTTTTGTTTTTTTTTAATTTTTTGGAATACAGGGCTAGTAGTGGTATTGCTAGGTCAAAAGGTATGCATGGCTTTATAGCCCTTCCAAATTGCTCTATGTCATGGTTGAATCAGTTCACAACTCCACCAACGATACATTAATGTCTCATTTTTCCCACATCCCCACCAACATTTGTCATTTACCTTTTCTGTCCTATTGGCCAATGCAATAGCTATGAGGTAGTGTCTCAGAATTGTTTTAATTTGTATTTCTCCAGTCAGTAGTGAATTAGAACATTTTATATGGCTACAGATAGCTTTGATTACTTCATCTGAAAACTGTTCACATCTTTTGATGATTTATCAATTGGAGAATGGCTCTTATTTTTATAAATTTGATTCAGTTCTCTATATGTTTGAAAAATGAGGCCTTTATCAGAGAAAATTGCTTCAAAATTATTTTCATAGTTAGTATTGTTAACGGTATTTCCTCCCATCCTATTCCTCTCCCCCATTTATTCTATTCTTTCTCCCTCCTTTTACCCTGCCCCTCCTCAAAAGTGTTTTGCTTCTGACTACTGCCTCCCCCTATCTGCCCTCCCTTCTTTCAAAACTCCCTCAACCTCCTCCCCACCCCCGTTCTCTTATCCCCTGAGCCTCCTATTTTTCCTGTAGGGTAAGATAGATTTCTATTCCCAGTTGAGTGCATATGTTATTCCCTCTTTGAGCCAATTCTAATGAGAGTAAGGTTCACTCACTCCCCCTCACCTTTCTCTTCTTCCCCTCCGCTACAAAAACTTTTTCTTGCCTCTTTCATGTGAAATACTTTACCCCATTCTACCTCTCTCTTTCTTTTTCTCCTGGTACATTCCTCTCACCCCAAAATTTCATTTTTTTATATATCATTTCTTCATATTCAACTCACACCTGTGCCCTCTGTTTATACTCCTTCTAACTGCCCTAATAAAGAGAAAGTTCTTATGGGTTACAAGTATCATTTTTCCCATGTAGGAATGTAAACAGTTTGACCTTATTAAGTCTCTTATGGTTTCCCTATCTTATTTACCTTTTTATGCTTCTCTTGAGTCTTATATTTAAAAGTCATATTTTCTGTTCATCTCTGGTCTTTGCATCAAGAATGCTTGAAAGTCCTTTACTTCACTGAATGTCCATTTTTTCCCCTGAAGGATTTTACTCAGTTTTGCTGGGCACGTAATTCTTGGTCCTAATCCTAGCTCCTTTGCCCTAAAGAATATCATATTCCAAACCCACTGATTCTTTAATGTAGTAGTTATTAAATCTTGTGTTCTCCTGCCTGTGGCTCCATGATGCTTGAATTATTTGTTTCTGACTGCTTGCAGTATTTTCTTCTTAACCTGGGGGTGCCGGAATTTGGATATAATATTCCTGGAAGTTTTCATTTGTGGATATCCTTAAGGAGGTGATCAGTGGATTCTTTCAATTTATACTTTACCCTCTGGTTTTAGAATACTGATAATTTCTTGAAAGATGATGTCTAGGCTCTTTCTTTGATCATGTCTTTCAGGTAGTCCAATAATTTTAAAATTATCTCTTGTGGATATATTTTCCAGGTCAATTGCTTTTCCCATGAGATATTTCACATTGTTTTCTTTTTTTTATTCTTTTGGTTTTGTTTTATGGTTTCTTTATTTCTCATAAAGTCATTATCTTCCATTTGTTCCATTCTAATTTTTAAGGAATTATTTTCTTCAGTGAGCTTTTGTACCTCCTTTTCCATTTGGCCAGTTCTCCTCATTAGGGAGTTTTTTCTTCAGTGAATTTTTGTGCTTCTTCTTCCGTTTGGCCAATTCTGCTTTGTAAGGCATTGGCTTTTTCTACCTCTTTTAGCATTTGGCCTAGTCTGGTTTTTCAAGTGTTATTTTTTTCAGTATTTTTATGTCTCCTTTACCAAGCTGTTGACTAATTTTTCGTGATTTTCTTGCATCACTCTATTTCTCTTCCCAATTTTTCCTCTACTCATCTTGATTTTCAAAATCCTTTTTGAGCTCTTGTATGGCCTGAGACCAATTCATATATTTCTCAGGGGCTTTAGATGTCGGAGTTTTGACTTTGTTGTCCTCTTCTGAGTGCGTGTTTTAATCTCTCTTGTCATCATAGTAACTTTCTGTGGTCAGAATCTTTTCTGTTTGCTTTTTTTTCTTACCTATTTCTTGACTTTCAATTCTTTGTTAAAGTAAGGCTCTGCTTCCAGGGTGGAGGGTGCACTCTCCCAAGCTTCAGGAGTTTTGTGCAGCTGTTCAGAGACATTTCTGGGGATCTGTAAGTTTTCAGTTCTTCCAAGGTGATATGATCTAAGGAGAGATGTGTTTTCTTACTCTCCTGGCCTGTGCTTCAGTCTGTGAGCAACTACAAACACTCTTCTCTGCCCTGGAACTGTGAATAGGGTCCCTGTTCCACTGTGGCAACTAGTTCTGGTCTGCTAGTGCTCCTCCTTGCCCTGGGACTGCCACTCAGGACTGTGAGCCAGATCTGAGTATGGAGAAAGTTTACAGAGTCCTGCTCCAGTGCTAACAAAGAGACCATTGTAATTTTCCAGAAATTGAAGTCAAGTCACAATGTTGTAAATTGAAAATTCTACTCTCTTCCCCTTTTTGAAAGTAAGAATAACAGCCATTTTAGAGAGCAATTTGGAACTATGTCCAAAGGGCTATTAAAATGTTCATACTCTTTGACCCAGCAATACCACTTCTGGGGTTGTATCCCAAAGAGATCACACAAGTGGGAAAAGGACCCATATGTACAAAAATATTTATAGCGGCTCTTTTTGTAGTAGCAAAGAATTGGAAATCAAGGGGATGCCCATCAATTGGGGAATGGCTGAACAAGTTGTGGTATATCAAGGTAATGGAATACTATTGTGCTATAAGAAATGGGGATGATATAGACTTCATAATAACCTGGAAAAACCTACACAATATACTGCTGAGTGAGCAGAGCAGAACCAGGAGAACATTATACACAACCACAGATATATGGATTCTTTGATGACTAACCCTGATAGACTTTGCTCTTCTCAGCAATACAAGGTGCAAAGACAGTTTCAAAGGACTCATGATGGGAAATGCTATCTACATCCAGAGAAAGAACTATGGAGTCTGAAATGCAGATTGAGGTGCATTTTATGCTTACCTTTTTTTTCTCTTTTATTTTTGTTTGGGGGGGGGGGTTAGTTCTGTTTCTTCCTTCTCATGATTCATTCCATTGGTCATAATTCTTCTTTGCAACTTGACTATTGTGTAAAACAGTTAAATGTGAAGTTATATGTAGAAGATATATGGGATTCCATGCCGTCTTGAGGAGGGAGGGAAGAAAATCTGGAAATCAGAATTGTAGAGAACCCAGTGTTGTAAACTAAAAATAAAAAATCTCAAAAAAAAAGAGTAACATTTTCACTTTCATTCAGACTTCTCCCAGAAAATCAAAGACAATGCTAGCATAATCAACAGTATAGTATGCTACTTATTTCATACTGCAGAGAATACTCCATAAAATCTGCCCCCAACCAATCTCATTTCTCAATACCTTCACCAATACTCTATCACTAAAACCAATCACAGAGTTTCCAAATTCTGCTGTAATATCATTCTACTTGATGTTGTGTTTTAATGAAACCATTTAATGACATTCAGTGTTAGCAGGCCTATATGTTTGTAGACATTTCTAGCTTTTCTAGGGGAGTGTGCTTAATAAATGCTCTTTTGAATGACTAGTATTTTGATACCCATGGTGCACTTTCTTTGACAGTCAGTTCTCCAATTCTTTTGCTATTGAGGAAGAGATAAAAATAAGTAGAGATTAATATAAAGTATAAGAAATTTTAGACTGTATCACTTTAGAATATAACCTTCAGTGTGCAATCAAATATGAAGAAGAAAACTCCAGCCTTTCATAATTTCTGATTTCTTTCCTATTGTCACTAAAATAGTACATAGGTTAGAAGGGAAGATTTCATCATGGGTAATAAATAAACCAAGTATTCTGATATTTGAGGATATTGACAATCCAAAATCTTAAATTATGAGTTAGTATTTTAAATTAGATTATTAAGCAGTGTGGGAAATTCTAATGACATCTCTCCAACAAATGTACACTTGAGCCAATATGAAGCCCAAAAGCATCTTTTTCCCCCAACGATGTCAAAGAGCTGATTTCCCATGTATAATTCACATCCCCTTACAAAATATCTTCATCAAAAAATATTGCCTTTACTATTACAAACATGGCTATGATTTGTTTTGCTTTTCTCTTTCTTAGCACAAGGAAGGATTCTATTGGGGACCCAGGGATAGAGAGAGAAGAAACCACAGTTAAATGGGAAGTGAAAGTGATAGAACCAAATGAAAAAGTATAAATGAAATATTCACAAAGAAAAAATCATATTGTAAACAGTTATGTTAAACAGTTATATTTTAACAGTTTAACATATTTAAACAGTTATCATATTTCACAGCTGAACTCCTAGAAATCAAACAATTATTTCTTTAAAGACCAATTTATGCATTTCTGTTAGGTTTTAAATCTTAAGCCTTACTTTTGCTGAAATTGTATACATTTAAATAACTCTAAATCAGAAAAGCATTATTCTTTTACTAGTATATTTGTCCATTCTCCTCTACTAGTATAAGCATGCATTTGAATATTCTTTTTCTCTAAGCTTTAGTCTGATCAAGTCTGTGTAGTTTTCTGTGTCTTGTTCTGATTCTCAGTTAAATTCATACCCCCATCCCATTTGTAGATTAAGTTTTTCACCTCCTTTCCCTGCTTAAAATTCACCAGTCCAAGTCTCTGCATAAAATATGTAAGCATTCTGCTGGTAAAACCAGAATTCTTCCTTCGATAGGTAACTGAGATTGATATGTTACTGTATTATAGCCTCTTTAGTTCTAGGTGTAATTTAAACCACCAGTTAGAACTTGGCCGTGTAGTGCACTGAAGAGAGACCCCAACACTATAAACTTTGTCTTTCCCCATGATACTTTTTCTTCTTCTTGAGAAGTTATACATTTTAAGTAAATGATTGCTTTTGAAAGGGCCACTAACCTCAGTTGATCTAGGTGGATAATTATGTACAAAAAGCCTGTCTTTAAGGAGAAAAGAGATTGTTGTCGCAAAATGGGCACAACATAAGTAAAATAAATATCACCTTCCAAAATAGTGCCGAACACACCTTTCTTACTGTTATAAAGCTGCTTCAGTAGCATTAGGCCATAGGCATCATTACAGAAAAGCATATGGATTGAACAAAAGTAAGCCTGTGCACTAAATGCTTATTTTTTTAAATCATATAATTCAGTGCTCATAATGCAGCTGATGCGTTAGAAAACTGAAAAGTTGCTGGCAATGGAAGCTTATTCATTTGGCAATGCCTTGCCTTTATCAATTGCCAGGCTAAGGAACTTTAAAATCCATGTACTTCTGTTCTTTAATAGAGCCTTACCACTTATACAAAAGAACTTGTTCAAGGGATGCACAGAGGAGAGAAAACTCAATATTCTAAACTATGTGTATATAGCAAGGCAGCATGAAATAGTGGATAGAGAGCTAGTCTCAGAATCATGAAGACCATTTTCCAAGGCCTGATTCTGACACATACTAGATGTTAGTTATTTCACCTCTCAGTGCCCCAGCCAGCTCTTTCTCAAATGTTACAGTACAGGGCAATTGCCAGTCTGGAGTAGTTAAGGCAGTATCCTCACCAGGAATTCCCCCTATACAAATGAAATCACAGATAGAAAACAAAACAAAAAAAAACAAACAATTGAAGTTTTATCTTACTTTTCAATCAACCACGCACACATCTGCTCCTCTGAATTTAAAGATATATATAATATCTGATTCATGCTTAAGATTTGGGGCTGATGAAGAGGCTGTGGAGTAGTCAGTAGAACACTGGACTTGGAGTGAGGAAAACTTGGCTTCCAGTCTTATCTCATACACTTAGTGGGTCTGTGACCTAGGCAGGTCATTTAATGGCACTAAAAGACCTCTCAGAGTCCTTAACTGTAAAATGAAAGGTTGAATTCAGTTACCTCTAAGGTCCTTTTCAGCTCTCAATCTATAATCCTATGAGCCTACATTTAAAAATAAAAAAAGGTCTGTACATTGACATCTCCCATTGGCATTTCTTATAATTTCATGGCCATTTTTATCTTTGTTTTTGACTGTTTCTTTTGTCAGTGGTTTTAAATCCATCTTCCCCATCTTCAGTATCTTGCTGTCTTTCCTTATGCCTACACACTCAAACCTCCTCCATCCCTTATTAATAGAAAGAAACAAACCAAAAAATGCTTTATTTGACCCTACTGTGTTCTCATGCTATCATCTTCTATCTCTTTTACTTTTCACAGCTGAACTCCTAGAAAAAGCTATTTACACTCATTTTTACTGCTTCCTCTCTTCTCATTCGTTGCTCAATCCTTTGCAGTCTGGCTTCTGACTTCATCACGTAACTGAAAGTTGTCTCTCCAAAGTTACCAATGATATTTTAATCCCTGGATTCCCTGGCCTGTATTCAGTCTTTATCTTTATTAAGTAATCTCTAGCTCTTGACACTATTGGACATCTTTCCTCCTAGATATTTTCTCTTCCCTGGATTTCCATGATACCATGCTCCCTAGTTATCTTCCTACCTATCTGACTGCTTCTGATCAGTCTTCTTTGCTGGATCATCATCTATAACCTGCCCCTTAACTGTGGGCATGCTCCTTAAATGTAGTGGATAGAGCTGAACTTGGAATAACAAAGATTTGAGTTCAAATCACATATTTACTAACTGCAGTCTTGAGGAGGTCACTTAAAATCCTTGTGCCTCAGTTTCCTTATCTGTAAAATGAGTGATTTGTAATTGATGGCCTCCTAAGTCACTTTCAGCTCTAAATCTATGATTTTATGATAACATGAACTTAGCATACAAGCAAATTCATATTTTTATATCTCTAATTTCTCTAACATAAGGGACAACTGTACCAATTCTTCTCAAGGCTTATACATTGAGAACATAGTAATGAAGAAGTAGACGCTTGGGGAAATATCCTTCTTTAAAGAGAAGAAAATACCTCAATCAACCAATTAGTCATCAAACATTTATTAGGTACCAGGCACTTTTCTAGACCATGGGATTTCAAAAACACTACCACCCCCCCCCCAATAAAGTTAAATAAACCTTGTTTTCAAGGAACTTACATTATTGTTTTAAAGTTTGTTTTATTATATGCTAGAATATTGTCAACAACCATGAATATTTTCACAGGCAAAGAAACTCTGTCAATGGGGATGGTACTTGAAATCTTGAATACGTAACATACAGCTTGTTCCTTTTACTATGTCTTAACTTTACTGTAGTTGTACCAAGATTGCCATACTTGCCTGTGCAATTAGCAGAGACCTGCTTTGTTCTCTATTTTAAACAGTTTTCATTAATGTTTTTTTCTTTTTTCTCTTTTCTTTATTTTTTGTATCCACCACTACCCCCCACCTCTGCTAAATTAAAGCCCTCCCTTGTACCAAAAGTATATTACAGCAAAAACAAATTTGTATTGGAAGATTGTAACTGGAAATGTAGGTCTCCTTCTGTACCTACAGTATATCACCTCTCTACCAAGAGATGAGAAATACATTTCATCATCAGTCTTCTTTTTTTCTCTTTTTATTTTTTCTTTCTTTTATATTTTTAAAATTTTATTTATTTTATTATGAACTTAAGAAATAAAGCAATCATTTCCATGACAGAATAGAAAAAAGATCATTGTACATAAAACTGCAAATTTATTATGTACAACTTGCTATTCCTTTTAAAATATATAGCAAAATTGTATATGTAAGTTTCTTTTTTCCCTTTTTTCTTCTTCCCCTACCCCACCCTAGAAATAGTTACCATTAGACACAAATATGTATGTATATGTAAAGCCATTCTATACATACTTCTGTTTATTAAATCTTTCTCTGGATGCAGATAGCATCTTCCTTCATATGTCTTTTGTAGTTCATTTGGGCATTTATAATAGTGAAAATGACTTAGTGACTAAAAATTGTTCTTAAAACAATACTGTTTTACTGTATACATCTTTCTCTTGCTCATTTTGCTCTTTTTTGCTCATTTTGCTCTTTTTGTTCATTTTGCTGTTAGTTATTTTGTGCAAGTCTATCCATGTTTTTCTAAGATCATTGAGCTCATCATTTCTTAGAATATAGTAGTATTTTGCTCTTAGTTATTTTGTGCAAGTCTATCCATGTTTTTCTAAAATCATTGAGCTCATCATTTCTTAGAGTACAGTAGTATTTCATCACAATCATATGCCAAGACTTGTTCAGCTGTTCCCCAGTTGTTGGGCATCTCTGCAATTTCCAGTTCTTTGCCACCACAAAGAGAGCTGCTATAAGTATTTTAAAACATAGAAGTTTTTTTATCCTTTTTCCCCTCATCGTCTTTGGAAATAGACCTAGTATTGCTATTGCTGGGTCAAAGGGTATAGGTATTTTAATAATTCTTTGGCCATAATTCCAGATTGCTCTCCAGAATGGTTAGAACATGTCACAGTTCCACCAGCAGTGAATTAGTGTCCCGATTTTTCCACATCCCCTTCAACGTTTATCACTTTCCCTTTCAATCATTTTAGCGAATTGGATAGGTGTAAAATGATATTTCAAGATTACTTTAATTTGCATTTTTCAGATCAATAATGGTTTAGAGCATTTTTTCATATAACTATAAATTGTTTTGATTTCATCAGCAGCACACTGCCTTTGAGCATTTATCAGTTGGAGAGTGACTCTTATTCTTATAGATTTGACAAAGTTCTTTACATATTTAAGATATGAAACATTTATCTGAGAATCTTTCTGTGAATTTTCTCCCAATTTTCTGCTTCTTTTCTGATCTTAACTGCATTTATTTTATTTGTACAAAACTTTTTAATTTAATGTAATCAAAATTATCCATTTTATGCCTTAAAGTGCTATCTATCTCTTGTTTATTCATAATTCACCTGTTCATAAGTCTAATGGATAATATATTCCATGTTCTTCAAATTTTCTTGTAATACTTCTCTTAATATCTCAGTCATGTATCCATTTTCATCTTATCTTGGTAAATGATATTAGATATTGGTCTGTACCGAATTTCTGCCAAACTGTTTTTTTAGTTTTCCCAACAATTTTTACCAAATAATAAATTCTTGCCACCTAGATTTAAATCTTTACACTTCTCAAGTACAAGGATGCTATATTTATTTGCTTCTGTGAATTATATGTCTACTCTGTTCCATTGATCTACCTTTCTATTTCTTGGCCAGTACCAAATAGTTTTGATAATTACAGCTTTATAACATATTTAATATCTGGTACTGCTAAGCCTCCTTCCATATTTTTTATTGGTTCCTTTGATATTCTTGACTTTTTGTTCTTCCAAATGAATTTTGTTATTGTTTTTCCTAATTCAGTAAAAAAAAGTTTAAGTAATTTAATTGGGATGGCATTAAATATATAAATTAGTTTAGGTAAAATCGTCATTTTTATTATGTTGGCCCTGCCTACTGATTAACAATATTTCTCCAATTATTTAAATCTGATTTTATTTATATGAAAAGTTTTTTGTAATTATGTTCATGTAGTTTCTGAGTTTGTTTTGGTAGATATATTACCAGGGATTTTATACTGTCTAGAGTTATTTTAAGTGGAATATCTCTTACTATCTCTTCTTGCAGGGTTTTGTTTATGATATATAGGAATGCTATCATCACGAGTCTTCTAGAGGTAACAGTTATTCACTGCACCAATCAGAGTTCTTAATTCTTTCAAAGTCCTTTTTCTTCACAATTTTATGGTCATTTCAATAAAAACTTTCCCTGGTTCTGCTTACTTCACTCTGCATCAGTCTATAAGAAGTTATCTCAGGTTTCTTTGTATTGATTCCTATCATTTTTAGGGCATATAATATTCCACTACATTCCTAGGCTATAATTTTTTTAGTCATTATGCTATTGAAATATGCCCCTTTTGTTTCCAATTCTTTGCAACAAAAGATGGTGATATATGTGCATATGAGTATGCATGTGCATGTACATATTTATGTATACATATATGTGTGTATATATGTATAAATATATATTTTTCTCTCTCTTTCACTCTCTTTAGACTCTTTGGTATGTCTTTCTGTTAGTGGTATTGCTGGTCAAAGGGCATAAATAGCTTAGTGACTTTTTGGATATAGTTCTAAATTACTTTCTGGAACACTGGGGTCATCATATGGCTCCAAGAACTTGCACTCTTTTTTTTTTTAATCAGAGTAATATTTGTTGTGCATGAGTAGGTAAAGCCAACATAACAAAAAAAATGACAGTTTTACCTAACTAATCTATTTATGCAATGCCAAAACAATTAAATTACAAAAAAATTATCTGAGTTAGAAAAAAAATAACCGTTCACTTGGAAGGACAGAGGGTCAAGAACTTCAAGGAAACCGGGGCGGAAAGATATGAAAGAACTAGATTAGACTTTAAACCATATTATAAGGTAAAAGCATCGTTAAAGTGTAAAATGGATAATTTTGATTATTTTAAATCAAAATTTTCCTGTATAAATAAAACCTATGTAGCCAAGAATAGAAGGAATGCAGAAAATTGGGGAGAAAACTTTCATAAACAATATCTCAGGACATGATTGGGTTGGTAAAGAACTTGCACTCTTAAAGGAGAATTGTATCAATATATACAAACTGATTTTTGTAAATATTTCATGAACTCACCTCAAGGCAGTAGTAAAGTTACTTTTTCTCTGACATTTTTAGCATTTCACTTTTGGGCAAAGTATTTATCTTTAATACTTCCTTTTAATTTGTGCCTCAACAGTTAAATTAGTGTGAGTGCTTATGTAATTCAAAAAACATTATTGAGAGCCTATTCTATGCTACACATTGTAGCATGGGTGCAGGGAATTTAAAGACGAAAAAGTGAAACTATCTCTACCTTCAAGATGTTTACTTTCTGTGTAGAGAGGAAGGGTGTCAACAGATAAGTAATTGGGAAATATAAAACAATTAGGGGAGTACGAATTACTGGGAAAATAGGAAAAATTTAACTAAAATACAAGTGCAATAGGTTAAGACTGAGCCTACAACAGAAAGCGGAAAACTTTTTTTCACATTGGTTGAATTCAGTTACCCAAATCTTTGATCTGTAAATGTTTCCAAAAGCCACAAAACAAAATTCTTCTAGACTGTTTTCTTCCCAAGGACTTTATGCTTCTAGACATGGCCTAAGTACCGTATATATACTCACTTATCAAATTAGTGAAAACGCAAGGAATGGAACTCCAATGCACAGGGCCAAGATAATCTTGCTCCCTCATATACAGGAGAAACCTGGATCCAACAATTTTTTAAGTAAATCTTTGTTTACATGGGCAAATTAAGGATTGAACAAGGAAATCTAGTAAATTTGATGTAAACAGCCAGTCATGAAGTAATAGACTTAGATAGACTTAGAGCTAGACTCCTTCATTCACCCTTAAGGAAACCAGGGCCCAAAGAGGTTAAGTGACTTCCCAGGTTGTGAGTGTCAGAGACAGGAATTGAACCCAGGTCCTCTGACTTCACATCTAGTGTTCTCTTCCCACTGCATTCCACTCACCTCCTGTTTTTTCATGCAAATTGTTTATCAACTGCTTACTTCAGTTGAAGATTATAGTCTCCGAGCGACTGCTTTAAGGTCATCGGAACTTAATGCTGAATTCTACTTAATAAAAGCCAAGATGTTTATCCGTCAATTATTTTAATAACTTTGAAATATATACAAAACAGTCTGTGTGTATTTTTTTTCTATAATTCATGTTTTTGCATAATTTAGTAGCTATTCTATGATTACAGTAATAAACATGACTGTGAGGAGGGAAAAACCAAAAGCTTACTGGATTCACCATAAGTTTGGTCTGATTTCCCATACTTCTGTGAATTTGTTCTCAAATGTGATAAATAAAATTTATCTCCCAAATTCTGAAATTCTCATATATTTTCAATTTATGGATGGCATAAGGAAATAAAGGGATGATTTAAATAGTCAGTCCAAAGCATTTATTAGCAAAACCTTCACCAACTGAAACGCCATATCCACCAAAGTTCTGTTCTAGGTCTTGTTTATGCAGTGGAGACTTTGCAATATTTACTTTATATGATAAGACTTATAAGTAGAGTTTGATGTTGTTTGTTCAGCCTATTATGCAGATGGCGCTTGATTAAAATCTATTTTAAACTACAGCGATTACTGCAAGATAGTGTGCATAAAACCGCTCTCCTAGCTCCATTAAAGGCTTGAGTACGGCTGCCGTTTATTTTAAATATGCTTATAGACATTTTCGACTTCTCCAGGGACATTTAGATATCAGTGAGGCACTTTCCTTGAGTCTTAACTCCTAGATGTTGTAGTCTTAAGATCTATTATCTGAGCAACACAGTAAGCACATGCTTTTTTAAAGTGAAAGATTATTGTTTTCTTGTGATAAATAAGTTAAATACATCACTATAATTAAGCAATAAGCCATGACAGGAGGTGGATTACTAAGAGCTAAGTACACCTCTAGGGATTCTGAGGAATAAATCTGTGCCTATCAGTAGGTTACAAAAATGTGTGCATTTGTGTTTGTGTACATGTGTGCATGATTCATATATAAAAATCATTTTCTATGCCTTTTGCTTTAATTAATGGTGACATATCCATGGCTGACAGGAGTCAAAATTAAGGTCTCATCCTAACCACTTTCCATGTTGCTAACATTAATTTTTTGTTGTTTCTAGACAAGATTTGTGTCTGTGTTGGCTTGCCATTCTAAGCCCTAGAAAAGCATCATGGAGAAGAATGTTAGAACTCTTGGAACTCTACATCCTGGGGGGTGGGAAACCTTCATATGCTTTCCTCTCTATTTTTAAGATCATTGTGACATAGCTTAAATTTGACTTCATAATTTCTCATCTTAAAACGCTGGCCACATCAGAAATTTTATGATTGGATATAGTGCTTAGAAATCCAAGCTTCTTTATAGACACAGACTCATTTGTTTCCATTCAAGTAAATGGACTTCAGACGTTAGCCAAAGCTCAAAATGATTGTTTAATGACTGATAATGCATCCATTTAGCTAATTTCAGACAAACCATATCCATACTTGTTGTGTTCATCTCAAATAATGCATGATTAGAAAACCAACTATCATTTCAAAATACGATCAACAACTGGCTCATACAGGCATCCTAACCATAGTTATGCTCCTTAAAAATATAATAGACACAATAATGAGCAACTTTATTTTTTACATACCAGAGTCTATAGAGCAGACCAGGCAAATCTCCCTGATTCTGGGATATGCAACAATCACATTTCATGGCAGCAGGCCCCCAGAAAGCCAGAAAATGGCCAGTTGCCTTATACTATCCTTTATACACTGCCTTAGCACTTAGACTCATCAGATCCCAAACCGCAATGAGGTGGAACATTTTCATTTCATAATATTAGACCTCAAGGCACAAAGATTATCTACCTAGTCAACTTGCTATGTACTTTGGTATCCTGAGTTCATGGAAAACTCAGGATTCACACACCCAAACCACTTTTGGTTCCTGGTTAGTTCTATTTCTTTTAGACTTCATTGCCTTTCCTGTTTGACAAAAGAGGAAAATCAGATCTTAATGTTGGCTCATGTTCTTTAATTTGTGCCCTGTATCCTTCACTGGTGATACATGTGGTGTGACGTACTTAAGTATCTCCTTAAAGAACATGGAGAGAATGAATTTGCAATGACTTAAGAATGTAGTTCTTTCAGCTCAACTAAATAGATATTGATGAAGTGCCCATGTTGGTAGGCACTGGGTGAGCTATCACATAGCTGGACGTGATTTCTGTGATCATTTAGTCCCATTTCTATTGGACTAAAACAGGTAGACATCCAACTTCCTGTTTAAGAACGCCAGGGATAAGGAAATCTTTACCTTCTGAAGTTGCCCATACTACTTTGCTGGGCCATTCTTCCTCAGATCAAGCAGAAATCTACTGCTCTTCAGTTTCTAC
Source organism: Phalanger gymnotis (assembly GCA_028646595.1). Classification (NCBI taxonomy): domain Eukaryota; kingdom Metazoa; phylum Chordata; class Mammalia; order Diprotodontia; family Phalangeridae; genus Phalanger; species Phalanger gymnotis. The sequence continues at coordinate 230,508,753 of CM053622.1, read as the reverse complement.
CCATTGCTTCTGTTCCATATTCAAGATAAAGAAGAATAAGTGTGAGTCATCTTCTACTTGTTAGTGACTGACTGACTTAAAGACAGCTTACATGGCTCTACTAAGTCTTCTTTTCTCTAGGCTAATGGCCCTATTTCAACCAATTCTTTTATGGCGTGGCCTCAAGTCCTCTCACTATCTGGATTACTAACTAGAAGTACATTAGTCTGTAAAAGTCCTTCATAAATTGTGGCACCTTGCCCTGAAAATAATTCACCAAATATGGTCTCACTAAGGCTGAATAAAAAAACATGGTCACCTTCCTTATTCAGGATATTATGTTTATATTAATTCAACTTAAGAGTGAATTATCTCTTTTGACTATTGTGGTCATACCACTGACTTCATTAGGTTTGTATTTCATCAAAAGCCACAGGTCTTTTTCATATGAAGTATTATCTAGCCTACTCCCAAACACATACACATACTTATGTAGTTAATTTTTTGAGCCCATGTAGGAATTTATATTTGTCCTGTTAAAATTACATCTTATTAGATTAGGCTGATCTTTCTAACCTATCTTTATCTAGCTTACAGTCCAAAACTTACCCAGGATACAAAAATCTGTATAAAGCTCACTTTCTTGAATAATAAACAAATCCATTATTTTATACAGATTGTCGAAACTTGATATTTTGGTTAGCAAATATTCCATCACTTAATTATTGCAAAGTCTTAATGTGGATCATATTCACTTAGAATGGGCACAGCAACTGGACTAAAGTCTGCCATACCATCAATGAAGACAGTATCTGTTATGGAGATTAATACTGTAAAAAGGAAGGTAAGGTTGGCAGAGTTATTAAACAATGTAAAATAACTATTATCATGTACATTAACCCTTACTTACTGAGAGTTTAGCCTCTTATCGCAAGCACTTCCTTATTCAGAAAAGTTTAACATCCACAAACTTAGGGGATTTCATTTTATATTTCCTCCTTTGTTTAACTCAGAAAAACATTTTATAAAAATGGATCTGATACTAATATGTACGTACATAGAATGCGAACATTTTGCCCTACTCTTTACTTCCTATTTCTTGGCCAGTTTGCTTTCCATTAAAAAAAATTCCCTGAACACCAATGATTCCTTTTAAAAAATTACTTTTGATGAGGACCCTTGTCAAAAGTCTTTGAAAGTCTAACCAAATTATGTCTTCTATTTTCCTCTTGTTGGCGCTTTGTTGATCCTTCAAAGAACTATAGTAAATTAATTAGGAATAATTTCCCTTTCAGAATCCATGTCATATTTGCCCGAATATTCAGAGATTCTTACGCAGATGATAAATTCCATTAGCCTGCCCAGGATGAACTCAAAAGTCTATAGTTTCCAGGTTTCCTCTGATACCTCTTATGTAGATGAGAATACTAAAGAAACACTGACAGTCCTCTTACCTAGTAGCTGTTAAAACATAGGCATTTGTTTAAGCTGCAATTTATATTTTTTCACTCCAGTTCTATCCAGTGGATATAATTGGGTTTTGGTTACATGTCATATCAATTAACTAGATCCTGTATATTTAGCACACTTGGATCTAGCACATCCAACCTCTCTACTCCAAAAGTTAGCAGTTACTAAAAGGTCATTTGAGAGTTGAAATTCTTTCCTTAATAGCTCTCTTTTCCCTGTTAGCATGACCCTGGGAATACAGACTAACTTGAATGCTTTATGATGTAAGCATTTGCTACAGCTACTTTTATCACTCCATATATGGCTTACACAGGGAGCAGTATGCATTTAGATCCCAACTCAATTTCGTTGATGCCTAGAAGTATTTGTACACCCTCTGCCATCATGTATACCTGTGCCTTCTCACCTTCCTCTCTACCTATACCATTTGTCCCAGCCATATCTCTTTAAGATCAAATTCCTTTGCCAAAATGGAATGTCTAGCCAATTAGTAAACTCTACTTATCTATGTAATTCAGGTCCTCCATAAGTACAATTAAAATTGTGCTTCCCCTTAAACATAAAATTCACATCCATAGTATCTACTATTTATCTATTCCCTTTGATATAATTCCTAATTGAAAGTCCTTATGTGACAAGCAAGGGTCCCATACCAAAAGAAAATCAGTTGTAGAGTCTGAGGTTTGAATTCTGACTCTATTGCTGATTCTACCTGTGTGATCTCAGACAAGTTACTTAACATCACTGGGTGTCAGTTTCTTCATATAAAATTAGTGATTGGATTAGATGGCCTGTAATGTCTTTGTCAGTTCTGTATTGATGATCTTTTGATCCATCCTAGAAGCCTCAGCAAGTTCAAGTCAAATGATTCATTAAACCCTTTCTGCTATAGGCTTTTGATTATTGAGGAAATTGGGTTTTTTTCCGCACTATCATCATGATATGTCTCCATTATTTCTCTAGTTGATTTATTTCATTTCACATATTTAAAGAAACCCTTATTACTGGCTTTTCATTCTTTCAGATGAGCCATGCCACCAGTTAGCCTGAACAAGTGAAGTTTTTGTTGTTTATGTAATGTGAGTCTCTGGTGTAGTAATCACAAATGTAAAATTTCAATACTTTAAGGATATATGATTGCAATGTCATGGGTGTTCCCTCCATGCTTTAGTAGATGGTTTCCCAAGCTTGTCTGCCCTCTTCCTTTCCCCAAAAAATCATCTCATGGCAGCCAGTATTTGAGTAATGAACGAGCTAGGTTGCTCCACAGACAATAAACCAGTAGTCCATTTCTAGGACTTATACTTTCTAGCATCCTAGAAATTGACAGAATTCTCACTCTGTTGGTATAACGATCAAAAACGCAGGGTTCTTCTTACATCCTGATGAAGAACTAGAAGGCATGGGAATGGAAAGACAAACCTCTCAAACATGAGGATTCTTTCTGAAGATTCATTCACTGTTAAAAACTGTTCAGAAAGCTTCCCGAGTCTGTGTAAATCAGTGCATTAAAATGTGATTGACCCAACCACCAAGTAACTGTAATGATTACTATCAAATTATCTTTACTATCATGAAAAAAGAGGAATCGCTGAGTGAATATAATAGGGTAATAATTCTATAAAAACAATCAAAAATTATTTTTAAAGACTTATTATGTAAGCTGTGAAGGACTGAGTCATAGCTTACATGAGATATCAAGTTTTATATGAGCCCAGAGCTACAAATAAAAATGCTACTTAGGATTGTGCATGTGTCTGTTAGCCTAAATGAGAAACAGCAATTTGGTTTGGCCCATGCTTTAGTGGGCCCCTCTGTAATTCTGCTATGATCCTATTCCAGATAAATGGTGGAGAGAAAAGGCCTGCTTCTGATATGGGAAAGAAACCAAAAACTCCCAAAAAGAAGAAGAAGAAGGACCCTAACGAGCCTCAAAAACCTGTGTCTGCCTATGCATTATTCTTCCGAGATACTCAGGCAGCCATCAAAGGCCAAAATCCAAATGCTACTTTTGGTGAAGTCTCTAAAATTGTGGCCTCAATGTGGGATGGTTTAGGAGAGGAGCAGAAACAGGTAAGAAATGTTACAAAAGGAAGTGGATGTTAAGTTGGTTGTAGAAACTGGGTAAGCTGCAAAGAAATAGCTTCTAAGTGCTTTGAGTGGCTTCTTCAGTGGCTGGAATGAATGAGAGAAAATGGGCTACGTCAGAGCCGCACTTAAGGAGTCTTTCATATAATTTTATACCACTTTATTGCTCTAGTATATGTTCCTTTCTTTGTTTCAAGGTTTATATAATGCAGTTACTTTTGAAAGGGACTTTACATGCCTTAGCCAGAAACTCCCTTGAGTTGCTGGTGTGTTCATAAAGACTAAAAAATTTTCAGGGTGTTTTGAAAACTGTCCACACCTCCCTTCAGCACTTACTGTTTACTCATTTGCCATCAAAACTCAATTTTACTCTTTGCTAAATTAACTTAAGGCTTAAGTTCTTCTATCCTCAGCCACTCCCTAAAGACCACCAAAATATGTTACCCAAATCCTTCTAGAACATAGTCCACATTGGGTTTAGTGGGAACATATGTGCAATTTGCTTCTTCATTTAATGTATCCCACTGGTGTCACCAAATACTGAACTGGGGAAGACCAAGTGAGAGACTGCTTCTCAGCCATGTCATGAGGTGTTTCAGGAGTCGTGGGGATTATGGGGAATCAGTTTCCGAGGTGATCCTTGGAATCACTACCCTCCCTTGACTGTGACCCAGTTTTATCCCATTTTTCTGAACTTTGAACACATTTACCATGGCCCATCAATGACCAGACAAGTTAGCATTCTCATTTAAATAATGGAGCAGCTGGCATGAGATTTATATACAATGAAGGGGAACACACTGGTCATTGACAAGACCTCTATAACTTGAGGATTTGGAGAATATGAATATCTTCTTAATGATGACTTACTCCCACATTTGGTGCCTTTGCCTCTTAGCTGATTTGTAGAGTACTGTATCTCTTTTTTATCAGATTCTTAAACAGAGAATCTTGTCAGGTGAAGCGGAATCTTAGAGTCTAAAAATGCCTGTATATTGTGAAAATTAACTCAGCTGTGAGTTTTCCTAAAGTAGAAGTTTCTGCTGAAGTCACAGAGAAACTCTTCCACTAGCCTTCTTTTGTTTTAGAGATGTAGGGGCTGTAAATATTGATTTAGCCTGTGAGAGATATCCATCCCAAAGGGTCCCTTTGATGAAATAAGAAGAGGGCTGTGCCACTAAGTCATAAGCTGCCACAGAGTTCTATTAATGGAGAGGAAAATACCCCATAAGACAAACTTCTTAAGCATGTTACTTAAGCCAAGGTCAGACGCAATGTAGATATTGCTTAAATAAGAAATTAATTGAATAAGTTAAATACGTATCGCCCTACATTCTTCAAAGTAGTGCTCCAATTTCTGACCAAATTTCCATCTTACTAGGCAATATTCAGAAATCAGAATGGTTATAGATGAATAATGTTCAAAGTGCCTTCAAAGAGTTCCCTTAGGCCATTCTTCTGTGGTGTTAATGTATGTAATAAAATAATGGTGCAGGAGATAGGTTGCTGGACTTTGGAACAAGGAGTCTTCAGTTCAAATCCCATCTGACACTGTCACCATGGGCAAGATACTTAGCTTCTCTAAGCCTCAGTTTCCTCAGCTGTAAAATTAAGAGGTTGGACTTGAAATGGCCTCTAAGATTTTTTCCATCTCTAAATGTGTGATCTTATGTTTCTATCAGGAACTAGTCACTTTGCAATTTAAAACATAAACTAAAAAACTCAAACTCTAGCTAATTCTCCCCTTTCTAACAGTAGTGCCATTTTCAATTTTGGTAAGGCTGTTTGGGTTTTTTTGAGTTGGAAGAGGAAGAACAGAGATGACAGGTGGCCTTCAGGAGGTCATTTTGCCATAAGAGGCTCATAAACCAAAAGATTATCCATTATCATGTTCTAACTCTACTCTTATGCTAAAATAAACTGCAGCAACATTGACTTTCAGAAGGAAGTTAAGCCTTCCCAGTGTAGACATTCATTAAATAACAAAGACATAGAGCAATGTTAAAGGCCTCTTCATAAAATTTTCACAGGCTTCTAGATGAAGAGCTGGAAAGACTCTACGTTGTTTTCATACATGTATGATAACATAGCTTGCTCCACATTCTTTCTTGCTTTTACTTATTCATTTTTAAGTTACATATAATTAGACTGCCTTTTTTTCTTTATTACTAAACCTTGCTTTTGAGCATCCAGCTCAGAAATAAAAATTGAACTGCTGTATTACTTAGATGGCACAACACACTAGGTATTGTGAAGCAGAAGCCTTTGCCAGGGCCCAGTTAGTAACTGGATGTCAAGTGTTGAATGGGAGAGGGAAACAGACATGAGAAATGGGATTTCTTATGCTTATTATTCTCTTTTAGAAAAAGCATCCTAAGACATGAATGAGTACTCAGACAAGGGATTAGCAGAAACTCCAATCCCTATCTCCAAATAGGAGACTGTTTTTATGTTATTGCCTACCTCCCAGCACTGTTAGGGGAGAAAAATGCTTGGTGAACTTTAAAGCACCAAGGAAATGAGAATTCTTATGACAGACACCTTGGCATTGTTTTTATTTATTTATCTCCATTAAAATGTCCAAATGCTCCCATTTCCTCCTGGCAGAGGGGCTTGCTTAAACTGGAATGGTGAGATTTTCCTAAGGAGAAATTGAAAGGGACAATAACTGTCTTTTCCACAACTATAGAAAACACTACAAATAGGCCCAACCCATGCCATGAACAGAATGAGGTCAAGGAGATGAAACTAGTTTGTAATTCCTGGAAGTAGTATCCAGCATGTGGAGGACCAAGGCTCTGTTCTCAGGAGACAGCCCTGCTGGAGCTTGAAAGGACTCGCAACAAAGTAAAAGCACTTGCCTAGTTTTTACATTTTAGCATCATGAGAATTTCAGCAAAATATCCATAAGTGTTATTATGGTGTATTACCACCTGTTCATTCCCTTTATGTTGACTCACTGTGCCAGCATAATGTAATATCTGTGTTTCAAACTAAATTAATTCTACTTCGCCCTCGTTTAATATTCAAATTGGAGAGCATACATACTGTTATTTATTTTTAAAGGAATGTCGCTGGAGCAGATTAAAGGCAGGCTGTTAAGCTCCAAAATTTAGGACAAATGTGCATGTTAGAAAACAAAGCCGCATGATGCAATTGGCATCGTGCAGGCAGCTGGTTCAAATGGGAGGCTAGGATTCCATGGACCGCAATTGTGCACAACTCTTGTTGTCCTAATAGCCCACAATTACGAACAGCTACAAATGTAAACACGAACTGGGAAAAATGGACAAAATTATTGATGACTTATTGGGGGCTTAGAAAATTACAATATTTAAGAAAAACTAGCTATTAGGGAGATTACAATTGAATGTTTTCTAGACTATACATGAGAGCATGACTAATAGAGTTGCCATGTGTTTATATCACATGCTCCCTCATTGGGGACTGTGGGAGGGAAAAAGAAGCCATGCAGAATGGCAGGTCTTTATTTTCAGGATCTGTGGTGAATGAAAGACGAGAGAGAGAGAGAGAGAAAGAGAGAGAGACAGAGACAGAGACAGAGAGAGAGACAGAGAGAGAAAGACAGAGAGACAGAGAAAGCTAGAGAGAGAGAGATGGATGTGGGTCACTGTGAAGTTCTATATAAAGAAAGAATTCAAAGGAGTGCAGAAAGAAGAGATCAAATCTTCTGAGGGACACAATACCACATATATACATACACACATACTCACACACAATTCTTTTCCCAAAGCCACTTGAAAAAAAATGCACCTATCAGAAATATCTTCATTTTAATACTTTAGAAAATGATGCTGACTGGAGTGGGAACAGAATTGTGTTGGGGATTCCAACTGGAAGTTTTAAATGCTAATGAATCGTAAGACAATAGATAGTGCTCATTTCAGTAAGCAAGTATATTGTCTATTTTTTTTTAAAGAAGGCACCAGATGGGGAAAGTAATATAAAACAAGTTATCAGTGTGATGTTGTTCTTTGCTACTTATTTTTCACTGACTAGAAACTATAGAGGGAAAAATAGAAACTTAACTATGTCCCGTCTTTTGTATTAGTCTCATTGGATTTCCAGCAATCCTCAGCATCCTTTTTTTAAATGAGGTTCCGGTTAAATCTTCTGTCTATCTAAGTATTCTTGAATTCTTTTCTACTGCTCATCTCAATATAGATCCCATGTGCACTGGCTACTGTGAAGCTCAAAGTAAGCCTATTAAATAAGAGTCTCTCTGGTTTTAAAGCAGACAGGAATGGTCCGAATAGCTATAAAGGGCGCTCGGGTCATTTTCAGCCAAGTCAAAGCAGCTCTTAAATGGAAAAGGAAAGTCACTTTAAATCAGAACCAGATGTAAATGTACTAAATGAACCTTAAGTTCCTAATTGGAGACACAGTAAGGCTGTAATACATTTAGCAAATTACAAACAAAATGTTCTTGTTTACATTACGTTAAATGGCTTTAAAGCTTCAGCCAAAGAGCTAAATAAACATGCTGTTATGCTAAAAATGGAATGGAATGCCTGTTCAGAGTTTGGTATATTCAGAAGGGACAACCTGTGTGTGTTTATGTGTATGTATATATGTGTATGTGTATGAGATGGAGAGAGGCAGAGAGACAGACAGAGAGACAGAGAAGATATTTACTTAAAAATGCTAGACCTTGTGGTAGAAAAGGAAGATAGATTTACCTCAGGCTCCAAGAATTTAATGATCAGCAAGCACTTGCAAGGCAAGTATTGGAGTACTGTAACATATGCCTTCTTTCAGGCTGCATAATTCATATCCAGCAATATTAGCCATAGAGGTTCAGCTCACTAGCAACACCTCATTATTTTATCCCTCAGTATTTATTCCTATGTTTGACGCCTCATGAAATTACTGTTAATGTGTTTATATAAGGGCAGATCTGACACAAGTGGGAAGAATTTAATTTCCCACTCATTCTTTCCTGCTGATGTGTCCTCTTCCCCTGGTAGAAGTGGCAAGTGTAAATAGTTAATTTGCTTCAATTATGAGCCTGTCCTGCTAAATTAGAAGCAGCAGGGATATGAAGAGCCAGAATTATACTTATGAGGCAGCTGACAAATCCTCTGAGCCCACAAAATCAAATCATTTACTCCTCATTGGTGTTCAAACACCCACCAGATAAATGATGCCATTTATCCTTTATCATCTCGTGGAACTTAGATTTTATGTCACCAGTACTTACATTACCTAAAGGCCTGTTATATTCTAGAACTCACACATGGACTTCTCTTGCCCTTCCCATTAAAACTCCCTTGCATAGTGGATATTCTCTACCGAGGTCCTCCACTGAAGTTTCATTGTGGTACAGAGACAGATGTGGAACTCCTAACATCAATGCCACTTGAGTGCAATCTTTAATCAGGCCTACCAGTTCAATCCAATAAACACTTATTAAGCACTGACTTTGTACAAGACACTGGCAGGTGCTAAGGATAAAAAGTCAAAAGGGAAAAAGTTCAGCCTTCAAGGAACTTACTTTCTACTTTGACAAAGTGGAAGGACTCCATTTGTAGGCCCAGCAATGGACTGTGTCTTTTAATTGGCTCCTAGTCCAGCTAGTTTCAGAGAGACTCATCACTAAAAGATTGGCAACCATGTTTTTCAACCTCAACAAATCCCAAAGACTACCTACTCAAGTGGAAGGGTTGTGAGCACTATTGGGCAGATCAAAGACCCATGCCAGTGCTTATGGACTCTTGAAAGAGTTCATATGTCTACTATGACTATATTGAAGTCTTATCAGTGTAGGATAATACTGAGAAAATGTACTTTGTGCCATTCTAAAACTAGTAATAAGTAATTTTTTAATTAAGCAAACATTATTATATTAAAACATCATGCATATTTCATTTCTGTGTTTCAGGTATTCTGTACATACACTTACGTGTATGTATTTGCATGCCAAATAGATTCACCATGATAACAGCTGCATGCTGTTTGTTAATGCACACAATTGCTACATTGTTATCAATAGTAATTCTTCTAAAGTAATGCAAGTTCAAGTTGATCTCACTTTCTGCATGAAATGTAGTCATGAACATTTGTATGTGAGGTGAATTTTGTGTATAGAATCTCCTTATTCCATTGATTTCCACTTTAATTTAGACTGTGTTTCTATAGACGGAAAAGAAAATGACTTAACACACTGTTTTTAAAAATACTTTGCTTATAGCAACATTCTTCCTTTGTCCGTGTGCATATTTCTGTGTCCCTTTTACAACCCCCACTCCAAAAATATGCCATAGAAAATCAGAGCAGGAGAAAAATCTGTGTAGGCAGAGGTGACTGGAAGGTTGGGCAGACAGAGAGGAAAGAGGAGGACATTTTAAGGAGAGGAGGGGAAATAGCAAAAATCAACAAGTATTTATTAAGTTTCTACTATAGTATGTGCCAGCCTGAGTAACTGCATAGGAGTGAGGCAGTTCATGTAACAATGAAGAAATTAATTAACCTGATTCAAGTAAAGAGTTTTATTTGGAATGTTTGGTTGGATGGTGAAAGTGAATGCAGATGGGATGAGGAGTTTGGACTTCACATTTGCATTATCTTGAAAACTCATGTAAAACCACACACTTATTAAAATATTGCGTTCAGTCATCTCCAACTTTTTGTGACCCCATTTGGGGTTTTCTTGGCAAAAATACTAGATTTGCCATTTCCCTTTCCAGATGATTTTACAGATGAGGAAACTGAGGCAAACAGAATTAAGTGACTTGTCCAGGGTCACATAGCTAGTAAGCTGCTGAAGCTGAATTTGAACTCATGAGTCTTCCTGACTTTCAGACCTGGTGCTCTATTCACTGCACCACCTAGCTGCTCGTAGTAAAATACAGCCCATGGTTAATTCTTAATTTGCTGGGCACTTTCATTGACTCCATGGGGTTTAAATGTCTAATCAGCCACACAGGCAATGTCATTACTTCAGGTATTTAGCAAAGACTCCTAACTAGAAGAGCTAAGTGGGAATGTATTTAAAGACAGCAAAGATAGTGTATGACATAGGTACTGCTGTGGCTTTAAGTGCAGTTGCCAAACTGTCAATAAATACTTGTTGCTCCTAATGACTAATTGATAACTGAGAGAGTCTAATAGGCTTCTTACCTGAGAAGACCATTTGCGGTGCTAGATGAACCAGCAGGAATCTTCTGCAGCTCTGCAGGATGGCAGATAGGAGTGGACGTCCTGCTAAGTGTGCTCAAAGTGAGAAATCAGACACTTGTATTGGATAACTGCTGCATTTTATCAAACTTGGAAATGGGAATTTTCATAGTGTATACTGGAAGGAAGATATATGCAATCATCATGTTGCTAGTGATACATTGATCTTCTTTTCAAAATAAAAGGCAAGCCCTTTGATATAGATTATACATGCGGAGTCATGCAAAACATTTGCATATTAGCCATATTGCAAAAGAGAATGCAGACCCAAAAAAATACCCTAGAAAATAAAATTTTAAAAATTATGCTTCAATCTGCCTTCAGACTCTATCAGTTCTTTCTCTGGAGATAGATAGCATTTTTCATCAGAATTTTTTTGTATCATATTACTGAGAATAACTAAGGCGTGCATGGTTGATCATTGTATAATATTGCTATTATGTATATGGATACAATGATCTGGTTCTGCTCACTTTACTTTGCATCAGTTCATATAAGTCTTCCCAGATTTTTCTGAAATCATCATTTCTTATAGCACAACAGTATTCCATCACAATCATATACTACAACTTGTTCGGTCATTCTCCAATTGTTGGGCATCTCTTTGCCACCACAAAAAGAGCTACTATAAATATTTGTTCATATAGGACATTTTCTTTTTTCTTAGCTCTTTGGGATTCAGACCTAGTAGTGGTATTGCTGGATCAAAAGGAATACATAGTTTTATAGCTCTTTGGGCATAGTTCCAAATTGTTCTCCAAAATGGTTGGATCAGTTCACAACTCCACCAAGTGTGTATTAGTGTTCTAATTTTTCCACATCCCCTCTGACATTTTACTCTTCTGTCATATTAGCTAATCTGATAGGTATGAAGTAATACCTTAGAGCTGTTTTAATTTGCTTTTCTGTAATCAATAGTGATTTAGAGCATTTTTACATATACCTAGAGATAATTTTGGCTTCTTCTTCCAAAAACTGCCTGCTCATATCCTTTGACCATTTATCAAATGAAGAATGGCCAAAGACCCAATTTTCAAAGAAAAAAATGTAAATTTTCCTACAAAGTATTCTCACAGAAACAACATAGTTGGTAAAGGAGGCAAGAAGTTAACAATTGCTGCCCTCAGCTCAAAAAGAACATTAGTCTCTGTTCCACTCTGAGGCTGCTGGTAGGAAATATGTTAAAGCATGGAGAACTAAAGCCCTTCATGTTGGCATTTCTAAATTGACCCTTATATTGTGTCTGTAGAGCTGGTTATGTACACAAGAGGGGAAGTAGAAGATCCAGGTGAAACTTCTATAAAACAGAGCAGTACAGTTATGGAAAGTCTGGTTCCCTGGGTTACTTTCTTTGGATGTCTGGCTTGGCGTCATCTGTGGTGTATACGTCCCAAGAAAAATTTTGTACGTTGGGCTGTGCTGTAAATTGTTTGAGTTCTAGGGCAAAGAGTACAAAATGATGCCTCTGTGTTCCCAGGTCAGCTGCACTTTTGACAGTACCTTCAAAACTTTTCTTAATTCTCTCTGTCAAAGATTGTTTATCCTTCCAGTCACTGTTTGGGAAGACTCCCTACTACTAAGCCTGTGTTCCTCTAGTTATTCCTGCAGCATTTCTGTTAAAATGTCATGTTTAGATCTATATAACTCTATTTAAAAATTCTTTGTATGGATCTCACTGTCAGGTGAGTGGAATAGAGGGGTAATTCATGGGAATACATCACTTTCTATTCTGTCGCACTTAGCTTAGGCCGCCTTCACAACCAGAGTATGGCAGCGGAGCCCTTCCATGTGTCTCAGAAGACTGTCATTACAGAGGAGCTCCATGCTGGTCCTAGAGTCAGGAAGACAAGTTCAAATTCACCTTAGATACTTATTAGCTGTGTGACCCTGAGCAAGTCACTTAACCGCTCTGTTTCCTCCTTGTAGGTTGTTGTGACGATGAAATGAAGAGAATATTTGTCAAGTGCTTACTTAGCACAGTGCCCAGCACATAGGAAATTCTCTATAGTTATTTATTCCCTTCTCCTTTCCCTTTTCTCCTTCCCCAGATGTTTCATAGTGGACCTCATAATCATTCAGTAAATGATGGTTTTGACATCTCCTTGGGTTTTATTATCCTTAGACATCTTCCGAGCAAATCACATCATGACTAAATGTGACTAGTTTAGTTATTTTGAGAAGTCCAATTATGGGTAAACGATGTTTATGGGTTGCAACGGAAAGAGTGATGGATTTATCATCAGAGGGCCCTGGTTCATATCCCAGCTCCGATGCTTACTACTAGAGTGTTCTTGAGCAAGTCATTTCATTTAAATGAGCCTCAGTTTCCTCTAGTGTAAAATGAGAAGATGGGACAAGCTGACCTTCAAGCTGTAAATGTGTGTGCCCTGTAGCTTTAGTTGACTTAGAAATATCTAAGTCTCATTGAATAATAACGGTGCTATATTTATTTCATTGGACATTTGTATTAAAATATTGTATCCTATGAGAAATTCAGGGTGTCTCAAAAGTCTTAGTGCTGGTCTAAGGTTTGAGAGTGGAAACCAGCACTAAGACTTTTGGGACACTTTGTATTTTGAGTATGCATCAAACAGTTGGTTGCCACAGTGTAAACTCCTTAAGGACAGGAACTGTTATATTTTTGTCTTTGTATCCTCAGCTTTCTAGCCTAGTGTTTGGTGCATAGTAGGTACTTCAAAAATGTTTGTTGATTGGTCAATAGATGTTTTCTGACCCCTCAAATATACTAAAAGAAGTCTTTGCGCACTCAATTTCTGAAGTCCTCCGAAAATTAAACTACTTATTTGCTATAGGCTTGCTGTTTTTATGGTTCATGTATGATACAAATTAAATTTTCTATCAAATACAAACTTTGGGGATAGTGTATTTTATGTTAACTAGAAACATCCTAATTTGACTTCATAGAATCCAAATTTAGGTAGAGAATTTTATGCTGCCTTTCTTTCAGCTATAAAGTATTTGTTGAAATAACACATGCTTGGATACAGGCTATGGACCAAGTCAGTGAGAAAGGAAGGAAGAAGGGATTAGAAGAGATTTTAAAGAGTTTCCCTTTCTATATGAGTTCTTCTCAGTGGGGTGGTGAGAGAGATTATAAGAAATTTTCCTAAGCATAAGGTTGTTGGGTTATTTTTCCTTTTCATGTCTAACACAATCAGTAATTTAAAAAACCTTAGAGTATATTTCAGTTAGGGACTATTCATCTATATGAATATACATAAATATTAAGAACATTTTTCAAATGAATCAGAGATTCAGAAGATTACATTTTACTGAGTTTTGGCTCCCTTGGAGAAGTCATTGATTAAGTTACATCAACCCATAAAAGTGTGTATAAATTTTATCTTAGTTTCCCCACTGAGCTGCATTTCTAGGAGAAAACATGCAAACTCTCTTACAATACCAAACAATATCATCCGACTGTTAGTACAGGGTAGATTCGAAAGTCTTTTGATAAACTGGAGTAAACAGTCTATATAATGTATTATGATATTCTAATCCTCCTCTGTCCAGCTTTTCACTTTATTTCAACCAGCTGTGCACCATTTGGAAGCCATTTTGCAGCTCAACGAAGCACTAATATTTAGAGTATAAATCACATTCCTTTTCAGTGTTTGTCTTTCCCTGAGAGGTACAGAGAGACCATTTCCATCACAAACTTGCAAATCAGACCTATCCTTATCACATGTGAAGGCCGAGTAAAGTGGTCATCACAGAATGTTATTCCCATAAGTTGGAGACCACTTCTAAATGCATTCCCTATCACCCTTTTTAGCATGTCATGCTACAATAGATGAGCTTCTTGAGCCCTGTCCTTCCCAGGGGCCTCTGAGGCAGCTTCTTGCATAGCCCAGGAGTCTTTTTAGTGTCTGTTCAGAAGAGAGAACACTTTCTTTGAGGCAGCCTTACTCTGTGGAAAATATGCACAATTTGGAGTAAGATCTTTATATCACAGCTCTGCCACTTATAATCTATATGACCTTGAATAAATAACTTCACCTCTCAGCCTCAGTTTCTTTTAATGTAACTTCAGGCAATTTCAGACAGCAGCTATGTGACATAGTGGATAGAGTGCTGGGCCTGGAGTCAGGAAGAGTCATCTTCCTGTAGTCAAATCTGTCCTTAGACCCTTAGTAGCTATGTGACCCTGGGCAAGTAACTTAACGCTGTTTGCTTCAGTTTCCTCATCTGTAAAATGAGCTGGAGAAGGAAATGGTAAACCACTCCAGTTTCTCTACCAAGGAAGCCTCCAAAGTATTGGACATGACTGAGAATAACTGAACAACGACAACATTAGGGAGTTAAGCTGTGTTATTAGTCTTAGGTGCCTTCCTGCTCTAAATCTATGATCCCAATTTTGCCATGCTTGGGTAGGAATCTTAAAGGCTCAGAAGCAGTTCTGTATACATGTTCAGAGGCCAAGTGGCATGTTGAGGACTTCCTTAAGGCATTTTCATCAAAAACAGCATCTGGAACCAGGTTGGCTCTCATTAATTTGAGTGTTTTCATATATAAAATAAACAAAGAGCCGTAAGATGTAAAGTATCATAAACCTTGGCTAGTTTTCAAATCTGTGAAGGTCCCAACGAACTGGAAAGAATCCACATTAGATTTCCATTCTGATCTGTCCCATTGCCCCCTGAACACTAATACAGAAATATGTCTCTTATAATCATTCCTTTAAATCCTTCCTCTGAACATTTACAGCTAACAAGAGAAAGTGGATCCATCAATCCATGTAATGTGACGTGATGAGTTTACTCCTTTCTAAAGTGGTACTTAGGCACTTATATGAATGATCCCACACAGCCGATCATCAATAGCCAATGGGGAGCCATTTGTGGAAAACATGGGAATATGTATGCTAGTCAGGTACCTCATAACAGCATTGATCCCCAAGTGAAACTCAGGGGCAAATATTCAGCATGAAATGCATGGAGAAAGCCCTCCCCCACTCCCTACCCTTTCCATTAATGTTAATGGACAGTTAGCAAAAGAAATTAACTCTTTCCTATAATTTTAGCAGCATGAAGTCCAACAAAGGAATTGTAGCATGTCCTTTGTTAGGCACACTGTCAATTAATGTAAACAAAGGGTCCCAGGATGTCGTGGCTGTTTTAGTAGACAACAAATGATAAAGGAGTGTAAAGGCTGAAATCAGACAAGCCTGTAAGTGAATGGAAGATTGTCTTTTGGTCTGATTCTTTCACAATTATTCTTTTGAGGAATAGTACAGACAAAGGTGTGACATGGACAGAACAACCTTTGGAAACTGAATGGACCCTAGTTACCTGAATGAGGGTCACTTTGAGCATCCTATTAATAAAAATAAAATAGAAATGCTTAGGTTATATAAATGTGTGTTACTATCAAAAATGTCTTTACTAAAATATTTGCTTTGTAGCTGTAAATAGGAACTCTATCTTTATGGGAAATAACCTCTCAGAAGGTTTCTGTGGTATTAAGAATAAATGTAAACCCTGCCAGTTTAAGGCCATTCATTACAATTTATGTCTTGAAGAGGGGATTTAAAGAAACTATACAGAAATCTGCTCCTCCTAAGGAAAAATAAATCAGTAAATAACTGTAAAACCATGTGTTTCTCAAGGGCTAAGTAACCAAAGTGACTGTATAAATAGCACCTCCTATTTAATGAAATACATGCAATGTTAGTGTTTGATCTAATATTTCATTTTTTTTTAGTTTGCAGACATTTATCTCCAAAAATAAATACTAGTTCAGACTCAAATGATTAGATGTGTGCAATTAGACTACTAGAAATAAAGAATTTAAAAATATATTTCTAGATAGAAGCTTGTTTCTCCTTAGTTTCCCTCCTCCAAAGTACTCCATTTTTATTGAAAACACCACCCTTCTTCCAGGATTGCAACCTGAGAGTCATCCTCTAGTCATCCCTCTCTCTTACTCCTTATATCCAGTCAGTTACCAAGTCTTGTCGATTCTACCTCTACAACATCAGTTATCCAAACCCTTCTCTCCAAGGCGACCAACATAAGTCCTCATCATTTCTCACCCAGAGCACTATAATCATCTCCTAATTGTTCTCCTGGCTTTTAGTCTCTCTTATCTCTAATCTATCCTTTATAGAGTTGCCAAATTGCAATCAAAATTCCTAAAACCCATATCATTTCTCTGCTCAAAAGTTTTCTGTGGCTCCTATAATAGAAAGACTCAACTTGGCATTATTTGAAGTCCTGCAGCCCCAGCCTATGGTTCCAGCTGAATTTCACATTGCTGTTCTTCATGCTCTCTACAATCTAGCTAGACTGACCTGCATGCTGTTTGCTGGATTTGGTATTGCCTCTTCTGCTTTGGCGCCTTTGGCTGTAGCAGCCTACACTCAGAGCTGGAAGGGACCTCAGAGTCTAACCTAGGCCAAGTTGTCATTTTACAGATGAGAAAACTGACGATGCATCTTCTGCAGCTCTTGTCCATGTCCTACCATAAATTTAAGAGGTCTGTCCAGTGTGCTGGGGATCTTCTTTGAGCAAGGAAGAAGAAAGGAGCTAAACATTTATTAGCATATAATATGTGCCTAACACTGTACTAAGCACTGAAGGGTACAAATAGAAGTAAAAATAAATACAGTCCCTTCCCTCAAGGAACTTACATTCTAATTGGAAAAGACAACACACAAAAGGGGAGCTGAAGGGGAGACTGGAAGATCCATGGCATGAATGCATAATTGTGAAGTGCAGAGAAAGTCAGGAATGGGGTCAGGAAGGGACTAAAGACAGTCCAGCCTGGGCCCCTTCACAGAGTGGAGGCTCTAGGAGAAACTTATCAATGGGAGAAGGGAGGAGTGCCTTGTGGAAGGACATTCCAGGGTGCACATTCTTAGTGTTGTCCCAGATGTTCCAGAGTAAGGAAGCCCCAGGATGAGACTGCAGTAGAGGCATGATTTTAAGTCCAGAGAAAGTGAGGAACAGGGCCAGGAAAGGAATGAACAATTAGTAAATGTATTAATTAGGTTTCTATTTCTAATCCTTTTGTCAAGACTGATCATTTGTTTACCATGAGACAGTCCATCTTAATTAAAACCACTAGTATCCAGGAATAAATAGTATTTCTCACATATTGAATTTCACAGCAGGGAGTTAGGCTCAACTAACAATTGTCTGTTCTGGAAATAATGAAATGGTGTCTGTGTGTTGCAGGCCTTTGTTCAGTGTTTGCCCATTATATGTGTTTTGATATTTTATCCAGAGCCAAAGATAACATGTCCAAATTAACATTTCTTTTCTCATGAATTTCAATGTTGGAAAAAGGTAGATGAGCCTGGCTCCCTAACATGAGCTTCAATACGTGAAAAAGTCAGACTTAATCATGCTAAACCGAAAGCTTTGCCTTGTGTACAGTAGCTAGTATTTGGAAAGTTTGGGGAATTCTAAGTACTGGCAGCAGCAGATGGGCAGAACTATCATAAAATACAGAGAAAGTAGGGACTAAATCTACAGATTGCCACCTATTTTCATGTCCCCAATCTTTTATTCTGAAATGATTTTTTTTAATTTTTATTTTTAGTATGTTTAGTTTTCAGCATTGATTTTCACATGTGTTTGAACTACAGATTTTCTCCCCATTTCTACCCCCCCCACTCCAAGATGGCGTACACTCTGGTTGC
>CM053622.1:230422659-230489853 GCA_028646595.1 Phalanger gymnotis | reverse complement strand
CTGGAGCCCTGCTTCCCTCTGCCACTTTGTGTGTTCTGCAGTTCTAGAATTGGTTCAGAGCCATTTTTTTATAGGTTTTTGGAGCGACTTGGTGGGGAGCTCACGCCAGTTACTGCTTTCCAGTTGCCGTCTTGGCTCCGCCCCCCTATTCTGAAATGATTTTTCTTTGCTCAGCTTATTAGTATGACATTTGCCTTATACCTAGTAAATCTTATTCATTTCAGACCATGTATATTTTCTGAGATAATGGTGGAATAGTTTCTTAATAATCAGTGTTCTCCTTGGAAAATGCAGTAGGGAATAACCCTTTATATAATGCCTACTCCATGCCAGGCACTATGCTAACCACTTTTACAGATGTCATGTTTTTTGATCCCCACAACAACCCTAGGAAGTAGGTGCTATTATGATCCCAATGTATAGCTGAGAAAACTGATACAGAAAGTGGTTAAGTGACTTGCCTAGGGTCACACTGCTAGTAAGTTTATGACTGGAGATTTGAACTCAGCTCTTCCTGATTCCAAGCCCAGTGCTCTATCCAATGCACCACCCATCTACCTCTAGTATCAGTAGAAGATCAAGGCAGAGGTCCATGCACAATCCTCACACTCATGTGCTATTCCCATTCTGTACGCACAATTTTCATAAGCCTGTATAAGATTATCATGAGAAAAAAAAGATAATGAAATTGAAAGTGTTCTTAAAATCAATCCAAAAGAAAAAGATTAAAATTCAACTTCTGTGAGGCTGATATAGACAAAGGGTAGGGGGGAGGGGCAAACAAAAAGAAAACGATAAAGTTAGTGAACCTGATGAAGTTACTAAGATTTTTGGAAACCATTTCTTATAGGCTGCTAAAGGGCAACTGTTGTGTTTTACTGTTCTGGTCAAATAATCTCACTACTATATAAACGGAAAATGCTTTGCTTACATGCATGTCTTCTCACCAGTGTTCATAAGTGATAACCAGCCAGCTCAAAGCTCATACTAACCTAAATAAATCCTTTCGTATGACCTAGGTGAAATTGTAATCTCTCTACTCTCTTCCTTGTAACAATCCATAGCCACATTCTTCAGGGGAAAGAAAATCTTTCAATAAAATAGGTGTTTCTAAGTGGACTTTTGGGAAATGAATATTTTTGGTGGTATGAAAGAGGTTATTGATATAAATTATGCTTCTCTGAAAACAAAAGCAGGTGTACTCTCTAATTTAGGACTCTCTCGTTCTTGTAGGTCTACAAAAAGAAAACCGAAGCAGCAAAGAAGGAATACCTGAAGCAGCTAGCTGCATACAGAGCAAGCCTCGTATCCAAGGTAACACATGATTGTCTCGTATTGTGACAGATTGTGGCCATCTAGGTACAGACTTTGATAGTAATTTAAAAAACATAAAAGGACACTTTGGTGTTTGCTACAACCACTTGCCTCAACTGAAAACTAAATCTGAACTAAACCCCACTTTTTTGGAAATAGACATCCATGTTTCACAAACCTAAGCAGAATAGAAAGACCTCTTCATCTTAATGAAAAAAAAATTATCTATTTGGGGGTTGTCATTTTTGAGGAGTTCCCTATAGTTGATGTTTTTTTTGTACCAGATCAGCTTTCTCACAATTAATGACATATTCCTAGGCTTCTTTCTTCCACAGTCTAATTGGTGAATGCTTAGGAAAATAAGGAACAATTAGTAATCTAGCAGCAGCATACAGGTAGCAAATATAGACACAGAATTGGTGACTAGATGCTGGGCTTGGAGTCACGGCAATCTAGGTACAAGTTCTAGCGTGCCATCTCATCTTACTTGTTGCATAACTCTGAGTAAATGATTTAACCTCTCTATACTTTAGGGCAGGGCTGTCCAACCTTAGGTTTTTGTTGAAACAATAAACAGTATATTTTGATTTGCCATTTTAGTGAGAGCTCTGCAGTAGCTCTGCTTCGTTTACTAAAGCATTTATGTAAATTGCTATGCTTGTAGGCAGGCCCCATAAATCCCACTGCAGCCTGCCTGTATGCAGCCTGTGGGCACCATTTTGGACAGCCCTGCTTCAGGGTAAGGACATAAAACCTAATTAGAAACTTATCATTGTGAACTGCATATTGACTTAAAAAACCACAAATTAACATCATCTTTGTTGTATTATATTTTGTTGTGGTTGTTGTTAAACATTTCCAAATTACTTTTTTATCTGGTTCCAATCTTGGCAATTTTACAGGCACTTGGAGTTTGATATGTCTACCTTAGATAACTCCCTAGGCCTTGAAATCACAGATCCTTCAAAGAAAAAAAAAATCTTACTTTCCAAAGCAAAGTAGATTTTAAATTGAAGTTATAGAACCATCCAATCCATCAGCAAACATCAAGTGTCTCCTATGTACCAGGTTCTATGCTAAGTCCTGGGGATACCAAAAGACAGTTCATACCTCCAAGGAGCTTACAATCTAATGGGGAGGCAACATGCAAACAGATAATTGTACAAAGTGAGCTATATATAGGATAAATAGGAAGTCAGTAATAAAGAATTAAGACCCTTTTGAAAGGTTTCTTGTAAGAGATAGGATTTTAGATTGGGACTTAAAGGAACCTAGGGATCACTCAATATAGTGGAATGGTGAAAATGAATGCCGACTTTGTAGGCATGTGGCCTGTGCATGAGCTCTGGCTCTGTGATGGACTGACCACCTATATGGCTGGAGATTAAGACAACTTCCAGATCCAAATCTTCTATCCCTCCCTCAATTGCCCTTTATTGTTGTCTCAAATTCTTAAGTGTTGCCTCTGTGGCCTCAAATTATTATAGAATAACAGGTCACTTTGATACAGTACTTTACTCTGTACCAGATTACACCTCCACAGCATAATGCAAATGTATTCATCTCTGATAAGAAACTATCTTCTCAGAATTGTGTCAGGGCCAAAACTCAAACCCAGGTCTTGTGATTCCAAGTTGAGTTCTCTTCTCAGGATGTTGCCTTACAGACAACAAGGCCTACACCTTTATAGTTCCCTTTCCTGCAACACCTTAAAGTAAAGTTAGCTAACCCATCCAAATTATCTAAGCTTAATTTTGGACTTTTGTTTGGACATGTACGTTACGTTCTGCCCTGGGTCTCAGAGAAGCTATTGGATATATCATAATTCAGTCTTGAATATAACAAGATATATATGTAACACATCCTTCTTTAAAATTTACTTAATTCTCCATTCTAAAAAGAAAAGTCTTAAATACTTTTTTGAGTGTCTTACTAGGTGTATGGTTTTTTTAAGCAAAACAAGTCAGAGTAGACTAAGAACCTACAGATTTTAAAACACAAAGAAAGAAATATTAAGATATTGGGACCAAGATTTTACAATGTAAGGTATTCCATATTGGTTTAGGTGGCCTCATGCTCCATCCCTGGAAAAGAAGAAATTTCTTAATCCAGGGGTTAAGTTTAGTAAATTTGTTCTCCAGATGAAAAAGAAACTAAAACCCAGCAAGGTATAAGTGATTTAACCTTGTAACCTAATACCTGGTCTAGTCTTTTTTCTCATATATCTCCCAGGCCAGAAATGTTAGGAGTTTACCTAAAAAGGCTTAACTCTTCCTATATCAGCCTATGATTTATTTCTCATCCATCCATTCATCAGAGCCTATTTTTATAGTTATATTTTCTGCCCTTTCTTGTGAGTGTTCAATTATACATAAATCATATAAAAATGATGTGAAATTAGTAGTTTGTCACTGATAAAAATTGAAGTTCATCATGTGGATTCCATCAACACACATTTAAAAGTCTTCAAATTCCATGACTGATATTATGATGGAGGGGTTAATCTGTACAAAATATGAAATAATTCATTTGCTACATTTTCCATCTCAGTTTAGTTTCTTAATAAAGATATAAAACAAATTAAATTTTAATCAATCTGCTTCCAATATGTGGAAATCAATACCTAAAGTAAAAATTCCAGGACAAAGCATTATAGGTAACACTATGCAGATTGCCAGAACACCATAACACTGACTAAGCCTTTACTTTCAAAACAAGTGTCCTTAAATTTGCTCTTAGTTGCAACTTTGGGTATTATTCTATCTCAGAATTGCAACCTACCATACATAGCAATTTGTATAAATGCTTGGAATTGCCATTTCTGCATTTAAAAAACCAAGCACTTTTTTACAGCTTACTCTGACATTTTTCTCCTCTTTGGCAGTAGGAATTTTGCTGGAGCTGTTAAATGTCTATTTATGTGCAGCTATCTATTGTATGTATACAAATTGAAGTAGAGGGGTAAACACCCACTACCCAGACAGAAAAGAATGCTCTGATTCTATGTATGGGTGGATAGATATGCAGCATAATCTTTCAGGTGACTGCAGAAAAGTTACCAGTGCATCATAATATCAATCAGTAAACATGTACTAAGCACCTACTATGTACCATTCCATGTGCTAAGTTCTGGGAACACAAAAAGAGGCAAAAGACAGTCTCTTCCCTCAAGGAGCTTACAATCTAATGAGAGAGACAATATACAAACAAATATATACAAAGCAAGCTGGATACAAGATAAATAGGAAATCATTAACAGAGAGAAGCCATTAGAATCAAGAGGGGTTGGAGAAGGCTTCCTGTAGAAGGTAGGGTTTTAGCTGAGACTTAAAGGAAGCCAAAATGGTCAATAGTCAGAGCAGAGGAGGAGAGGAGGAGGAGGAGGGGAGAGAGAGAGAGAGAGAGAGAGAGAGAGAGAGAGAGAGACAGAGAGAGAGAGAGAGACTGAGAGAGAGAGAGAGAGAGAGAGAGCATTATTCCAGGCATTAGAGACAGCCAGAGAAAATGCTCAGTGTTTAGAGATGGAGTATCTTCTTCAGGGAACAGTCAAGAGGCCAATGTCATTGAATTAAAGAGTATGTGTCAGGGAACAAGGTATGAGAAGACTGGAAAGGTAGGAGAAGATAAGTTATGAGTGCTTTGATTGCCAGAGTATTTTGTATTTGTTCCTAGAAGCAATTGGAAGCCTCTAGAGTTTGTTGAGTAAAAGAGGAGGGGAGGTGCAGTGCTGCCATGATTCGACCTGTACTTTAGGAAAAGCACTTTAGTGGCTGAATGGAAGATGTATTGCAGTGGGGAGAGACGTGAGGAAAGCAAACCCACTAGAAGGCTATAGCAATAATCCAGGTGTGAGGTGATGAGGGCTTATACTAGAATGGTGGCAGTGTCAAAAGACATTGCAGAGATGAAATCAGCTGACCTTGGCAACAGCTTAGATATGGGGGTTGAGAGATAGTGAGGAATCCAGGATCTAGCTTGTAAGCCTGAGGGACAGGGAGGATGGCATTGCCCTACACAGTAATAAAGAAGGTAGGATTTGGGCAGGGGGAGAGTTTAGGAAAAAAGAAAATGGATTCTGTTTTGGACATATTGAGTTTAATATGTCTACTGGACATCCGATTCAAGATATATGAAAGGTATTTGAAGATGTAAGATTGGCAATCAGCAGAGAGATCCAGGCAGGAAAGGTAGAGTTGATAATTATTAGCATAGAGATGGTAATTAAATCCATGAGATCACCAAGTAAAGTAATTTAGAAGGAAAAGAGAAGAGGGCCCAGAAGAGAACCCTAAGGGACACCAATGGTTAGAGGGCATGATCTAGAGGAGTGTCCAGCAAAAGAAGACAGAGAAGCAGCAGTCAGATGGGTAGAAAGAACATCTAGAAAGAAGAAAGTATGGAGGAGAAAGTGATCAACGGTGTCAAAGGTTGAAGAAATATCAAGGAGAATGAGGATTGAGAAGAGAGTATTGGATTTGGCAACTAAAAGATCATTAGTAACTTTGGAGAGAGTAGTTTCAATGGAATGATAAGGGCAGAAACCAGAATGTAAAATCCTAAGAAGAGAGTAAAGAGAAGAGAAAGTGGAAGCACCTATTGTAGAGGCCTTTTCAAGGAATTTAGCTACAATGAGCAGAAGAGATATAGGATCATAATTAGTGGAGATGGAAAGATTAAGTGAGGGTTTGGTTTTTTCCAGGATGAGAGAGACATAGGCATCTTTGTAGACAGTAGGAAATGAACCTGTAGAGAGGAAGGGATTGAAAATAAGTGAAAGAGTGGGGATGACATAGGAGGCAGTCTGTTGGAGGACCCAGGATAGAATGGAATCGCTTAAACAAGTAGAGGGGTTAGCCTTGGTAATTAGTAAGGCCACTTCATCATGTGAGGTGGGGTGAAGGAGGAGGTACCTGAATGCCTATGAAATTGTACTGTACTCAAAATAAGTCAGTCTTTGAGCCATAGAATGCTCCTGAGTTAGACATCGTTTAGTCTAATCTCTTGTTACCAACATAGGCAGTGAGGGGGAGCAACTTATTCTTGTTTTCTTTTAAACTATCATTCCCCTCTTAAATGGTTACATGAAGCGAAAGGAAGGGGGAGAAATATATAAACATTTATATAGCACCTACTACATGCCAGGCATTGTGCCAAACACTTTACGGATACTATCTCATTTGATCCTCGAAACAACTTTGCAAGCCAGTTCTTATTATTAGCCCCATTTTACAGTTAAGGACACTGAGGCAAACACAGGTTTTTTTTTTAAGTGTCTTGCCCAGAGTCATAGAGCTAGTAAATAACTGAAGCTGGATTTGAGCTGAGGTCTTCCTCAGCACTACTCTGCCAACTGCTTCCATAGGCATGAAAAGTATAGCATGACTTGTTCACATTTTAACAATAAAATATAAATTTTAAAAAAAATTTAAAGTATACTCTTTTAGAAAATCTAAAGGCACCTTGATAATGAAATATTTGATTCATGAAACAAAACCAGGAAATGGAAATAATATTGGTGCAACTTATATTATTGTGAAGAAAGTGCTTTGTAAATCTTAAAGAACTAGATAAGTGCGTTATTATTAATGTTTATTTTTAGAGCTAAACATACTTCAACAATTCAACAAATATTTATCAAATGCTCACTAGGCACAGCAAGTGTGATAGAAACCCTTCTCTCTAGGAGCTTACAATCTAGTGATTTTTAAACAGCACCCAAGTAAACTACAGAAGAGAGGTCTAGGCATTCATGTGGCATTATATCAATGAAATGTGCTCTATTTCATCAGAATAAATGTCTATAATTTAACATAGCTGCATCTTCCTCCCTTAAGACCTTGCTGCCATGTTGAATTGTCTATATGGTCTCCTTACCTCAAGTCTCCACCAATCCATGCAGTAGCAATGTAGAAGCAACTACAGAAAAGTACCAAGGGCATGACAAGTGGGTACTGAAACACAAAGTTGCCAAGGTATCCTGGCATAAATGGTGCCATGTGGCTTCTGGAGTTAGAGTTAGGAACAAGAGGAAAAGGAATACAGATTGAGAGGTGGAGTAATAGAGAGGAACAGGTTCACATGTTACCAAGCATAGTCTTTTGAAAGCATTTCATAGGACCTAAGATGGGAAAAGGATAACCAATGCTTTAAGAAAAAAAAAGGTACGCTGCGTTGTTGTCTTCTGAAGTCACCTTGGAAAATTATATGTTTTAAAAAAGCAGAGTAGTACAGTAGGTATAGTGTCAGACCAGCAATTCTTGTGTTCAAGTCCTGTCTTAGGCAACCATATGACCTTGGGCAGGGCATTTTGCTGCTTCGAGCCTCAGTTTCTTCATCTATAATATGAGGATTAGATAGACGGATAGATAGGTAGATGGATGTAGGTGTGTGTATATGTGTAAAATCACTCACCTCAAAGAACAGATCAATTATAAAATATTAGGCAAAGTGCTTTAGAAATTTTAAAGCACTGTTTGAAAACATTCTAATTCCAGTGATGCTGCCATTGTGCCAAATTTGGAACCCACCTCTGCTTTTGGATTTGCTTTCAAAGAAAGCCTATAAGCTAGTTTACAAAACAGTGAGCCTCCTTACTTCCTAATCATACTGGATTTTTGACCCAAAACAATATTAGCAACTTAATCACCCAACTCAGTAATTGATTTGGTTCCGCATGGTTTTGGAAAGTTCCTGAAAATCAAATCTACCCTCAAGGGATGAAAAATTATCACTATATTTAAAATCATTGCCAATAGTCAGGAAGGCAATTCTTGAGCAGGCTTTTAAAAAAGGTTTGGAGCAGTGTCAACATTCTCATATGTTTTTAGCCTCTGAAGATGTCTATCATGCAAGGGATAACACTCACCTGGAGGTATGCATTCATTTGTGAGATCTCATTTCTAATTTTAAAGAACTTATCTTCTCATCATCTCATGAGATTACAGAAGCTGGAAAAGATCTTACGGACAATCTAGTCTGACCCCCTTATCTTACCAAAGAGGGACCTGAAGATAATGTGACTTGCCAAAGATCTCAGATAGAAAGTAGCAGGAGCAGCACTTGAACCCAGATCCCCAGCTCCAAATCCAGTATTGTTCCCCGTTGACCAGTGATGTCAAACTCAAATAGAAATAAGGCCACTGATCTGTACATAAGGATCCCTGTGGCCACATATTGAATTAGTTTTAAATTGTAATGTTATCTGTGTTTTGTTGTCTTTCTATTTCTTTTGTTGTTTCCCAATGACATTTTAATCTGGTTCCAGCATCCATGGGCCACATGTTTGACACCTCTCCACTTACACCAAGATGGTGAAAGACCCCAGCTTATAAAGAGAATGCCATTAGAAGCCTCCCTTTCATGTACAAGGGAAAGGAAGGAGGATAAAGTTCAATCAAATTATGAAGTCTCCTTTTTACCATGCCCATAATACAGAAACACAGCACTCAAATTAAATTGAAGGGCAGTAAATTTAAAACAAATAAAAGAAATGATTTCTTTTTACAGCATGAGGTAAAGTGGCAGAATTCAGTGCCATGGAAAGCCATTGAGACAAAAACTGTGTCTGAATTTTAAAATGGGCTGGATAATTTTATGACTGTTAACATAAAATTTGCAGCTCTGTAAGCCCAGACAGTGATTTAAAGATAATAAAATCTCATGCTTCAGGGTGCAAGTTAATCACCTGCAAGGGCCAGGAAGAATGTGCCCCCCCTCCATATGTAACAATGCACAATAGAGTGGGTACATAAAATTTTGTTTAATTCCCAATGCATCGAGTAGTGGTCAGTGCTGAAATCAGGGAATCAAATTAGATGGTCTATTAATTTGATTTGGTTCGGCAACTCCTGTGGTGTTACCTCCAGTGAGTTTTATATCTTCTGTTGATACTTCCCTATTTTAAATAACAATTGCTTTGTCAATCTTTCACTTTTATAGCACATATTGCCATAGTATGGAGGCAGTCACATATACAGCAGTGTCTTCATTATCCAGGGTAAATGGGACTGAGATGATTTGAAATAACCAAAAACTCAGTTAATAATGAATCCTAGAGAATCCTGGAGCAGAGCAATGGATACTGCATATTTTTAACATCTCAAAAGGATATTGAAAAGACTGCTCTATGAGGGGCCCTAGCTGGGAATATCATTGAGTTCTTTAATGAAGTCACTGTGCCTTATGGGAAAAGACCTTTGGCATATGTCCAGGTGTAGGAGACAGTGCACACCCAGAAGTTAACCACAAATTCCTCTCATAACAATGTCAACTTCACTCAGGTGATTTTCAAATGAGTGTTCACTGGACAATTACATTTGTCAGGTGAAATGTAGATCAAAGAAAAGTTATTAGTGTTGGAGGTTATAAACAGAGATTTGATTTATTTTATTTAAGTGAGAAATTCAATTCAACAGTCATTGAATTGAAAGACACTTCCCTATAAGCATATTTGACTTGCTTTTGTCACGTTCTTTTTCCATTTACAATAGAGCAAAATAAAATTAAGCACCACCTTTTTGAAATTTAAAAAAGTTTTTTTAATGTTTAGTAATTGAGCCTGCTTATGTACTGGCATGATCTGTGACAGAAAAAGATGCCAGTCTAGACTGCTAGACAAAAGAACTTTTAAAGAGAAACTGTGCAGAAAAAAATAATAGTTTACAGTGTTTACAGTGTTAATAACAATATGGTTACAAATGTTTATAGTGTTAACAATGAAGAGTTTCTATTCACTTTGATAGGCCTTGACCATAGACTTGAAAAATGAGTCTGAATTTGGGTTCAGCTTTGTTTGTTCAGTTTTGGGTGTCATTTAATACCTTATGACCTAAACTCTGCCATTTATATAATGAGGAAAATGGTACTTCAAACTGTCACAAAGGAATGGAAATAAAAAGTAGATTAACTTATTTTTATAAATGAATGAGTAAAAGGAATTTCGAGGGCTTCTTCTATGCCAAAAACTATGCCAATTTTAACTCTTATAGAATATCCTTAGAAAATATTTTGTAAGGGAAATTGTGTCAGAATCCATAGATAATAGTGAGTTAATTGTCATCAGCTATTAGTTTTTCCCTAATACTATGTTTGAGAAAATTCAGAAGATGCATTTGACAAATATTAATTGAAAACCCAGTATGTATGAAGCACTGTAGGAGATGAAAACATACACACACACATTTTAATATATGTTCACATGTGTTTATATATGTTTTCATCTCCTACAGTGCCTCATACCTACTAGGTTTTCAATTAATGTTTGTCAAATACATATATGTGTGTGCATATATGTACATACATAAATATGTATATGTGTGTAGAATAAATATGTTTATCATACATACAATATATATAATCTCTGTCCTTATGGAGATAAGGTATACATATATATGCACATACATATGTATATGTGTGTATATATGTATACTATATATACACATATATGTGTGTGTGTGTGTAGTAGTATATATATATGTATTTAAAACAATCCCTGTCCTTAAAGAGATAAGGCATACACACAAATAGCTGCAATGCAAGCTATAAAATGAATGTAGAATGAGAAGTTAATAGAGCTTTACTGGTTTAGAGGAGAGAAACCTCATCTAAGTGGGAGGATCAAGGAAGTCTTCATCAAGGGGTTATCAAACTGAACCTTGAAGAATAAGAATTTTATAAGAGGGAGAATGGTATGGCCAAGAAAGAGTAGACCAGCATAGCTGCCCTGTTGTGTTCATTAAAGGGAATTTAGGGAGAAAAAAACTGGAAAATAAGACCAAGGTCAATTTACAGAGGATCTTGAATGACAACTGAAGGAGTTTGGTTTATTTAGTAACAGGGAAACACTTGGAATTTTTATAGGGCCCAAAGCAGAGGAAACCTGTATGATTAGAAAGATCATGGTACCATTGACAGACACTGGGAATTCAGGAAGAAAGGCATGTTTGGGGACTAAGTTAAGGAGTTCAGCTTGAGTTATATCGAGTTTGAGGCACTGGTAAAGCTTCCACTTGGAGGTATAATTAGTCATTTAGAAATGCTGATTCAGAGCTCAGGGGAGAGGTTAGGGCTGAAAATAAAGATTTGGAGATACACACACACACATACACATACACGCTTTCAGGTTTACAAAAATGTTTAATAAATATTATCTCATTTTATCCTCACAATAACTGGGAACTAGGTACTGTTTCTATCATCCCCATTTTATGGAAGAAAATAAATATTTTGGTAATATTCTGATATTTAAAGGGCAGGCATGTGGACATGGGTTTAGCCTCATTTTGCTTGACCCAAGACGTCTGAACTAGAAATAACAGGTAGAAATTATGGAGAGGTTGCTCTATTTATCAAATAATTTAAGTCATTCAAAAGTGGGATGAGCTGCCTCAAAACGCTTTTCTTCATTAGAGGTCTTAAGGTGAAACCAGGATGGCCACTTGTCAGGGATGTTTGTAAACTGGTCCCTGTTCCAGTATGGAATGGATTAGATAACTTCTGGTGTCCCTTCCAACTCAGAGATTCTGTGAATCTATGAGATTGTCAGAAGAAAGAATAGCAAAAAGAAAAGAAGAAAGAAAGCTGAGCACAGAGGAGTAAGAAGTATCTCTTTTAGAGAGAAGGAAGAGGGAGAGTCATCCAAAGAGAGTCCTATGTAATAGTCAGAGTCAGAAGAAGAACCAGAAAAGCACAGTAAATTTAATAAATAAAAGCAGTTTTGGTCAATATACATTGCTTTCTTTTGAAGCAAGAAATACAGTTCTTTAAATAGAAACTTAATTTATATTTGCCATTTGGGGGGATAAAAAATGTATGTGGAATTCACTGATTTCTCTGAACAAAAAAAAGGCAAATTCATACAGTAGTGCATCTGGGCTCTCCTGAATTACTTATTGCTGTTATATATTTATCATGAATGTATTTATTTAAGTCAAATTTATTTACATAAATTTACTTGTGCCAACAACATTGAAATAACAGCTATTATACACTAAATTCGAATTCCTGGGGTGATTATGTGAGTACATCTGAAAAACAAGGTTTATGTATATGAGATTTTACACACACACACACACACACACACACACACACGCACACACACACACTTCGTGTGTTCAAATCTGACCTCAGACACTTCCTATTAGTATAATCCTGGACGAGTAACTTAACTTCTGTTTGCCTCAGCTTCCTCAGCTGTAAAAACGTGATTTTAATAGTACCTGTCTCACCAGAGTTGTTCTGAGGATCAAGTGAAATATTTGTAAAGACACTTAACACAGCGCCTGCCACATAGAAGGCACTATATAAATCCTTATTTCATACGTGCACATGTGCATGCATGCACGCGCACGCACACACCCACACACATTACGTTTTGTTAACTGGTCAAAGGCACCTAGATAACAAAATGATTTATGCTATAGGAAAACATAATGGAAATATTTTCATTTGCATTCACCCCTATAGAAAAAGTATAAGTGTCCTCTCCTATTTAGAGTAAAAAAAACAATTGGAAAGTATTATATAAATTAAATTTTAATTGAAAAATTGAACCTGCTGTTTAACTCATTATTAACATTATGTAATACTTTGTTCCTCATGTGAAATACAATTCAATAGTCAGTTAACAAACATCTAGAAGTGACAGAGTGGATAGAGTGCCGGACTCGGAGGCAGAATGACCTCAGGTCAAATTTAGCTTCAGATACTTACTGGCTACATGACCCTGGTCAAGTCATTTAACTTTTGTTTGCCTCAGTTTCCCTCATCCATAAAATGGGAATGATAAAAACAGTACCTAGTTCCCAGAGTTGTAAGGATAAAATGATAATATTTATCAGACATTGCGTAAACCTTAAAGCACTAGCGTGTGTGTATGCTAGTGGTAAATTATAGTTGTTATTATAATATAAATGCTGGTTATTATAGGTTAGAAATGACTAATCAAATACATGTAAAAGAGACTATGATTTTAACTTATCTGCTAATAAAGAAAATAGGAAAGAAAAATTTCAAAAACATTTAGGGAAAGACCTGATTAGAAATTATATCTCATAAAATGACTGTGACCCCACTGGCCTTGTGCTAAAAAGAAATTATATCTTTTATGTTGATAATGCAGGTGGTACCTTTAAATATTTGTCTTTATTTAAGGAGGCTCTTTCAGCATTGATAGGACACGAAGAACCATGTCACAATTAGAAAATTCATCAAAGAGGTAGAAATTTTTAGCGTTCATTTGCAAGCACTCTGCACAGAGTATTACCGAGTTTAATGGATCCCCGTGTTTTAATCAAATCAGACATGCCTCTGATTGTTTTTTAACAGTTCTCAGATATGGCCTTTCATATCACCTCATATGTGCTAGGCACTGTGCTAATTAAATACTTGAGAAATATTATCTCATTTGATCCTCATAAGAAACCTGCAAGGTAGGTCTTATTACTGTCATCCCCATTCTACAGTTTTGGAAACTGAGGCCAACAAAGGTTAAGTGACTTGCCCGGGGTCACACAGCTAGTAAGTGTTTGAGGTCAAATTTGAACCCAGATCTTCCTAATTCCAGGCTTAGCTTCTGTATTAGCATATAGTTTGTGGTTTTTCCGAGTCAATATAAATATATGCAGCATTATTCTTGTTGCTATTTTCATTGAATTTTCTCACTTTATTGGCCAGAACGTTGGGGTTTTTTTTTAACTGCTACCAGGGTTGTAGCTGGATTTATGAAAATGAAGAGGTTTTTTGGAGTTCTCCTATATCACCATGCATGACAAACGAGTCATTGTAATGTGAGTATTGTTTGGGTGTTGGTGATGATGCATAGATTAGGAAGAATGCAAATAGACCCTTCCAGGCTCAGGGCATCCTGCAGTGCTGAAAGTAACAAGAAACTTATTTTGAGTTGTAAACTGAATAAATGCGACTTGGAGGTCACAGCACGAGGGCATATATGCATCTTCAAGGCCTTGTTTTGACAAGGTGACTTATTCCTCCAGGGGGGCATTTTAGCATTTTTCTTCAGCTGGTTTCACCTTTTACCAGTTACTTTGTCAACCTCTCCTCCCCCTGCAAAATTATTAGGTAGGTTCATGACTATGGGTGATTCTTGTTTGTTTTTCTTCCCTAGTCACAATTGTCGTTACATTATGATAGGAAAATTCTGAGATACAAACTGCCCCCATCTTTGTCCATAATTCAGATGAGGAACTCATCTATAATTTATAGTTCTAAAGAGTTGTCTGGGGCACTTCGAGGTTAAGTGACTTGCCTATAGCCACATAGCTGAGGGAGGATTTGAACACAGGTCTTCCTAATTTCAAGGCCTGCACTTTATCCACCACACCAAAGAAAAATACCTACAAGCTAATTCTGAACAATTTTCTGGCTTTCAGTGGAATGAATTTAGTTTATGAGTCAATTAAAAGATCATTAGGAAATTAGTATATGACTGTGTGGAAAATTTTTAAGGCAAAATTACAGTAATTTATGATGGAGTCTCAAAATTAGGAAAGCGGTTATTTTTATCCAAATCATTATGGAGAACAATTCATCACTAACTACTTAAAGAAATCAAAATGAGCTCTGCAGTGAGTTACTTTAAAGATATGTTAATATGGTTCTTTGCAATTTAAGTAATTTATTTCAGCAGTCTATCTCTCAAAACCCATTCCAACAATTCCTATTCTCTCATTAACATTTGTGGTCAGTTTTCTGGGAATAAAAATATATTCCAAAAGAGTAATCCATAAGAGAAGCCCAAAGATGAGCCTTTGTAAAGTACACTACAGCTCTGTTTCAGAGTGGAACAGTAGTGGTAATTTCTTATTTTCAAATAACCTAGAAAGTCAGCAAATTAGATATTGGAATTGAGAGAGGGAAAAATCTAGACAGTGGATTATTTTAGAGGTAATATGACAGCTGGAATAAGAAAGGCAAGATGAAAAAGTGAAAGAATGATGGGCCTGGGTAAGGAGACACCCATTCAAGTGCTTGTTCTGTAGCTGGACCAGTCACATAATCTCAGATAAATCCGTTCACCTTTCTGAACCTCAGTTTCTTCATCTGGAAAAGGAAGATGTGTGTGCTAATGCACAGTGTTGATGTAAGGATAGTATGTTGTAAATTGTAAAGTACCGTATAAAATAAAACGAGCAAGTGTACAGAGACTATTATTTGAATAATGCCCTATTGATAAGTGACATGAAGAAATTCTGTTATTTAGGTCAGGGAGCCAAGAATGTAGTCCAGTCCAATAAGCATTATTAAGTGTCTACAGTGTACAAGCATGCTAAATGGTGTGCGTGCTCTTGAATATAGAAATCAGCCTGTGTGCTTGTCAATCTTCAATATTATTTTTGTCTGTTTTCTCCACAGAGTTACAGCGAACCTGTTGATGTTAAAACATCCCAGCCTCCTCAGCTGATTAATTCGAAACAGTCAGTGTTCCACGGGCCTACCCAAGCTCATTCAGCCCTCTACCTAAGTTCCCACTATCACCAACAGCCGGGAATGAATCCTCATGTAACTGCCATGCACCCTAGTCTCCCCAGGAACATAGCACCGAAACCTAATAACCAAATGCCAGTGACTGTGTCTATAGCCAACATGGCGGTGTCTCCTCCTCCTCCCCTTCAGATCAGCCCGCCTCTTCACCAGCATCTCAATATACAGCAACACCAGCCAATCACAATGCAGCAGTCAATTGGAAACCAACTACCGATGCAGGTCCAGTCTGCCTTACATTCACCCACAATGCAACAAGTAAGTATTATTTTGCTAACTCTTAACTCTAGCCTCTTTTGCTAACTGCAGAACAAGATTATTGTAATAAGGGAAAGGACTTTTCTCTTTTTTTCTGTTCTGCAGAAGAGGTTTATTGTATTTTTATGGCATGTCAATGTAACAGAAGCTTTAAAAAGTACGAAAGAAGTAAAAGGAAGACTGAATAGTGCAGATGCAGAAAGGGAGAACCATTAGTATTCAATAAATGTACCTCTGCTCTTTGGAAAAGTAGACCGATGAGCGTGTGGTACATCATAAAGTCACAAGAATTCTTGATGCTGTTTCTTTTCAAAAGCAAGGGTCACTAATTACAAAATCTATTTTGTTGTACATTTCTATCCCAGCTTCATGCCACATGCTTGGTTTGTGTCTCTGGGATTAGCAATACTTGTTTTTAATAGATGCCGAAGATCCTCAGGCTTCCATCTAAGTCAGAAATTCTTAACCTTTGTGGTGTTGTGGACCCCTTTTGTAATCTGGTGAGGCCAATGAACCTCTTCTCTCAATAATATTTTTAAATGTATAAAATAAAATACATAGGATCATGAAGGAAACCAATTGTAATGAAACAGTTATTCAAATAAAGGAAAAAAGATAAGTTCATAGACTATCTCTGATTTAGGTAGAAGAGTCTATTATCAATTAATAATATGAGTAAGTGAGCTCAAAGCCTGGGAAGTTTTTGTGAGTCATATATACATAATAAAGGCGAGGTCCTGGCTAGGCAGCGGAAGATCCAAGCTTTGCCTCCTGGACTTAGTTTTATTCCATTTCTTTCCATCCCCCTCCCACATTCATTTACATGGACAAGAAACAGAATTTGGTCATTGGCAACCTGGAGCAGCTCAGAGCCCTGGGTAGTCTACTGGAAGAGTCACCTTTACATGAATGAAGACTAGGTGTGGATTAATTCCTGGAAATTAGATTAGTAGTCACCTAGACTTTCTGGTCATAAGCTACTGAGAGAGGTCTGATGTGGACTAGAACCTTGTTGATCAAGAAGTACGATTAATATGCAGAGTTAAGGCTGAAGGCACTAATTAACTGGTAGTATTCTGCTTTGTCTTAAAAGAGCTTGGTTCTTGAGGCAAAGAACCTCGTTCTGTTGAGCAAAACCTATTTTAGCCCTTGGTCTGGAAGGAAATAGACATTCAGACAGACAGACAGCTGGCATAGGACTCAGGAGTGTTTTAGAGTTTCTGCCCTTTATTCTAAAGCAAGAGTTCTGAACTTTTTATGTGTGAGTCATGGACCCCTTCTCAGAATAATGCTTTTTAAATGCATGAAATAAATTACAAAGGATCGCAAAGGAAATTAATTCCATTGAAATAAATATGCATTTTTCCCCATCTAAAGTCAAGGACTTCATGATTCCATGGTCTGTGGATTGTAGTTTAATAATGCCTATTCTAAAAGATCTGTAACAAGGAAAGCGTTACAGCTTTAATCCAAAGTAGCCAGGACCAAACCCACTCATCCTATTATGAGGAAGTAAGAGCGCCTCATCTAATGACTTCAAATGAAGCCAGAATCTGGAAGCAGAGAAGTGTCACAACCACATGCCCCAGTGTTGTTGCCCCTGGCTGTGTACAGCAGTGGTCAACATGGACCAGTGGAGCAACACTGAGGAGCAAACATGCCAGACCAATTATCCAGCGCCCTCAGGTTCTTGGGAAGATGAGAAAATGTCTTTAATTGATATCCTTGTTGAACCCAGTTAATGTTGGGCAACAATCAAGCTCGTGCTTCCTATGGTGCAAGCATTATTGGGGCAACCCTGTTGCTGAACAAGAGTTATTTTGCTGAACAAGAGTTTCAGAATACTGAAAGATCCTAAAACCATTGCCCAAACAAATTAAGATAAGTGTGTGCAGCCATTAAAGTCAGCCTTATTTTTCAACCCAGATAATATATTGGTCACTGGAGCTACAACTAAAATATGCAGATTTTAGAGCCTACAGAGCTAGAAATCTAAACCCCATGTAATGTAGTAGACAGGAAAAGCAATCATATTCGGTGAAGAAGTTTGCTGTTAAGACTAACATTATTATAAATTACTGGCTGCTTATTATCAATTAGACAATTTTCAGGCCTGGGAGATCTGGCTTATTTTTGAGATCCAATTAGTTGAGAAGAATGATCTTTTTTCTCAAGTCCACCATGCTCTTTGAGCCAAGAATACTAATAATCATCAGCCCCTTTTTTCTTGACCACTTCCACCAAATCAGTTGCTCCATTCGAGAAGAGAAATAAGGAAAAAAATTCTTTTTACACCCGTGTTTTATCCATTTATGAGAGTTTATGTTGAGGATCGTATTTATTCTTGGCCTGTCATAAAGAATACACCTTTGCTCTTCAATGATAAGTGAAACAATGATTACTCGAAAGGCTGTGATACATATAGTAAATTTTCTGCTTGTTATGGTGGAGGAAATTATAGCTAATTCAAAATCATGGTTAATTGTGTTTAGTTCATCCATGAATTACCAGGTCTTAAAATATTACAATGCAATAAGCCAAACCAACAAGCATTTATTAAGCACCTTCTATGCGCTAAGCACTGGAGATGAGATCAATAAAAAGAAAAGTAGTCCGTGTCCTCAAGGAGTTTACTATGTAATGTGGAGAAACCACACACAGCAGGAGACAAGAAAGCAGGGTTGGAGGGATGTACCAAGGAGTACCCAACATGGGGCCTTCTTGCTTCATGGAGTTGGAACCAGGCAGAGCAGGAGATGCACAGTGGAGTTGGTGCAAAATTCCAGTTTCTACCCTCCGCAGAGGAAGGAATTGGAGGGAGTTTGGTACTCTATCCTCCTGCCCTCTAAACAGAAGGGAGAGAGTAAACTGAGGGAGTGGTGTCAGGCAAGCTTGAATTAGCCCATGGTGATGAGTTTATCAGTGATGAGCTTAACCTGGACAGGAGTATCTTGTGATGAGCATAACCTGAGAGGAGCATTCTCTTTCCTGGAGTTTATTATTACCTTGTAGTGCTTCAGGATCACCGTTATCAGCATAATTACTATGTATTAATAAGTCTGAGAATACAAGTCATTGGTGATTTCTAGGAAGTTGCTTCATTTTAACACTGTATGCTCATTACCTAGCACAGGAGCTTCTCTTTAGGGACTGGGCCTATGTTTTATTGGCATAAGGAACACCCAGGTGAAGAAATTTCTTTATTAATGTAGGTCAGCGCCTTCTTTGAACCTTACGGTCTTAGAGAGTTATTTAATTAACTTTCCTAAGATCAACTACTAGTCTGGGTGTTTGAACCCAGGTCTTCCAGACATCAAACCTAACTCTATCTACTTCACCACCCTTATACAGAGCAGGAACATAAGTGGTCATTGACTGACTAATTGATGATAGGAGACTGAGACTGAGGGTAAACTCAGTTTTTGATGATGATAAAACCTGAAACCCCACAAGAAACCACTAGAATTGTTTGGGGAGTTAGAGGGGAATAAAGAAAAGGAACAGGCGGGGCGGGGGTGGGGGAGGCAATAATGAAGAGAGCTAATACATGATGAGATGTAGAAGAGCCCAGTGAGCAATTATGTCCTTCTTTGAGTGAATCTTAGCCGAGTTTAATATTTTCTGAAGCTGCATTCTGTCCTTTTAGATCCAAGGTCATGACATACAAGACATGGATTTACATGTCAGAGAACCCTTTACATGGCTCCATGGGGTAGCTGCTTTTTACTGTGGTTTAGCTCAGTTAAAAGGAACAAGAATATTCTTACCAATTCCAAATTACACCCTAGAAAGAGAAGAATATAAGGGTATCCTAGCAAAGGGGCTTTATAGTTCTAGGCAGAGACAGCAGAAACTTGTTCATTTGCTTAATGCATTTGAGTATGATTCTTCTGAAAGCAGAGATTTCAGGATGATTATCACAGGCACATATGTGCATTATGTCTGTTCTCTTATCTGAAAAGGAAACATGGCCCTTGCAGGCCATATTGGTGACCCACAAAGTCCATAGGGAAATAACTAATCTTTCTCAAAGTTAATCTGTTTTCTTTTCCTGAACCCAGCCACTGTACAACCCGACTATATAACTCTATCTTGGAGCCTAAATATAGCCAATACCAACTTCTGAGTTAGTGTTCTACACTACTTTTAAATAAGCCTTAGCAAATGAAAATGTATAGGGAAGAATCACAGACCCTAAATTAGAGAAAATTATAAATTATCATTTAGTTAAAAAAAAAAGTAGACATGCTTCAGATGGAGGGGATGGTGTTTTTAATTAAAGAATCCCAGATTATGTGTGATAAAAATCTCATTTCTTATAGGAAAGATTTTTAATTGGGTGGGAAGTCAGACTAGTCTACTTCTAAGATCAGATTATAGTTTTAAAATTGCAAGGTACTTTAGATATCATCTAGCCCAAAACCCTCCTTTTACAGCGAAGGAAACTTAAGACCCCAAGAGGTTAGTCGATTTGCCCAAAGTTGTCACACAGGTAGAAATAAAGTGAGAATGAATTCTAACTTGAAGAATCCATGATTCTTTGATTCCTTATCTTAGGATATTCATACCAGCATCCTTTTAGAAGGTACTTGCCTAGACTGGGTGCAAGAATATCACCAGGAAGCTGCTAGGCTTGAGATATTTAAGTGTAAATAAAGAAGACAGGCATGGTGTAGTAGATATAGAACTAGTCAGAGACAGGGTGCAAGTTCCACCTTTGATTCTTACTGCCTGCCTTTTGTGAACCTGGCTAAGTCACTTAACTTTCCAGTGCTTCTAGACAACAACATGAGACAAAGTAAGGTGCAGTTTACTTTTATGAATTATGTCCAGGGATGTGCTGGTAATTGTTTAACATCTGGTTCTCTGGAAAAAAAAACAGACGAAACATATTTAAATAATATTCATTTTTAAATGACATGGGATTACTCTTACTTGTGCTTATATATACCATCAAGTATTAGATCCTGTCCTCTCTATCTCGTCCTCCTTCCCAATTCCTTTGCCTTTCAATTTTTTTGTTGTTGTTGTTCAGTTCTTTCAGTACTGTCCGACTCCTTGTAACCCCACCTGGAGTTTTCTTAGCAAACATACTGGAGTGGTTTGCCATTTCCTTTTCCAGTTCATTTTACAGATGAGAAAACTGAGGCAAACAGGGTTAAGTGGCTTGCCCAGGGTCACACAAGTGGTAAGTGTCTGAG
Organism: Phalanger gymnotis; assembly: GCA_028646595.1. Taxonomy (NCBI): domain Eukaryota; kingdom Metazoa; phylum Chordata; class Mammalia; order Diprotodontia; family Phalangeridae; genus Phalanger; species Phalanger gymnotis. The sequence goes on along the minus strand of CM053622.1, from coordinate 230,468,581 downwards.
GTGAGACTTGAACTCAGGAAGATGAATCTGTTTTCCCTCATTTTCAGCTTCTACCTTCAAAGAATCAGTCTGATAATTAACAAATATTTATTATATACAAGGTGCTGTGCTTAATGATGGGGATATAAAGACAGAAATGAAATAGTCTCTGCATTCAAGGAGCTTACAGTCTTGTGGTCTTGAAATCTTTATTCCTTTAGCGTTTCACATGACTTACTCCAACGAAAGGGACAAAGATCCCTGCTTGTGATGTCCATTAATAATTAAAGACTGGATTTCAAATTACAGAATGAGGAATTTAAGTTGGCCATTAATAAGAATTCACTAAGTCTCCCCACTTAACACTATAAACAAAAGTTCAACATGAAATGAGTTGCAAAGATAAGGTATAGAATTTTGTTTTCTGGGGAATCATATTTGTCTTTTTATTCCCTGTGCTTTGCACATGGTAGGTGCTGAATAAATTGCACTTGAATTGAATCGATGTTGTTTCTTAAATGGAATAGACATCCATTTAGGAGGTAGTTTGAGCATGATCTTGCCTGCAAGTAGGGGAGGGGAGAAGGTAGATTAAATGCCATCCTAGCCTATCCAGGTTTATGAGACTAAGATCCAAGCATTTTCCAATATGTCAATCATTTATTTATACTTTTGATGGCATTTTATCTGCTAATGTCATGACAATTTTTGTAGAATCCAAATTATCCTTCTTATGAAACCATTTTCTGCCAAAGAATAGTAGGCATGTTCATATATTTAAACAAAAAAAGTTAATATCTATATAGTGTTTTCAAAATAATGTCTCATATTTCAGTATTCCTTTGGTTATTTTCTTTTCCTTTAGAAAATGAATGTATACTACAGAATGATTGTATAGTCCACCAGGAATAATAGTCTCATTTTTTCTAGTATATATTTTACACAGCAAACCGATGGACCTAGTTTATTTGTCCAGAATTCTTCCCTTTTTCCTGCCCTACTATATTGTCGAATGAGGTCAACAGAAAAAAATCATTAATATCTGTCAACTTCCTTTATAACCTTAAGGAAAAATCTTTGTATGATATCATACAGACAGATTTTCAATTTCCTTGTGTAATAAACAGATGCTTTAGGATTTGGATGTAATTTAAAAGTTTAAAAAAAATCACATTGAGATTGATGAATAAATCAGTTGTGAAGACAAAAGCATTGATGCCTGTTGAAAATACCTCTCCAGACAGGCAGGAAATGAAATTAGTTCCCCGTAAAGTGTGGGGATGAGGATCACTGCTTAGTTGTGCTGCAGGCTTTTTAGGACTTGCAATAGTGGCACAAGGAAACTGCTAGGGCTACAGAAATCTAATTAAAGAGCAAATGTCCCTTCTGACATCAAATTAATCTTTATCAAATTCCCTATTTTTATTTCAATCTGGCACCACAAAATGAAATTTAAAATTCTAGGCATGTTGCAAAACAGTTGGCAATTTTTCTCTTGAGCATTACAACGCAAAACATTCAGCATTGTTTAATTAGACCTCTCAGCGTCCCTTTTTTTAAAAAAAAAAATTTTTTTGATCATCAGAGTTTGTTACAGACTTACCGCTCAAATGAGACTACAAGTTTAATCCCAGCAGCTATCTCTTCATTTGCAGCATCAAAAATAGATTCCATTTTAACTAGGAAGAAGTTGGAAGAATGATCATTTACATGACGGTTCTGCTCTTCTTTTGGCCTTCATTTTTAATCTCATTAGTAACCTTCTAAAATTTAGACATTGTGGTACTGAGATCTTAAATGTTTTCATCTTGTACACAGTTTCTGTTTTTGACCTTGCAAAACTAGTCACTAGTTTATCTAACCTTAGAGTAGATTAAATGAAAATGATGTTTTCCTGATGGTCTATTCTCCAGACTGTTTTCTCTGTTATTGCAGAAAAGGCAATAGGATGTTTTTTTTTAATTTTTAGTTGGTTCTGTGCATTTTGCTAAAGCAAGACCTTTTTATCGTAATGTTTTAGATTATTACATTATTGTGTGGTATGTTTCTTTTATGTACATTGATCCATCATGCTTATTTCTTACATTTCTTCCATCAGAGTTCAGATAGTTCGTAGTAAGGATTCATAGTCACGGTTCTTTGATGGGTGCTGATTAAAAGTATAAAATGAGGCCATTGGGCCTATTACCTCATTTTGCTTTTTAAGAACTTACTCCCTCCTATGTGTCTAACACTGCACTAGCATTATGTATCTAGGATTGTGAAAGGCCATAGCAGAAGTTATACAACAAGGTAATTAATTTATTAATTAATAAAAGTAAGAATAGTCAGTCTTTCGATCAACCAGTATTTATTATGTACTTACTATGTGCCAGGCAAGAACATAATGAAATGCATGCCAACCCTTGGAAGATTGTTAAAATTCTATGCATCAAAGAGTCATGTGGATGCCGAGAGAAAGATTTGGATTGGAAAGGATTGGTTGGAATTCAGTTCAACTCAATTTTTAAAATTAATCATTGAGCAAATATTATGTGCAAGGCATTGTACTTGCTTCTGGGGGTGTAAAAATATATATGACATAGATCCTGCCTGCAAGGAGTTTATAATCTATTGTGGGGAAGGTGGCCTATATGTACATAAATAGCTTATGATAAAAGAGCATATAATAAATTTGAAATAGAGATCCTGGGAATATAGCTATGAGAAATTTAAGGGAGACAGAGCGGGGTGACAAAAGGAAGTCAGGAGCTGTCAGTCACTCAAGTAAGACCTTAAAGGAATGGAGAGACTTCAAAAGGAGGAGACAGAGAAAGGAGCAGAGATCATCCTAGGCGTGAGGGAAGAAAAAAGCATATGAACAAAAGCAGGAAAACAGGAGAGAGAAGGATGAAAATGAGGGGTTCGGAACAGTCCAGTGTAGCAAGAATGTGGAGCATGGGAAAGGGAGTAGGATGAGATAACTCTAGAAAGACAGAGAGGAGCCAGATTATTGAGACCTTGACTCTTGGGATCTGAAGTTAATGCTTTACTCAGTAAGCAATGAGGAGTCAGTCAAGGTTTTTGAGTGGAGGAATGATAAAAGGAATGACATCAGAGCACTGCATTAGGAAGATTACATGCCAGCAATGTAAAAGATCAATTGGAGCCACAGTCTGATGCCAATCTACCATTTTAGATTTATCTCATATACTATATATTGTGACTAAACCCATCTATCCCTCATTTTCATCCTGCTTTCTCCTTGGGATGAATATAAAAAAAGAGACCGCCTGGTGATAGGAAGTCCATTTGGGAGGCCGTTTTCCCCCAAAATTTCTCAGTTACACTGTCACACTCTACCTTGTATTGCAGTATATTCACCTATATAACATCTTATAGCAGCCTGGTGTGGTAGATAAGCTTGGCATCAGGAAAACCCAGGTTCAGGTCTCACTTCTGACCCATATTAACTATATGACCTTGGCTCGTGACTTACTCTCTCAGCATTGCCAAACCCCTCCCTCCTAAAAGGTGATGTCTTACTCCCCTTAGTAGATTGTAAACCCCCTAATTTTAACTCTCTGCCCTGTCTTTGTTTATATATCCCTAGCTTTTAGCATACTTCATTGCAGCTGCTTAATAATGCTTAATAATGTATGTGGAATTTGTTTAGAAATGCTGAGAGCCTGAACTAGGGTGGTTACACTGGGACAGTGGAAAAAAGGGGATAGATAAGGAGGCATATTGTCAACATTTTGGCATTTAAGTGGCACAGTGGCTAGCATGCCGGGCCTGGAGTCAGCAAGACTCATCTTCCTGAGTTCAGATCTGGCCTCAGACCCTTACTAACTGTGTAACCCTGGGCAAATGACTTAACCCTGTTTGCCTTAGTTTCCTTATCTGTAAAATGAGCTGGAGAAGGAAATGGCCAACCACTCCAGTATCTCTGCCAAGAAAACTCAAATGGAGTCATGAAGAGTTGAACATGACTGAAACAACTAAGCAACAGCAATATTGCCAAGGTGTAATAAACAGGATTTGACAACCTTTCCTATGTGATAGGTGACAGAGGAAAGCCAAAGATGACTCCAGTGACAAGATTCAGTGGTTGGGAAGATGGCAGTACCATGAACTGAAGGAAAAAAAAGATCAAACTCATCAAATTCTCTACCACTCAAACCCCACCACCACTACCCCTCTCCAAAAAAAAAGTCATCTGTAGCTCGTTAATAAGAGACACAAACTAGTTCTTAGGGATTTAATTAAATAGGTATTATTTAGTCTACATTAATCCAAATAATCTGCCTTAGATGATTTGTTTATATTTTTCTTCTGATTTTTTTACATCAAATGAGTATTAGTTTCAGATTCAGGGGAGAAGCAGAAGGGAATAAGCATTTATTAAGTGCCTACTATGTGCCAGATACTGTGGTAAGCTCTTTACATATATTATCTCATTTGATCCTCACAACAACCCTGCAAGGTAGGTGATGTTACTGTCTCCATTTTGCAGTTGAGGAAACTGAGGCAAACAGAGGCTTAAGTGACTTGCCTAGGGTCACATAAAACTAGTGTATTTGAGGTCACATTTGAATTCAAGTCTTCCTGACTGCAGGTCCAGCACTCTGTAAACTGTGCCACCTAGCTGCTTACTGAGTCAGGGGACCTGGCTGCAAATTCCTGTTCTGTTATTTACTTCCTTTGACCTATGGCAAGTCATTTAAACTCTCTGACCATAGTTTCTCCATATATAAGATGAGGGAATTGGACTAATTGGCCCTTGAGGTCCCTTTCAACTCTAAATCTATGCTACTAAATAGTTGCATCTTTAGTGAGGTTATACACATCTATTGTGCCCATTTTCCCCATCATTTGATTTTGCAATTAAATTAAAAAAGAAGATAATGATGTCCTTTTGCCTCAGATAAGTTATTTCTTTCCTTTGTCCTCAGTTTCCCTATCTGTAAAAGGAAAATGTGGGGCTACATAATCTCTAATGTGCCCTCCAACTCTAGCATAGAGATAGAGAAGGTACCTGTGATTTCTTCAGTGAGAGACTCTCCCTCCACCTATTCAGGTTGGCAACCCATCAACTCTTTGTCTTAGAGAGTTGCCTGGGCACTGAGAGTTAAGTGACCGGCATTATATGATATGATACAGAGGACAATAATTATGATGATGATAATCAATGTCCATTTATACAGGGTGGTATTTTGCATATCAGTGTGCCCCAGGCATTTATATCAAGTTTTTTTTAAATGAATAAAAGAGCAAGGAAACAAACGTGTTTAAAATGAATTCTTGTACTGTCATACATTTAATCTTCTATAATATTGTATCTTCCAAAGCATAACCAATAAGTAAATAAACAGCAAACCGATCAAATGAGATAATTCAAATCTGGCATCAGATACTTACTAGGTATGTGACCCTGGGCAAATCACTTAACCCTATTTGCCTCAGTTCCTCATCTATAAAATGAGCTGGAGAAGGAAATAGCAAACTACTGCAGTGTCTTTGCCAAGAAAGTCCCCAATGGGGTCATAAAGAGTTGGATACAAATGAAATAACTGAACAACAACAAAGAATTAGGGCACGGGACATGATATTTTCCTCCTTTGTACTAAGTTGTCTTTGTCCTTATTGTAATGATTGACATTTAAATGATGCCTGGCACATAATATGTGTCATATAAATGCTTATTCCCTTTCCCTTCCATTCTCCTCAAGTCTCTGAATTTTTCTAGTATGAGATACATAGGCGAGATCTGTAGTGGAAAAAGGCAGTCATGACATATTAATTGCTTTATTTTGGGTATTTCCAACAAAGCTTGGCTGGATTATTCTTGAATTCACTGGATAAGCTGAAAGTAATTCTTAGCATGATTTCTGTTTACTTGATCCATGTAAATATTTCAGAGATTCTGTCCTTGAATTTCTAATGACTCCTAGGATTGAAAATGAACCCTTCACCATACTAGTATATTGAAAGAATCTTCCTGAATTATTGTGTCTCAACTAATAGGCTTTTCAATTAAAAAATATTTGCTCTACCTTACACTTTTCTCTTTCTCTGCTTTCCAGTGGCAAGTTATTATGAGTCCTTCTCTCTGCATTAGTCCAACAACTGCTCAAAAGCTTTGGTTGAATTTTTGTTTAGTTGAGAAAGAAGTACAAATAAAAGAAGAAGCAGATGGTCTCTTTGTGATTGAATGAAGAAAAAGGGTTTTGAGAACAATGTGTGAATAGGTGTAGTCTAATAAAACACTCAGCCACCTGCTGCCTGCATCCTTCAAAAAAGATTCTGTTGCATATTCTGGGAATTAACTACTGGGGTATCCTTAGGTTTAATGAAGGAAAAAGCAAACTCCAAGGGTTATAGAAGCTATTTCCCCTTGTGTTTGGATTCAGTTATCATCTCTAGCTTAAAATTTTCCTTAGTTTAACAACTTTATGCTCTAGCGTATAACTACGTGTGAACTAACAGGCTTTCAAATCAAGGTGGTACAATGGATGGAGTGCCAGGCTTCCAGAAAGAAAGACTCATCTTCCTGAGTTCAAATCCGGCCTCAGACCCTTACTAGCTCTGTGACCCTGGGCAAGTCACTTAGTCCTGTTTGCCTCAGTTTCCTCATCTCTGAAATGAACCGGGGAAGGAATGACAAATCACTCCATTATCTTTGCCAAGAAAATCCAAATGAGGTCATGAAGAGTTGGACATGGCTGAAACTGAAACAACTGAACAACAACAAAGAATTGGGTCCATGGGACACGGCATTTTCTTCCTTTTTGTTAAGTTGTCCAAGTCCTTATTGTAATACCTGACATTTAAATAAGGGTCTACTGGTTTACAAATCACCTTATATGTGTAGCATTAACTGATCCGTATGCTACAGTCATTATATATCTTTCACTGAGGAGGAAACTGAAGCTAAGAGTTTAAGTGATTTGCCCAAGGTGAGGTAGTGAGTAGTCATCTGAGACAGTTCAAACCTTCGTGACTCCAGGTCCAACTCCAATTTGTTTGCACTAAATGGCTAGTTAATGAGCAAGTGTCAATTCTAAAGTCTTGATTTCTTTTTCAGGGGTTTACTCTTCAACCTGACTACCAGACTATTATCAATCCCACATCTACAGCTGCACAGGTTGTAACCCAAGCAATGGAGTATGTACGTTCAGGCTGCAGAAATCCTCCAGCACAGACTGTGGACTGGAATAATGACTACTGCAGTAATGGGTAAGCAGCCAGGGAATGCCTCCTTTATTTTAAACTGCATGTAGCACATAAGTAGGGTCCTTTGCTTTTATGAGAGGTGAAAGGAAGATGAAAGGCCACACCTTTGTCTTTTTTTCTGATACTTTCAAAAAAAAAATTCATTCGGAAGAGCTCTTTGCATTTTGTAAGCCAGGAAATGCTTCTCCAGGAACTACGAAGCAGGCTTCTGGCTCTTCCAGTAAGCTACGCCTTTTGAGTAACTTCACAGTAGTTCCTAAGCTCATTCCCATTTTCCATAGTAGCAGTGAGGCCATTTTCTAGAACTACAGTGGAATAAGTCCATTAACAAGCACTGATTAAGTAACTTACTGTGTGCTGGGTGCTGTTCTAAGGGGAAAGCAACTGGCGGGGGGGGGGGGGGGGGGGGGGGGGGGGGGGGGGGGGGGCGGGATTTCTGCCCTCTATTGACCATCCAAGGGTGTGTAGCCAATATAATCACCTCTGTATGTGTGTTTTTTTTCTCCCCATGCAGGAGCATGCAGAGGGACAAAGCACTGTACCTTACCTGAAAACCAGATCGCCTCTTCTTTCCAAGAAGGAATGCAGGGAAGTCTTTTCACCATGGATTGCTTTGTGCAGTCAAGGCGGTTCTGCAATTTATTAGAAAATACAAGTTGCTAAGCACTTAGGACTATTTGAGCTTGTGGGTCACCCACCCTGGAAAAAAAATAGTCATGCTTCTTTCTTTATTGTTTCTCTCCCCCCCATCCCCTAAATCCTTTACGGACATTGTTTTTCTTCTTCCCTGAGGAAAACTTGGACCATTCAGATTTTATGTTGGTTTTTTGTTGTGAAGTGCTTTGCTATAGTAACTGCCTTAGCAACTGTAGACGTCTCGGATTAAAGTCCTGGATTTTCCATTGGTTTTCATAATGGGTGTTTATATGAAACTACTAAAGACTTTTTAAATGGCTTGATGTAGCAGTCATAGCAAGTTTGTAAATAGCATCTATGTTACACTCTCCTAGAGTATAAAATGTGAATGTTTTTGTAGCTAAATTGTAATTGGAAACTGGCTCATTCCAGTTTATTGATTTCACAATAGGGGTTAAATTGGCAAACATTCATATTTTTACTTCATTTTTAAAAAAAAAAACAACTGACTGATAGTTCTATATTTTCAAAATATTTGAGAAAAATATTCCCAAATGATTTTAATTTAAAAACCAATTGGCTTTGTCTCATTGATCAGACAAAAAGAAACATGTTGGGGGAAGCGCAAACACATTTATTTTGTACTGCAGAAAAAAAAATTGCTTTTTTGTATCACTTTTTGTGTAATGGTTAGTAAATGTCATTTAAGTCCTTTTATGTATAAAACTGCCAAATGCTTACCTGGTATTTTATTAGATGCAGAAACAGATTGGAAACAGCTAAATTATAACCTTTACATATGGCTCTGTATTATTGTTTCTTCATACTGTGTCTGTATTTAATCTTTTTTTATGGAACCTGTTGCGCCTATTTATGAAATAATAAATATAGGTGTTTGTAAGTAAATTTGTTAGCATTTTAAAGAGGTTTCTTTGATGTTTTAACTTTTGCTGGCAAAAAAAAAATTCACACCTGGTGTGAATACTTTATTATTTAGTTTTTACAGTGACATGAATAAAGCCAAACCTGCTTTTCATTTAGCAGCAAATGAAAGTAACCAATCCTTATTTCTGCATTTCTTTGGTTGATGCAAAAGCAAAACGATCCTATATAAGAACTTCTTTTCTTAATCCAATGAAACAGGGAACTACCCTAAAAGACACACAAACCACAAGACTAAACAAACAAAAGGGTCTCCGTCAAAAAAGGATTGCTTCTTGGTTCTCAGTCCAGTTTTAGTTAATAAAGAAAACTTTAAAGTAAAAGAAGAGCAAAATAGAGAAAACCAGCCTGAACTGACCAAAATGCCTCCTCTAGTTACATTTAATGGACATTCAGAAAGCTTATGAGAATGAATGAATTAGGGTCAGGGTGGGGGTGGGGGGAAGGATGTGGAAAGAAGAGAGTTAAGGGAAACACAGCCGTCTAAAATGCCTCCAAAAATGAAAGGTGAGTGACCAAGGCAGCAAGGAGAAAGAAAAAGAAACTCAGAAGCAGAAGTCGATCATAAAGAATGAGATTCTTGTTGTCCTTTGTGGCCACTACATGTCTCTTCTCCCTCCAGAAGTCCTGTGCTTGTCAGAGGAATTCCATGGATGTAAGAGACCTGCAGAAGAACAGAGGGCTATGAGAATCTAGCTGGACGTATGCATGGCTTTTAGATCAGAGAGCACTAGCAAACCAGACCCTTCTGGAGGATTGTATCCAGGAAGCTTAGTCTAGTTGGTAATCAAGGGAATGGCTGATGTCTCTTTCATGCAGTGTGTGAAATAAACTTAGCAATTTAACTAAATACAAATATATGCATTGTGTAATCCAGTCAGAATTAAAAAGACAAAAGGTATGCTTGCTTTGGAATGATTTTAGGCATTGTACAACCTTGAATCACTTGAGCATGTAATAACTAATAAATAATGCAGATCCAATGTGATTATTAAAATGACTGTAGCTGAGAGCTCTAATTTTCCTGTCTTGAAACTGTATAAGAACTCATGTGATTGAGTTCACAGCTTATTGTTTGTCTGTTTAGCATTTTAGAAATATACCAGCACTACTAATTACCTAATGTCTTTTATTTATTATATTATGATAAAAATTTTCAGTCGCATTAATTCTAAAATGAGAAGGTAATTACTAGAATGAGAACAGCCCGATTTGACTTTGACAGGCAGTTTGTACAGGAAAGTACTATGTTGTTTACGTCCTTTCTAGAGCAGGTGTACAACCAGGGTAGGAAGAGTGTTGAAATTCAATACCAAATACAGTAAAAACATAAATGTAAATAAAAGAAAATACATCATGAATAAAAATACTTACCATGTGTGACCGGATTCTATTTGATTATCCATTGGTCTCTGAAAGAAAAACCCCAGTCAGATGAAAAATTCCAAAAGGAAATCTTAGCAGAATGGATCAGACAGAGAAAGAAATATGCCTACCCTGCCCAGCCACCACCAAGATCCCCATACCCAAAATAGTTAGAGAAGGTGCCTTTATCAGGATGAGCCTCTAGGGAAGTGAGACATTTTCTGAGGAGTCTTCTATATTTGGACGTGGGGCTCATTCTAGAATTATGTCGGACAGGGTAAAGAGCTCCTGGTTCAGATAAAATGACACTACACATGGAGTAGTAACTGAGAGGTAATGACAAAACACAGGTGAAAGTGAGGGTCCCAGTTACCGTCCTCAAGAAATATCTCTGGCAAATTCAGCCTCGATCACGAACAGGGAATTTCATAAGCACATTTGGAAAGCACAGACAAAAAGTACAGACCATTAAAACAAAGGGAAATGATGGAGTGGGGGAGAGGGAGTATAGAAGTGGGTAATCTGAGCATACTGATATTCCTCCAAATGTTGTCAGAGCCAATAATGCAAAGACAGTCAAATAATGATTTCCAAAGTAACCAAATTAGCTAAGATTACTAAGGATAAAAGTTGTTCCCTGGGATTATTTTCATCTTGATACATTAAAGAGAATGAGAGTAGCCTAATGAGGCATGAGTAGTCAATAGGAAACCTTGACCAAAGAGATCCACAGTTCATAGGGATGTAGAAGGAAAGCTGTCTAAATGCAGATTTAAGAAATGACATATCAATAGCCAGATTCCTGTTCCCCAGGATACCCTGGAATAGTCGTTGAGCCCTTGGGAAGGTGTTTGTGGGTAGGAGACGATCAGTTTGAGTCCAACTTTAGAAGAAATCTGAACTTAAAATTATTGAATGATCTATGAAGTCCTAGGAGAAATTACTAAGGAGGCAATGAGAAACCGCATGTGCTAATAACTTTTTTATTTATTTTTATTTTTACTTATTTTTATTTACAAGATGGCTTACTTTAAGCCATCTTAGAAATTACATTGCATTAACCAGACCATCTGGTTCATGACTCTCCCTATTATGACTTCATGTTTTTGGGGTGTCAGTTATATTTTGCAGTACAGGTCCAACTCCATTGTAATAAATTTGCAAGGGATTGTCCCATTCGTTTGTTGCAGTAGAATTTGGGGTTGTCCAATATTAATAGAAACAAATAGGTCATCAGCCAAGGTTCAGAAATTGTTTTACAGTCATGGCTACTGTATTGGTCTTTGTCATATTGGGCTTTTGACTCCCCTTCTTATTTCCATTAAAAAAAAACCCTCTGTTAAGCTAGTCTTCATATACTTTTAAATATGGAAAAAAGTGAAGCCCGTCAGGATGAAGCTATTGGTTAAGGTATAAAAGCAGACATTGACAGAGCCAGGGACAGAACTCCTTCCCCACGAGTCCCATTTATCATTTTCATTGAGATACACTATCTCTGAATGACCACCTCCGGCATCCCTTGCTAAGCACAAGACCTTCCTAATATGGCATATTTGTCTCCTCATATTGCTGCGCGCCTAGCACAATATCCTGTGCTTAAGTAGGAATTCAGTAAATATGGGTGGCTGCATAGGCTTCTGTAAACATTCTATTATGCAATGTTTATTAAGTACCTATTTGCAAGGCTCAGCAAGGAAATTTAACCAATTACAGAGAGACACACACAATGCCCTCTTAATGCTATAGACACTCTTCAAATAAAGCACTTTGGTTCTATGGTGGATCCATGATTTCATCCTTGTTGTGGCATTGGGAATGAGAGGGGGTAGGCCTTGAGAAATAGCATTCCCACCATGCTTTTGTGTCGTGCGCTGTCTTTATCCATACTTTCCCATGGATCCACCACAAGAGAATCTGTTGAATATCTGGAGGCCTTCTTGTTCTGTTAGTTTTGAAAGGTGCTCCCAAAAGAAGGGTTATGTACTTAGCTAGCAGTCACTGTGGGCTGAAGAAAAAATGAGGCCATTGTGCCTTAAAGCCTAAAACTGTGGGGCTCATCATAGAATGGTAAGATTTAGTGCTCGAAGGGACTTCAGAGAAAGTGAATAATCCAGAGGAGAGGAGTACAGAGAAGAAATTTCAAAATAATTAATGCATTCTTTCCTCAAGCTATATTATTGAACATGCCAGGAATTTTGCTAGTGGTGGGAAGAGCAAAAAGATTCACATCGAGGAAGACAGAAAAGGAGGAGGTCCTAAAAAAGCAGACATGTTGGATGCTGTAGAGAAAGTTTAGGGGACAAACAAGAAAGTCTCATGGCAAGAAACAAGTCCAAGGCAATAAGTACAATTCAGCCAAAGCTTATTACTCATGACACACTGTACTAGGCACCAATATGACACCAGAAATTAACAAATCCAATCCTGCTTAGAGAATTTATATTCTAACAGGAAGAAATGTTACATGTATACAAGTAGCTACAACTATAATTAAACTCAAGAGAAAAGGTGCACTTGTGAGAAGTACAAAGTGCTATAAGAGTCACAAACGGACTAATTAGAGCCTTCTGTGATAAAGGGACAAAGTCTAGCAAGACATCCCTAGTGAAGACCAGGCCTAAGTCATCCCAGGAAAGAAAAACGATGCTTTGTTTTTAGAGAAGCTCACAAGAAGACAGGCCTCTCTCTCCCTCAGATATACCAATGGACTGGACCTATGATTTCACAGGTATAAAGGAACCTCCCAGATAAAGAAACCCCTTCTACCAAGGGAGGCTGGTGCCTTTTCTCCCACTCATAGTCTTAGAGTGTTGACTAGGGCACTAAAAAGTTAAATGTCTTGCTCAAAGTCATACAGCCAGTGTATGTAAGAGGTGTGACTTGAACCCAGTTCTCCCAAGTCTAAAAGCTGACTAGCTATCCACATTAAATTTCAATTCTCAAGTACTAATATTCCTTAGTCAGGAACATTGCTTGAAGGAAAGGAATTGAGTTGCTACTTGGCACCACTGAATCCCAGAGAAGCTTTACAGGCATAGGCACCTTCTCAAGGGCACAGAGTCAGTGGCTCCATGGACAGATGCTATGAAATGTGCCATCTCATCTCTTACACAGCCGAGCATTTCATCATCTCGTATTCCAAGCCAAATTAAATTGTAGGTAAGATTAAGTTCTTATTCTACCGACTTGGAGACAACTGAGAACAATGACTTGTTAGATTTCAACATCTGTCATAGCTACTGCCTAATTAAAGAAACCTACTAGCAAATGTAAGCCAGCATGGAGCCTACAACTGTCATTATTTCACATTTTATTAACAGCTTGCTAGCATAGACATTTTAAAGTAAAATTTCATTCACACTGGTATCAGAAGCCAGCCAAAAAAAAAGTGACTAGAAAATAAAATGGAAAGAACTAGCAAATCTAAAGAGGAAAAAAGCCTTCAATCCTCAAGAAAGACTACATGCAAAACTACAGTATTTTAAAGGTTGAGGCATCACCATTTGACAATTGTGTGTTTACAATAAGGCTGAGCATAATTGCACTGATGGGCTGTCAGGGAAAAGATTAATTTGGCAAAGATTAGTATTGACTTGCTGTTTATTAAGGCTTTTAAACAGCTGTATCTGGCAACATTCCTGTAAGTGCCTGTCATATCTGAAAATCAGGCTCACACCCTGGTGCTTGCCAGCTGTTACTAAACAATCTTATACCACTTTGAATGTCTTTCTCCGGGCCAAACAGCAATGGCAAAGTATTGCCAAATGAGTCTTTTTCTCCTCCTGTCACTTTTCTTTGGGGCGTGTAGGGGGTGAGAGGAGAATGGGTTCTGAAAACTGAAATGTCAGCTTATGGTTGATGGCTTAGCTGATAACAGATCCCGGAAGCCAGAAGGTGGTTAGGTGAACATGCTCCACATATAGAGATTGGTATTTCTGTTAGTCACCTCACAGAGACAAAGAAGCCACAGTTTGCAACTGTTGCTGGCAAAAGGTTTTGAAAACAGTTAGAAATGGTGATCAAAGATGTGAGAGTCGTCCAAAGTCCAAAATTAATGTTTCATTTCCTCAGGCCATATACATGCTTTGTGTGCCATATAGTTGAATAAAGACTGCATCGTTGAAAGTTTAGCCAAAATACAGGAATGGGCCATTCATCTTTATAAAGTGGACTGAGTTTTTATCCAGAGACGCCTTGGAGTGAAGACCCAGTGGAGAAAGAGGGCAGAATTCAGGTTCACTGAGAATGGAAGCTCCATTCCAGGGTGGTTGTCTCAAGTCCATAAAGGAAAGGGCGATTAGATTTTTGTCTCGGAATAAGACCAGTTCCGAAGCATAATAATAAAGACAATGGAAAGGAAAACATTCCTATGTTGTTAAACATCTACCTCTAAAGAATCCTGAGTTACCATTGAGGTCAAATTAGCTTTTCCAATATGACTGCTTTTTTTTTTCTGGGATCAATCTCTTTTCAAGTACCATCAAGCTGAAATAAATCGTCAGAACAGATACAAACTATCTTAACAAAACAGCAGTTACAATCTGTTAATCCATACAGTGCCAGCAGGTTCTGGGCCACGAGGCCAACAAGCTTAGTGTGCAATCCATGGCATGCAATCGCTCATCCAAAGGAAGCCTGTGAGTTAAGGGTTCTTATTTCCCGAATGGACACTGAAATTGTTTTAAAAGCAAAGTCAAAATAACCCAAATGCCATTATTTATAAGACTCTCCTATTGTCCAGGGCTATTGTTGAGGTTTTTGAAGCAGGATCAAATCAAGTCGAGAGATTTCAGTGGAGTGTGGAAGCTTATCATACCACTTCCTGAATGCTGATATAATGCCTCACAGCTAAGGGTCTAAAAGAGCTTTACTTCCTTAATCTTGAACCCTACTCCATGGATAAAGAGGGGTGATTAATTGCTCTCATTAACCCCATCTAATTGGAAAAACAAGGAGAATCACTACTGGGAATCGCAAACAAGACTCTGGCCTAGAGTCCACTGTATACCCACTTGCCAAGTTTCCTACCTACAGGTATGTATATCCTAGTCATGTTGATAGCTAAGTCAAATAGTCCATGAAAATTAGTCATGTGCCTAGAAATCACAACGTCTTCCCTGTCATAAGCAGGATTAGACTTCCTTAATCAACAAGCATTTATAAATTATATTCTGTGTGTGCCATGCTCTGTGCTGGGCTCTAGATATACAAAGAAAGATAAAACGAGTCTACCCTTATAGAAAGAAACAACATTGACTCATAAATAATAGCAAATATGTGCAAAGTAAATATATGGTAACTGGGAAAGGAGAAGACACTAGGAAATTGTGGGACTGGAGAAAGCTTAGGATAGAAAATGGCACTTGAACTGAGCTTTGAAGGAAACTACAGATTTTAGGAGGTGGGTAAGGAGGAAGACCAATCTTAACATGTATTGCCTTTATTTGAGTCCAGGGAAAGTTGTCTTTGTGGCCTCCCACAACTCTGCTAACTTGGCTTGGTCACCTAGTATAAGTCCTATCTCTAGGCCAGGGCTGTCCAAAATGTGGCCTGCAGGCCGAATGGTGCCCGCAGTGCGATTTATGCGGCCGCATACAAGCATAGAAATTTACATAAAAGCTTTAGTAAATGAAGCTGAGCTACAGGCAGAGCTCTCACTAAAATGGCAAATCAAAATATATTGTCTATTGTTTCAATAAAATCCTAAGGCTGGACAACCCTGCTCTAGGCCAAGGGGCAGTCCTAATATCAAGATTCAGATTACATTCTCTTTTTGTTCTGAAACCACACGTTCAAATGGATATGTTACACCTTTTACTCCAAAGAATCTCAATCTTTTTCCCCTCTTAGTAGTGGACTCAGAGAGAAAGTGGAGGAAATCTCAGCTGTATGTTTATAATGCCTGCCAATGGAGCACTTCACAAATGTTACTGAGTTTTCACAGCACCCCTCTGAGGTCTGGACATCCCCCATTACCCTATGGTTCTATGATTATTCAGATGAGTAAACGAGTTGTAGAGAGGTGACTGGATTGTGTATATTACAAGGTCACAAAAAGGGTTCTTGAAAGCATCAGGTAAAGAATGCAAAAGATTTCTTCATCAAGGACCCAGTTGTTACCATTCAAAAGCAGAAGATAGCAATAAACCAGGACAGAGGCAAAACGTTGCCCTCTTCAGCTTCCCAATAACATTCCGCCAGAGGCCTAAAGCTCTGGGCAAGGATGCTCAGGTTTTACTGTATGATGACAATCACAACAACAGCAAAAATAATAATAATTATGCTAGATGGCATTTATATAGTGCTTTGAGATTTGCAAAGTGCTTTCACACATTTCACTAGATTCTCATGACAAATCTAGGAGGTATCTAAAATCTAAAAACATCTAAAGGTTTCATTTCCCCTTTGTATAAGCAAAGGACCCCGAAGCTCAGAAAAGCTAAGTGATTTGCTCACAGTCGTAAGACTATTAAGTGTTAGATGGCAAATGTGAACATAAGTCTTCCTGATTCCAAATTCAGCATTGGTGAGCAACAATAACGAGTCAGTGACAGATATATTGTTGTAATCAGCACCTCTCGGTCTCAAAGTCCATCAGGAACCCCTAACTTTGATCAAGGCTTGAACTATGACAACTTCTGTGAAATCTTCTCTCTGGGGCATGGTGGGGGTATCTTGCTTTATCAAGGGGAGCCACGGAAACGCAAATCTGGTCTCATCAAGAGTTTCAGACAAACAGAAAGGAAGACATGTCTAAAAGAAACTGCAGTTTCCGGATATTACAAAATACATACACTTGCAAAAAAAACCTTTTCCTAGTTGCTAAGTTGGGCCAGTTTTTAACACCTGGTTTCATGGTGTGGTTTGAAGAGACCAACATAACAAAAGTGACGGGACTTGGCAACTGGTGGTTCCTAGAGGTTGTTTTAGGGTTCGAGGTATACATATGTTGTGTGTGTCAAACACTCAAAAAGCATTTATTAAGTGTCTACTATGTCACAGACGTAGTCTGAGTGTAGTCCCTGGGGGCAGCTAGGTGGCACAGTAGATAGGGTACTGGGCCTAGAGTCAGGAAGATTCATGTTCCTGAGTTAAATCTGGCCTCAGACACTTACTAGCTGTGTAACCCTGGGCAAATGGCTTACCCCTTTTGCCTCAGTTTCTTCATCTGCAAAATGAGCTGAAGAAGGAAATGGCAAATCTCTGTAGTATCTCTGCCAAGAAAATTCTGAATGTCATCACAAAGGGTTGGACATGACTAAAAAACAATAACAACGTATCCCAGACGCTGTGATAAGTACTGGGGCTATGAAGAAAGGCAGAAGATAGTCCCTATTCTCAAGGAGATCACAGTCTAACAGTGACAAAGGAAAAAATCCTATATTCTACATCACTTAACAACTTGCTGAAATGATTTCTGGTTTTGTAGTCTCATAACAACTATAATCACAAAGCAATGGCCCCACATGCCAAGTATATGTGGCAGAAGGAAAGAGAATTGGCTCATGCATGTTCTTTGATGATCACTCCGTTAATGCCCAAATAAATGAGAAGGGAGAGAAAGATCCCATATTTTCTCCCTTTTTTATTTTCCTTTCAATGTATGGTTATCAGAAGAAGTCTCTGAGGGCTTCCCTACGTGACTTCACATTTCAATGCCTCCACACCAACAGATGGTTTAGATAAAACCTATTAGTTTCATTTATACACATGGTTTCATCCTTTCCCTCCCCCTGAACCCTCCTCCAAAGAGCTTATTTTTAACGTTTTTGCCTAAAGGTTTGGTTTTCACATTTTTGCAGAAATGAAGAAGTTTTGCCAATGTCTCATACTTTAATCATCATCACTCTTGCCATCAAACAAGCATTCAGATGAGAATGTGGTTGATGAGTATTCTGCAAGGGAATTTACATCCAAAAAACTGCATTAGAATTACTTGGCAAATTTGATTTATGTATCTTTTCATACAACCTTTGAGTGTTTGCATTTTTCCATGAGGTTAGTTATGATCGTTTCAATTTCAGTATAAGTACTGTATATGCTCTGTCAAACATAATGATGCCAGCTCTTTATCTTGGTTTTATCTTGATGTCATTACTTGGGAGAATATTTCCATTCAGAGAGCACGCCACAAGGAGAAGCTAACTCCTCACAAGGCACTAGATTCTTGAAGAGAAATTGCAAACAAGCCAGTCAAAACTTGCCCCAATTTTGGCTTTTGTGAAAAGCTGACATAAATTGCTAGATGTTAACCTTATGTTCTGTTCCTATGGTTAAAGAAAAAATAAACTAAAGGTTAAAACGGTCAATGGAAACACTATATAATAATCTACGCTACTGATACACAAGAACCCCAAGAACCAAATACAGCTCTAAAAACTTTGCTAGTTCTTCAAAATAGAATTTGTTTGGCCTAAGTAGCTTGGCTTCCAAACTCTGACCAGCCTGCCTTCATCCCTACCTTACCTTGTTGCTCTACTTCTGAGTGTGTTTTCCCAAGATAATATCAGATTTAGGAGAGGTGAGAGATGGAGGAAAAGTATCCCCTTTAATTTCCTTTTAGCCATTTTCAGCAACCCTTAAGTTCTCCCAATTTAAAAGGGTCCTTTGAATACACATATTCTACCTTATGTAAGATTATTCTGTTTATGAGGGTAGTCACCCCTGTGTAATGAATGTTTTATTGATGTTTTCTTATATCACTGTCACTTCTCAATGCCCATTTTCCATCTCCTCCATTTAACCTTCCTTTGCAACAAAGAAATATAGTCAAGAAAAATAAGCCAACACTTTAGCCTGGTCTGATAATGTATGCTTTTTTTGCACCGGTAGACTACCTTCTCTCTTCCTAGAAGAGGAAGACGTACTTCACTATCTGTACTGTAGAACAGCGGGGTCAAAGTCAAATAGAAACAGATCCCTGTTGGCTGAAATAATGAATCAGAAAGCCCCAAATTAACTATCTGTATTGTATCATACTGTTATTTATCTTGTTAAATATTTCCCAATTACATGTTGGGCAATCTAAAATTTTGGGGCCGTGTTTGACACTCTGGTGTAATAATAGGAGTAGGAATAACTAACATTTATATAGTGCTTATTGTGTCTGACCAGGTACTGTGCTAAGTGCTTTAGAATTATTATTTCATTTGCTACTCGCAACAACCCTGGGATATAGTTACGATAATTATCCTCGTTTTTAGATAAGGAAACTGAGGCAAACAGAAGTTAAATGACTTGCCCAGGTCACACAGCTAGTAAGGGTCTGAGGTCAGTTTTGAACTCCAGTCTACCTGACCCCAGTCCTAGTGCTGTATCCACTGCACCCGCTAGCCACCCCAGTTATAGAGTCACCCACCATTTGTCAATACATTAGTCAAAGTTCTAAAGTCATTCACTATTGTTTTCCTTTATTGTGGTTATTGTATAAATTGTTCTCCTGGTTCTGCTTACTTCAATCTGCATCAGTCCATGCTAGCTTCCCAAGCTTCTCTGAATAATTCATATTTGTCATTTCTTACATTACAGTGATATTCCATGATACATTTAGTCATCTATTCCACAACTGCTGATGTTGTAGGCCAGACTTGATTAAAGCTGGTCCAGTGCTTGGAATTCCAATGGAATGAGGCATTTAAAAACCAACAGTTAACAAAGGGAAATTTACTTAGCTCTCTGGCAGGGAAAGGATCTTCATCAAACACAGAGTATTAATTCAGCTGGGCCCAGTTTCCCTGCCTCATTGGCAGCCATGCTGTTACTCGGGTTAGAAACCTATGGAAGGAGTACAACCCTTTCTTCTTCATGGACTGTTTTTGGGGAGGTTTTTTTTGTACTTAGGTCACCAAGAAATTATGTCAGTTATTCCCCTGAGTTAATTAAGTCTGAAGGGTAGTTTTAATACCTTCCAAGGAAAACTACCCTAGCCTATGTGGCAGATTGTCCCCCCACAGATGGGCACTCATTTTGTTTCTAATTTTTTGCTAACATAAAAATTCTGTTTTATATATATTTTTATATATTCAACCCTGCCTCTCTATGAGTGTTGAGTCCTCAATTAATATCTTAATAAGTTCATTCTTTCATTATTCAACAAATATTTATGTGTCCTAAGTTATGACTGTGGATAAAGTTACTGCACTACAAAATTTAAATGTGATATGATCTCTGCTGTGATGTGATGTTCACTGATTTTACCAGAAACCAGCATGACCATCTCTCTGTGACTAGCAGGAACAACTCTCTCACTCTCTCTCTCTCTCTCTCTCTCTCTCACTCTATCACTCTATCACTCTCTCTCATTCTCACATATAAATATAGATATACATAGAGATATACATATATATACACTTATATGTATGTATATATGAGTATATGTGTGTGTGTATTTTAAATAAGGTTAACTCTTTAGGTAGCTGCATATTGATGCCTAAAAAAGACTACAATATACTGTACATAGAAAGCATATAATTTTTCACTGAGAGGTAAAAGGGTTTGTTCTAAGAAGTTGGATAATACAGAGTTGGACTAGCAACTGACCATGTGACAAAGGAAAGTTAAAAATGTCAGGGTCCTTAAGTGCAACAATGCTGGAGCCAGTTTGGCTTTGGGCTAGAGCCATATGGGAGATTAATACTAATAATTAGATAATTAATACTAATAATTAGAAAATTCATCAATAAACATTTATTAAGTGCCTACTACATGCCAAACATTGTGCTAAGTGCCAGGTATACAAAAAAAGGCAAAAGTCAGTCCCTACCCTCAAGGAGTTTACTATCTAATAGGGAGAAATAATGCATAAACATATATATATAGAGAGAGAGAAAGAGAGAGATACACATATGCATATGTATACACACACATATATATATAAAATGTGTGTGTATACACACACATAGACGCACACAAATATGTATATATTCACAAGCTATATATAGGATAAATAGGAAATAATTAAGAAAGGGAAATTACTAGAATTAAAGGGGGCTGGGAAAGGCTTCCTGTAAAAGCTAAATTAGTTGGGACTTAAAAGCCAGAGAAGTCAGCAACTAGAGTTCAGAAGAGAAAGCATTCCTGTCATGGGGAAGAGTCAAAGAAAATGCTCAGTCAAGAGAAAGTATCTTGTGCATGGAATATTTAGGAGGTCAGCATCACTGGAGCAAAGAGTATATGGTAGGAAGTAAGATAAAGAAGACTGGAAAGGTAGGAGAGAGCTAGGTTATGAAGGGCTGAAGGAAGTGAATGATGGAAGTGATCCAAGGCTGAAGCTTAGAAGGGCATAATCAGCAATATAATAAGAGGGCTAGGGATTCAGGAAAGGAAGGCAGTGTAGAGTTGTATTGGTTCACCAAGGGATCAAGTTGGGGAAAAAAGGAGAGAGTAGTTAGTGCAGGTGACATGACCTGGAAGAGAATCGAGGTGTCAAGGGATTGAAAGTCATGGTTCGGATGAAGAAGAGAATTCTCTAAGGGAAGGCAGAGGGAGAGGCGAAAAGTCAATAGGTTATATAGTCAGATAAGGGGATTTTGGAATTCTTAACAATCACTCTGTGTGTGATGACAAGATCAAGGATGAGACTGCCTTTGTGTGGCTGAGGTAGGGTGAAGGAGCAGCCCATTGGCAGTGAGTAGGCTGAGGAAATTAGTGATTAGAGTGTTTGAGGGAGGGTCAATATGTCTGTTGAAATCTTCTAGTATGAGGACAGGTGTTGGAGAGGAGAGAAAATTTGTGAGTCATGTACCAAACTCATTGAGGAAGGAAAGATAGTGACCTAGGGGTCTGGAGACAACAGCTACCAGGATTTTGATTGGGTGGTAGATACGAATAACATGAACCTCAAAGAAAGATAGATTACTGAGTGATGAAGGTAGGAGGAAAACCTAGAAGTGGCAACAGGGAGCAAGAAATATCCCAACTCCCTCCCCTTGATCAGTGAGCTGAGGAAAATGAGTGAAGGTGCAACCAGTACTGGAAAGGCTATCCAGGGAGGCTGTGTGTGTCATCTGGGGAGGCCAGTTTCAGTAATAGCTAGTAGATGGAAAGAGTGGGAGAGGAAAAAATTTAGGATGAATGAAAGTTTGTGGCCTATGGAAAATGTATTCCATGGGGCACAGAGGAAGGGCTGGGTGGTATTTGATTGAAACTTTTTGAGAAGGGTGGAAATAAGGAATCAGGTAGTGGGGTTGGGAAATGGGGTTTGGATGGTTATTTAAATGGGTTCAGAATCACTGGGATGTGAAGGGTATGACCAGGCATGAGAATGCTCATCATTGAATGAAGGGTACCACTCCTCTTGCCAACAGAAGCTGAAGATCTGGCTGGAAGCAAGTGAACTATGAAATAGCAGACACAAAGTCAAATGGTCAGACATCATGCTTCAGTACACCTCTTCCCTCCAAAGAGTAGAGATTAGACAGGAAAATGGCATAGTAGGAGATGAAAGTCAAACCTGCACAGCAAGAGAAAGAAGTCCCATTACCCACCAACTTTCCTCTTTCTCTTTCCTCGAGAAACATGTGCAGCAGGAGAGGAAAGGCCTCAGGTCAAAAGGTCAGGTGTTCCGCTTTCTGCTGGAGGTTCTTCAAGTCCTTGCTGGGAGATGGAGCTGGCAGCAGGAAGCAGAAGTTGCCTTGTTCCGGCAGAGATGGAAGTTGTTGCTTTGGGGCAGATGGAAGACACCTGGCCTAGCCCCTGGGCGCCTTCCCTCAGGGGACATACTATGCCCACCAGGAGATGGAAGCCACAAGGCACACAGTCAGAGAAACAGAGGAGAAGCCTCCTCTTCTCACCTGAGGAGGCTGGTCAGGAATCAGTAGCAGAAAGTGGTGCTAACAGAACTAGAAAAATTAGGGGCAACAAAAAAATAAAAGTAACTCATGGAGGAAGGAAGAGGAGGACCTTCAGAATTCCCAAAGGGAGCAATTCTCTCAATAAATAAGGATCATTTCAGCTCTGGTGAATCTTTTACTCTCAGAAGGTTGGAGGAGGAAGAAGAGTGAGATAGGGGACAAGGTAAGGAAAGACTTAGTGATTCCCAGAGTCCAGCTGTTTCTGGTTTGCCTGTAGGTATGATTGGGAGGCAGCTGAGAATGTTGCCTCATATTTTACAGAAAAAAAAAATTAAGGCTATTGTATCTCATCTCCTATCACTCTGGTACCTTCTGCCACTCTGTCCTCCTTCACCCCTGTCTCACATGATGAATTAAGTTTACTGCTTTCCATCTCCTCCAACAGATTGCCCACTCTCTCATCCCCACTCCTACGTATTTTCAATCTCTCTCTACAGGCTCATTTCTTACTGCCTACAAACATGCCCATCTCTCCCCTATCCTCCAAAAAACCGTCATTTGATCCTTCCATCCTCCTTGTCATTCTATATACAGTCAATCCTCAATGTGTGTGGGGATAATGTTCCCAGAAAACAACACAAAAGTCAAAACAGGAATGTTGATACATTGAACCTATGGGAAATATGGAGTTAGGTTCCCACAACCACCAAAAACTGTAATATTTCACTAGAGATTGTTGAAAGTGCACTTTTCTGCACACAATTATTTATAACAAAAAAATTCTGATAATATGCACATTTCATAACACAGTAACAATGAAACAACCTATAAAATGGAGAACACAAAATAAAATTGGTAACATGTAAAACATTTTTTTCTCTCTAGTAGTTCCCTAGAATTCTGTGACCTTTTGTGCTAACAATTTGATTAAAAAAATTTATTTCAGATAATCTTCACTTTTCTACAGTACTATAAATACTATATAGCAAATAAAATTCTTAAAATTAAAACATTTTTAACCTGAATCTTACCTTCTACTGTGTCAGATGGTGGTGTGAGGGTATTGTATTAAAAAGGCCAAGGTCTCCGGGGCTTTTATCCAGGTCATCTCCAATTGTCCAATCTATATCTTGCCACTGGACCCAGATGGCCCTGGAGGAGAGAGTAAGGCTAGTGACTTTGCACAGCCCTGCCTCACTCAAATCCACTTCACTTGCAAGTCATGACATACTCTCCTGGCGTCATGGTCCTCTTCAGGAACAAAGGGAAAACAGTAAACAACCATACTGCCATAAATCTCTCTACCTTGGTCACCGTCTGAAAACCAAGAGAGAAGTTGCTGGGACTTCAGTTGCTGCTGTTGGAAGACGTTAAGACTGCAGAGGTCTTGTCCTTCATGGCTGATGGGATGGCATTGGAGTTTGTGAAAGACTCACCAGCTTGAAATAATCCACATTAATATACATATAATATATATTAATATAGTATATTAATAATCAGCAATATTTGCTTCAGGCAGTATTTGAGATCCTTAAGACTCCCCTGGCCAACCACAGCTGCAGACACTATGGCGCAAAGTTTATCTAGCATTTTTATTTTCTCACTAAATCGTATCATTGACTTTGCAGCTTGAGGCTTAGAGCCCCAAAGACTTGCACTACGTTTTGGGGACATAATTCCAATACAAAACTTGAGTTTTAAAAGCAAACAATGAAAATACACAGCGAATACACGGGGAACTCTTTACAACAGTAAGGTGACTAAGACCAGTGAAGTGCCTGGTAGGATACCAGCCTCTCCACAAACTTCCACGTCACATTTCTCATTTGTTTTCTCTATTGCACATGTCCATGAGCATGCTGTTGCCAAGATGAAAGTGAAAATGAAGTTGCTAATAAAACCACCGAATGCTTGAAGTCAAAAAAGTCAAAGGATGAGCATTCACTGTCTTCACCCTTTGTAACTAAATGCCTAGAAAAGGCCATCTAAAATAGATGCCTTCACTCTCTCTCCTCTCACTCTTTTCTTAACCCCTTACAATCTGGCTTCTAACCTTGTCATTCCACTGAAACTACTGTCTCCAAAGACAATTCCTAATGATCTCTTAGTTGCCAAATACAATGGTCTTTTCTCATTCTCTTCAACTTCTCTGCAGGTTTTGACACTGTTGATCCCTTGTTCTCCTCTTTGACACTCCCTTCTCTCTAGTTTTTCTGAACATGGCTTTCTCCTATCTGCCCATTACTTTGCTTGCTCCTCTTCCAGATCATCCCTCCTGATTTCACTTTTCCTTCCTCTGACACTTCCACCACTCTAGCGCAGGCTCTCATCACCCCACACCTGGATTATTGCAATAGCATGCTGCTGGGTCTGCCTGCCTCCAGTCTCTCCCTATGCCAAACTCTCCTCCATTCAGCCGCCAAAGTGATTTTCCTAAAATGCAGTTCTGATCATAAAACCCCCCCATTCACTAAACTCCACTGGCTATCTATTGTCTCCAGGAGAAACACAAAATTTTCCATTTGGCATTCAAAGCCTTTCATAAATTAGCCCCCTCCTACCTTTCCAGTCTTCTTATACCTTATTCCTTAACATAGACTCTTTGATCCAATGACACTAGCCTCCTGACTGTTCCGCAAACAAGATATCCTACTCCAGGAAGGTATTTTCTCTGAGTGTCCTTCATGCCAGGAACACCCATTCCTCCATTTCCTCTCTGGCTTCCTGTAAGTCTCAATTAAAATGCCACCTTCTACAGGAAGCCTCCTCTTAATTCTAGTACCTTCCCTCTCTTAATTATTTCCTATTTTATCCTGTATATAGCTTGCTCTGTAAATATTTGTTTGCATGTTGTCTCCCTCATTAGACTGTAAGCTCCTTGAGGGCAGAAACTGTCTTTTGCCTCATTTTGGTATCCCCAGCACTTAGCACAGTATCTGGCACATAGTAGGCGCTTAATAAATGTTTATTGGCTGATTGATTGTTTCAGCTGCGTCCTGTTCTTTCCCTCTAGCCAGCCCTTCTCCCTACCACCCAAAGAGGAACCTAGACCGTATTTATACTAGTTCTTCTGGGCTCTCTCACCTTAGTTTAGTCTGCCTAGACTCCCTCTTTTGCACCCTCCTGACACAGCACAGGTTCATCTCATCCCCTGTGCCTCAATCCCCCACTCCGTAGCATATTTTCTACTGTCTAATTTATACCCCTTTACGCATTTCTTCCAGAGTTGAGCAGAAAAGCTTCACTTACCTTCTGTCAATTTATACTGTAGAGATGGCCCCTTATTAATAAATAATAATAAAATAGCATAAAAACAATCTAGAGAATTGTCTCAGTATCCATGCATATGTGTCTATGTGAGTCAATAGACATTCATTAAGCATTTCACGTGAGCCACTCACTATGTGAATTGCAGGGGATACAAAGAAATTAAAAAATAACTCTGTGTGTGTGTGTGTGTGTGTGCGCGCGCGCGCAAAGTATTTGTTTGAGTTTTACAGGTGTATATATAGTATATGGATTTGTGTATGATCTTAAAAGTGTTTATGTGAGTCATAATTCTTCTTTACAACTTGACTATTGTGTAAATAAGTTCAATGTGAAGTTATATGTAGAAGATATATTGGATTCCATGCTGTCTTGGGGAGGAGGGGGGACAGGGAGGAAGAAAATCTGGAATTCAAAATCAGGCGGAACTGAGTGTTATAAACTAAAAGTAAAAAAATCTTAATAAAAAAGTGTTTATGTGGGTTTTCTGTATACTATGATACCACAGCTAATTAATAAGGGCCCATTTATACAGTATAGTTTCAGGGATCCCAGGGTGGCTCCCTTGCCCTTCATAACACTTTCCCTACTTGTTTTTTGATGCCTATAATTCTAAAATTAATGATTAATTCTTTTGTCTCAAAACTTAGGATTCCCTGTTTATTTTTAAATATACAGATACAGAGCACTGGGCCTGAACTCACGAAAATCTGAATTTAAATCTGGCCTCAGACACTTACTTGTCATGTGATCTTGGGCAGTTCACTTATCTTCTGTTTGTCTCTGTTTTCTCAGCTATAGATGGAGATGATAATAAATAGACTTGCCTCCCAGGAGCGTATTCAGCAGTGTCTAGCACATAGTAGGCACGATTTAAATACTAGCTATTATGGCTATTATTATCATCACCATCATCTCTGGGGGCAGGGTGGGGGGGTCTAGGCTCATACCTACCTATTATCTTTTGGTGTGAAATGAATTAATAAGATTTTTTCTGGAGACCATACTTTACTAAGAGGGAGAAAAATATATGAGAATACTAGATGTTTGAGTCAAAATAGGGTTGAGTCTCTGCCCCATATTTGGCGAGGGCAGAAGAGAGCAAGACGATATTAAAAATTAGTGGTACTTTCTAGGCCTGGAGGAAAGAAACATGCTTTGAATGAGTTAGAAGGTAAGGAAGGGCATGATCCAAGACAAGATTCAAAGGAATAAATAGAAAGCTGAGTTGGGCTCCAAGCCAGGAGTTCCCAAAGGCCACTGATCGGAAGAGTCAGTCAGGAAGTCACAGACTGAATTGGAGAACAGAAGGTCTTAAGCCCGTGGGAGTTCTGCGTGGAATATCCCGGAAGCCCCAGGGGGATAGAGACAGGAAGCATTGATGACTGTTGCACAAGGAATGAACCTAAAGCAGCATCCTTTTGACAGTGGTAGTTTGCTAGCAATGGCTGCTCTTTCTTCAGCTATAGCCACAAAACTTTACATCATCTCTCCTCCATAATCCCAATCTGCTCAGAGTTTGAGATTGTTACTAAGTGGTATAGTCTTGGTGGGTATTTTCCACTAACTCTGAGGCATGCAAATTGCCGACAGGAATTCTATGGTCTTTCATTAGGACCATAACCCTCTCAGGTACTGGAAGCCACCCCTCATTTTTGTAAATCTGGGATGTCTTGAACTCCTTTTTAATGGTAGTGCTCATCAACCAAAACAAGTCTGCTCAGTTATTGGGTCTGGACAATTATAAGGTAGTATACCAGCCCAGAAAGATAAGGGTGAGAGTTTCGCTTACTTCACAAAATTGCCTTAGGCCTGAGCCTATCTACTCCCATGACCTCATATAAAATGGAATGGAAAAAAATGAAATAAGAGAGGACAGGATGGGGCAGGGAAGGACAAAATAGGTTAGGAGGGAATAGGATACGATGCAATACAATATGTTACGATATGATAGGACAATAGGATAGTATAGGATAAGATAAGATGGAATGGCGTGAATTGGGATAGGATAAGTTAGGAGGGGATAGGAGAGGATATTAATTCTACAAGAGACTTTAAGGAGAATGGTTTATGCGTAAGAGCAGCATAGTATAGTGCTCAGGGCTTTCATTGCTATCTAGGTTGCTTCTGTTATGCAAGAGAGTAATCTGACATTTCACATTAAGGAGTTAATGTCTTGATCTATTGTGCCTCCCCAGATATTGGTTGTTTAAAAAAAAGCTGCCTAATAGATTCACTGAATCTCTAACATCAAAATTGGTCAGACACTGGAAATTTATCAGCAAGATTCAAGAACTTGCCAGGATTTTCTTATATGGCATCCTCAGAAAAAAAAAATCAACCAACCATATTAAGGAAATAGAAGTAAGGGAGTTGGAGAGGTGAGGATGAAGGCAGAAACAATCTAAATGGGATATACTTCAAAGAGGAAGCAGCATTTAGAAAATCCTTAAGAATGTAGAAATTAGGCCTTGTGTCAAGTTGTTACCATTTTTGTGTTTTAATATACAGCAGAGTATTTAAAGGGGAAGGCAGTAGTAGAGATTATATCATCAGAATGACATGTAGCCTGTATGTAGTTTAGAGATGGAATTATTTGCATTTTGCCCTAGATGGCCATATCTGAATCTCATTAAATTTTGGAGCTACAAATGACCCCAGAGGTCATCTCATTCAATTCAATAATTTTACTGAGAAGAAAATTAGGTCCCAAGACATAAAATCACTTGCCCAAGATCACAAAATTCATTAATGGTGGAGTTTTGAGAACCTGGGTCTTCTGATACCCAATCTAAATCTCATTCATCCTTACCTTATTCAGAATGTAAATATATAATGATTTCCAAATCTAGAGATACCAATCTTGTGAGATTTTTTTCTTTTACATACAACTATATTGGTACAAAATGGGATAAATTAATAAAGAGACATTTGTGCTGAAATCTTTGTTATCCAAGTTCACAGACACCCCAGATGCTTTGAGGATTGATCACACCCTTCTTCCCCTCTCCCATCTATTTTGTTGTTGTTGAATCGTTTCAGTCCTGTCCAACTCTTTGCGACCCTATTTTAGGTTTTCTTGGCAAAGATACTAGAGTGGTTTGCCATTTTACTTCTCCAGCTCATTTTACAGATGAGGAAACTGAGGCAAACAGGGTTAAGTGACTTGCCTAGTTACTTGCCACAGCCAGTAAGCTTCTGAGACCAGATTTGAACTCATAAAGATGAGTCTTCCTGATTCCAAGCCCAGTGTTCTATCCACTAGGCCACTTAGCTATCCTCTCCCCCAACTCTACACCTTTTCTTTTACAGGCTCATCATTGTGTTTCATTCCAGCTGAATGTTACAGCTGCACTCAGCTTAAAGAAACACAGCAGTGAACAGTCCAGCTTAATGGCCCCATTTGTCTGTGTGATGAACAAGTCATTCAAGATGATACGATCACAGATCTGGAGCTGAAAGGAGTCTTAGAAGCCATCTGGTTCAATGCCCTCATTTTACAAATGAGGAAACCAAGGCTCATGAAAGTTTGGTGACTTGTCCAAGGTCACACAGGCAGGAAGCATCAGAACCTCTGACCTCATTTGAACCAAGAACCTCTGACTTCATAGCCAACGTTCTTTCCTGAGCCTCAGTTCCTTCATCAGTGAAAGAGGGAGTGGTGATCCAAAGAGTACCTGACAAATACTTCACTAGCCTAAGAGGATCAAAAGAGGAAATGCATTTAAAAAGTGCTTCCTGGATCTTAAAGTATTATATAAATTTCGGCTATGCTATAAGGAAGGGAAAAAAAATTCATAGCCAAAAGGAGCCTCCAAATAATCCATTGATTTAAAAGAATAATCAGTTCAAAATTGTCTCCATCTCGCCATATCCAAAGATACTTGCAAATGTCATCATTTCAATTTATTCTTACCTTCAGTGGTATAGGAACCTAAAACTAGAGGCAGATGGAAAAAGTGACCAAAATTGACTTCTATAAACAGAAAATCCCTCAAAAAAAACCCTGATGTAATCAACAGAGATGATGTGACTTTCACCACCTCAGAAAAAATTATATGAGAACCTCCAAACTCCCAAGTTTCTCCAAACCAAAGTTAACTCTGAAGCTCTTCCTGGCCAAGTCACTTAACTTCCTTGGGCCTCAGTTACCTCATCTGTAAAATGAGGAGAGTAAATTGGAAGTTTTCTGGGGATCCTTCTAGTCTTAAGTATGTGATCTTTTGATTCTTAGGTTCAGTCTAGAGTTACTCCCATCCACCCCTAGATTCCTGTATGCTAGCACTTTCAGACCTGTGGTCTCTCCCAAAGAGGCCCAAAGTAGTAACAGTCTACTATTCCCATTTTGCCTTATGAAAAGCTTTTAGCTCTCAAATGAGTTATTTGTTTAAGTGAGTTCCTAGTGAGGCAGCTGTGTAGGAAAATGTCACTTAGAAACTCAACTGGTGCCAATTGTTTTTATTTAAAAGCTGCATTTTCTGGTCTTCTTTGGATCATAGCCAGTAAAGGAAGGGTGTGGGGACTGGCATTTACTGAGGGACCCCCTAACCTTCAGCTTTCAAGTTTTTTGTTGTTGATACACATTCATCTTTAAAGTTGGGGACTATTTAATTCTCCAGTTTAGTTTATTTTAATAGTAAATGGAAACTCAAAGAAGACATTGTTGAATGCACAGTTTTTTTTAAGAGCTCCTAGTTTTACTCTTAATTTTTTTCAGTTAAAACGAAAAGTTACTGTTAGAAAAATAAATCACTCTTTCCTCTTTCAACCATGTGACAGAGAAAATC
This sequence comes from Phalanger gymnotis, assembly GCA_028646595.1. NCBI lineage: Eukaryota > Metazoa > Chordata > Mammalia > Diprotodontia > Phalangeridae > Phalanger > Phalanger gymnotis. The sequence goes on along the minus strand of CM053622.1, from coordinate 230,437,599 downwards.
TTGAATAGTGTATTTTCTTGAAAATTATAGACCAGCGAAGCTACTCAAAACATTTCAAACCACATTGTAACCCAAAAAAAGCTTGTTTGCTAATAGTTTCAATGAGAAAGAAAGTCATTGTTTAAAAAATAGAAATAGAAGTACCTTAGCAAAACCAAGATGGTGTCCTCCAAACGTAATTGAAGCAGGAGACTGTGTGACAAAATGCCAGCCAGAAGCCATCATTCTTAGTGTTAAATCAACCAGGATTCAAGTTTGCTTCAGTGTTGTTTTAATGACATTGCTTTCTTCTGTTTCTCACCCTCCATCTGATCTATCCTCAGTCTCCTTTGCTGAATTTTCATTACTAATCTGCTACAAGGCTTTACCCTAGGTTCTCTTCTCTTCCCCCTCTATACTGTTTCATTTGGTGTTCTCATCATCTCCCATGGATTTAGTTATTATCTCTCTACAGATACTTCTCAGATTTACTTATCCACTCCAACCTTTCTCCTCACGTCCAGTCTTCTATCTCCAACTGCCTATTGGACATCTTGAACTGGATGTCCCATAAGCATCTTAAACTCAACATGTTGAAACTAAGTTCACTATTTTCCCCCATCTCCACCAGTTTCCTAACTTCCTTATTATGATCTAGAATGTTACAATCATCCAAGTCACCTTGCATCATAGCCTATATTAATTTTTCAACTATTCACTCTCTTTCACACCTCCCTTATCCAATCTGCTGCCAAGCCCTGATTATTATGCCTTGACAACAACATCTCTCATGTTCTCTGCCTTCTTTCTTCTGACTCTCATTAAATCAGACCTGGACTATTGCGATAGCTTTCTAGTTGGTCTCCTTGCCTCAAACCTCTCCCCACTCTAGTCTATCCTTCACTCAATTATCAAATCAGTTTTCCTAAAGTGTAAGTCTGACCATTTGTTATTGTTGTTGTTCAGTTGTTTTGGTAGTATCCGATTTTTTGTAACCCCATTTGGAGTTTTCTTGGCAAACACACTGTAGTGGTTTGCCATTTCCTTCTTCAGATCATTTTACAGATGAGGAAACTGAGGCAAACAGAGTTAAGTGACTTGCCCAGGGTCATACAGATAGTAAGTGTCTGAGGTCAAATCTGAACTCAGGTCTTTTTGTCTCCACTGTGCCTCCTAGCTGACCATGTTACATCCCTATCCAATAAACTACAGTACCTCCTTGCTTATCTTTGCACAAGATACACTATTTCCCTACTCCCTTCTCCCTGTACTTTTACTGGCTATCCCCCGTGTCTGGAATTTTTTCCCTTCTCATCTCTATTTCCTGACTTCCCTGGATTCCTTTAAGGCTCAGCTCAAATCTCACCATCAGCAAGAAAGAATTTCCTAATCCCTTCTAATATCTTCCCTTTGAGATTATCTCCAATTTATCGAATGTGTTATATATATACATAAATATGCATATATTGTTCTTTGCATATTGTCTTTCCCATATGTAAGCTCCTTGAGGGTGGTGACTGTAGTTTTGCATTTCTTAGCACATAGTAGGCAGTTAATAAATGCTTGTTGACTTGACGTTGTGGATGATTTTCCATACTAATCATATTTGGAAGCTATTGTAAAGTACCTTTTCTAAAACCATTTTTATAGCTATTCTTCTTCTATTTCATTAAGCCAAAAAGGAAGATAATTTCACTCTAGAAGATAAGGGGGAGAAAAACTTTAAGGTTTTCATCTTCAGCTCTTTGTGTTTCTGATAGAATTTTCCCAGGTTTTCCAAAGCAAATCATGATTGTAGATTATGGATTTCTGATGGTAATGTACTTTCAATAGGCCGGCCTCGTGAATGGTGCTCCCTGCCAATAGTCCTACTCTGGGAGTGGTTTAGCCCAGTTTTATTGGCAGTTACATTAACACTTTTGTTTTCAAGTATCATATTAAGTACATTCCTCCAGGAGGTTAAATACCTTACGGATGCCAAGAGTTATTCCACTCCCTACGAAGTACACAGCTTGGTCATAAAATAGACTAAGTACCTGGAACCCTCAAGAAATCAAGAGAGAATTAGACAATGTATGTGGAAGAAATAGACTATTTTCTGCCATCTTTCCATGTTCCCTTTTGGTCTGGGTTTCATGAGAACCTGTGTGTGGCAAAGCTCAAAGTAATATCAATTCCAGGTATGCACTTGGGTTTGTGATGTATAAGGTAGTGGTCAGAATGGCAAAAGAAAAAGGGGCTGCTTTCACCAACTATGGGGTAGGCAAGTATACATTTTTTTTGATACTCAAAGGACCTAGGATTCATCAGAGATCAGAGCTACTTGTATGGAAAATTCCTGCACTGAAACCGCTCGATAACAAAAACTGTGACTTTGAAGAAGCACAGGAACATAGATTTAGAGCTGTAAGGAACATTAAAAGCTACTTGCCCTAACCCCCTCATTTTACAGATGAGGAAACTAAAACCCAGGGAGGTTACCTGCCCAAGGTCACATAGATAGCAGTAGGGATGGGATACAAACCTGTGTCCTCTACCTCTGCTATACCATTGACTTCTCCTTTGTAGATAAGTCCTCAGGAACTACCTGAAACATGCTGAGTGAGGTTAAGTGATTTGCTCAGGATCACACAACTAAAGTATAAGACCAGATAAGAACCCAGGTCCTTCTGATGCCAAGCCCAACATATCCACTGAATCAGGCTTCTTCATATTTTATTTTTTTTCATATTTTATTTTTTATACCAAAAGTAAATGTGCATTTATCCATTTGGAGACCAAACAAAAGGCTCATAGGCATAATGACTTTCAAAATGGTTTGTTGTTTTGTATATTACTAACAAAACTCAGCAAGAAAAAATACCTTTCATTCAAAATTATTACAGAATGTATACATAATCTTGGAGTTTAAATGCCAAAATACATGCCAAAATTACATGAGTGCAACTAGAAAATACTCTTTGCAAAACTAAGACCTAAATAATTGGAAAGGTTCTAATTGCTTACGGTTGGACAGTTCTAATATAATAAAAATGACAAGATGAGTTAAATTAATTTGCAAATTTAGTGCCATACCAATAAAACTGCCTAAGGATTACTTTATAGAACTAGAAAAATTAAAATAAAATTCATCTGCAGGGAAAAAAGTACAGGAATTTCAGAATAAAGAAAAATGGGGATGAAACAAGTTTGGCAATACCATAATCTCTAATTATACTAAAAACAATAATCTTCAAAATTATTTGGTACTGGTTAAAAAATATAAAAATTGAACAGTGGAATAGATTAGATATACAAGACTTAGAAACAGGTAAACATGGTAGCATAATGGTCAATGAGCCCAGAGACTCCATTTACTGAGGTGAGGACTCAGTCAGCAACATTTTCTCTTGGAAATCCAGAAAGTAATCTGGCAGAAAATTGATTTAGATGAACACCTCACACCATATATGATGATAAGCTCCATCTAGATGCAAGTCTGTATATTAAAAATCATATAATACAAAATTAAAAGATCAAGAATAAAAATACATTTCACAACTAGGATAGGAGAATTCTTGATGAAACAAAGGGTAGAGGAAATCACAGGAGATAAAATGGACTGAAAAGCTTTTGCACAAACAAAATTAACGCAGTCAGAATTGAAAATTAAACAATAAAGTAAGGACAATCTTTGCAGAACAATTTCTCTGATAAATGTCTGATAATTATGTAGAGAATAAGTATAAATATATAGGAATAAGAGCCATTCTGTCTTCAGATTTTCAAAGGATATGAACAGGAAGCTTTCAAAGGAACAAAGGCAAACTTTCAACAGCTAAATGAAAAAAATGCACCAAATCACTAATAATAAGAGAAATAAAATTAAAACAACTATGAACTTCCATTGTATAGCCATTTTTAAGAGAAAATGGCTATTGTTAGGTAGAGGGTTATGGGGAAATGGGCACACTAATATATTGTTGTTATAGTTGTAAACTATTTATTATAATCATTCTGGAAAGCAATTTAGAACTATACCCCTAACATCACTAAACTTTGCATATCCTTTGACCAGGGATACAGGTAAATAGGTTTATACACAAAATATGTTTTTTTTAAAAAGAAGGAAATAAAGGGGACGCCCATCAATTGAGGGATGCTTCCACAAATTATAGTACATGAATGTAATGAATATTATTGAGGTAAAAATAATGATAAGGATATTTTTTAAAAAGAAAGAAAGAATTAATGAAGCATTTAAAAAATAATCAAAAGAGGGCAAAAGAAAGTTCAGAAGGAGACAGGAACAACCAGTACAGTTTTAGAACAAACATCCTAAATTTGGAATGTTAAAAATTAATTTAAAACCCAACCTATATGTAGTAGAGCTTTGTGGTTTCTTAAGAAGTCCCATTTTTCTGTTCTTTTTTTTTTGTATAGGGAACTGTTCATGTCTGCTGCTATTTGTCAAAATCTTATTTAGAAATGTACAAAATAAATTCCTTTGTTAATTTTATTCTCTAAATCTACTGGATTTCACTGTCTTTATTTTTACAGAATTAATTGCCTTTAAAAGTACCTGGAGATGTCCATGAGTATTATAGCATCCATTGTAATCGTGTTAAAGAGGAGATCTCCAGGAAATGACACCTCCAGGAGGTTTGGATGGGCACAGCTAGCCTTGGGCACACTCATTCAGGGTAATTTACAAGGCTGATATATATAAGTGACATTCAAAGTAATTTCTCTAGTCAGCTATTTAATACTTTACAAATTTTTTCCTTTTACTTTAACCCCTTAAAAAAAGCTGCTAGATCTGAGTAACAGAAGTTTTTTTCTCTTAGTTGTGGCTCCTCTGTATGGTGTCCAGTTCACAAATGTTAAGATACATTTCACCTTTTAACAACACCAGGAGGTCACAAACCATTTCTTGTGGGCAGAGTGTTTTTGGCATGTATTCATATGAATATGTAGGAGTTAAGATTTCTGTGGTCATAGACGGAGTTAAGGAATTTCAGAGTTGTAAGGGACCTTAAGACCTTGGATCATCAGATCCAAGATGTAGAGGTTAAAGCAACCTCAGAAGCTTTCTAGTTCAGCCCTTCATTTTACAAATGAGGAAACAGGCCCAGAGAAGTTATTTGTCAAAATTTGCACTGGTAGTAAGTGAAAGACCCAAAAAACCAAGCCAAGCCTTCTCATTCTAATCCAACACTGTTTCCAGTGAACCTTGTTGCTTCTTTTGTCCCCATCATCTTACTCCCTGGAGCTATATACTTATATTTGCCAAAAGATTAATTTAAACAAATTTGTACTTAATGTGTGCTTACATGAAAGACTAAGAAGTTTTATGACAGTGTTTTTAAAAATGAACATTGTTTCTTTCCCTCCCCCAATAAGGAGGAAAAAAGGAAGGAAGGAAGGAAGGAAGGAAGGAAGGAAGGAAGGAAGGAAGGAAGGAAGGAAGGAAGGAAGGAAGGAAGGAAGGAAGGAGGGAGGGAGGGATGTGAGAGGGAAAGAGAGAGGGAAGGGGGGAAGAGGGAAGGACATAGGAAAAGGAAGAGGAAGATGAGGAAAGGCTGAAGGAAAAAGGAAAGAAAATAGGAAAGAAGAGATTTGGCATAAGTACTAACTCCCTCTCTAAAGTTTCGTAACCTTGATAAAGTTTTGAAGTGTGTGTGTGTGTGTGTGTGTGTGTGTGTGTGTGTGTTTCAGTTCTCTTTTAGGTGAAGCAGTTACTACTATTTATTTATAATTACTATTTAACTTGGCTTTCACTGTATTCTATTTTAATAAAATATAATTTTAAATATTTAAAGTGAAAAAGAAAAGATCAGAACCTTCGAGGAGTTTCAGATTTGAATATATTTTTTAAATGTTAGTGGCCTGCTAATAGTAGTTTAATGAGTAATTTTGTAAATATTTTCTGCAAAGGAATTCTTGACACTCAGACTCAGGAGATCATTTGAGAGGAGAGAGGGAAGGAAGGGGTGATAGAAAAACTAACCCTAGCTTGATCAGAAAAAAAAGAAGTTACTGGGTTTTATTTTTGTAATGAGAGTGTCCCCCACATGTGGCATAGAGGAGTTGTGTGGCTCGAAGGAAGGGAGGATAGACATCTCTAGTCTTTGGTCTCCCTACCCTTCTGGAAGGAAGACTTTAATTCCTGTCAAGAGAGGAAACAGGAGGTTAAGGTCAGAAGCTTGATCACTCTGTACTTCTCAGAGAGAGAGCATACTGGACTAGAATTATATCTCTCTGCTCCCTTAAATACTGTTAGTCTAGAGAATGTGATTTTCAGGACTAAGATCTGATCTCTGTTTATTAATAGGAAAAGATTCAAGACCACAAGTTTATATCCAAGGTTTGACCCCCTTCCCACCAAATACCAGGTCCACAATGAAGACACATAATAGATAGAAAAATATTATCCATGTCAATAGCAAAACAGAAATCAGAGAAAGTATACATAGAAGAATATATACCAGACAATACAGAGTGAAGGAGCTCTCCCATTAGGAGCAAGGTAATTCAGCTCAACCAAGAGAGTGTCCTAGATCACACCAAATGGAAAATTCCCCAGAGTCTCTAGTGTAGCAATCTGGGGATAGGGACATGATGGAGAATGTCCAGTTCCTTTCATGTAAGCTTCTTCCCAGAGTCTTATTCTCTCTTTAACAACCTGAAGTAGGACTGGCAACTTTCATTTCTCTCTCAAAAATAGAAGCACCAAAAGCAACTGCAGAGCCGTAAAAGATCAAAGAGACTGAAGAGATTGAGGAGACTTGAAGGGCCTGGCCACTCTCCTCTATCACTTTCACCAACCCCATTCTGCTCCTCAGACAAGGTCAGGGCATTAATGTCCACCAATGAGGAGAAAGTCCTATACCGATGGGCTTTGGGACAGAAATTATATTCTTTTTAGGCAGACATTTTAGAAATACTGTCAGTTGTATATACCTTTCTCTATCTTTCCTGTTTTTGAAATGAAAGAGGAAAAATAGTAAGTATAAGGAGATGACAATTTAAAGACTTCATTGAGATTAATTCTCCAGACAGACTCTGCTAGCTAGTGAGAGAGTTATGAGACCAGCTAGCAGTACCAGAGTGCTAGGCCATCAGTGCTTCCTAGGTAAATTAGTAACAGGAAAAGAGCTTTCAATCATTTCCTGTTAGGCCATGGCCAGGCAAGGGGCCCAAAGCATTTGAACTACGAAAGTACAAGTGAAAGAGTCAAATCAAAAAGCATTTATTAAGATCTTACTATGCGCAAGGAGACTTAGAGTTTCGTCAGGAGGGCAAAAATGGAATGCCAGAAATGAATTAAATAATAGATTGAGATTTAGTGTGATAAGACGCATAGAATCTATAGAATCACCTAGGTTTAGGTGGTTTTGTTTTCTTTTAATCTTGTTCCATAGACTATCTCTTTGTTTACACTTGGCAATTAACGAACAGTAAAGTAATATATTCTATTATTCCAAATACGATTTTAATTGAAAAATGCCACAAATAGATCAGGCGCTAATATTCAATTAGCCATACCCATCTAATGAAAATTTAGAAAAGTCAACAAACATTTGTAAGTGTCTTCTATGTGCCAGGTAATGTTGATAATACTGGAGATACAAAGAAAGGCAACAATAGTCCCTGTCTCCAAGAATCTTAAATCTAATGGGGAGACAACATGCTAAAAAACTATGTACATATAAGATTATGCGTGTGTGTATATATATACATATATATTTTTATATATATGTATATATATATGTATATATATATATATATATATATATATATATATATAGAGAGAGAGAGAGAGAGAGAGAGAGAGAGAGAATTGAAGGTAATCTCGGAGGTAAGGCACTAGATTAAGATGGACCAGAAAGGCTTCTTATAGAATATAAGATTTTAGCTAAAACTTGAAGGAAACCAGGGAGACCATGAAGGTGGGAGTGAAGAGGAAGAGAATCCCAGGCATGGGGGCAGGGAGTAAAGGATGTGAAGAGTAGAGAGATAGCATCTTATATGAGGAGTAATAGTGAGGCCAGTGTCACTGGATTGTCGAGTATGTGGAGAGGGGTAAGATGTAAGAAGACGAGAAAGGTAGGAAGGAGCAAAGGTGTGAAGGGCTTTAAAGAACAAGCAGAGGATTTATAAATGATCTTGGAAGTGATAAGGAGCCAAGGGACTCCCTATTATTGAATAGGGGGATGAAATGGTCAGACCTACCCTTCAGGAACATCCCTTTGATAGCTGAGTGAATGGTGGACTAGAGAGAGGAGAGATTTGAATCAAGGAGACTTTCCTGAACGCCATTATGATGGTGCAGGTGTGAGATGAAAAGGACCTGTATCAGCATTGTGGCAGTGTCGGAGGAGAAAGGGGAGTATATGAGGGATGCCATGAAGGCAAAATCAACACATTTGGCAACAGACTGGGTCTGGGAAATGAGAAGAAGAGAGGAGTCGAGGACAGCATCTAGATTGAGAACTTGGAAGACTGGAAGGATGGCAGGACCTTAAAGAGCAATAGAGAAGTGGAAGATTTTTGGGAAAAGATCAACGAATTTAGATTGGACATGTTAAATTTAAGATTTCTATGGGACATCCAGTTTGAGATACCCAATAGGCAGCTGGAGATGTGAGAATGGAGGTTGAGAGAGGTTAAGTAATTGACCTTTTTTCTGCCATAACTCGAGAGACCTTGGAACATAGTCCTTAATTGAAGGTTCATTTCACAGAAGGAGATTATTAACTTTTATTTGCTGTTGTTTCAGCCATTTTTCAGTTACGAAAGTTCCTCTTTGTGACCCCTTTTAGAGTTTTCTTGGCAAAGATGCTAAAGCGGTTTGCCATTTCCTTCCCCAGGTCATTTTTTAGATGAGGAACTGAGGCAAACAAGGTTCAGTGATTTGCCCAGGGTCATGCAGCTAGTAAGTGTCTGAGGCTAGATTTGAACTCAGAAAGATGACTATTCCTGACTCCAGGCCCTGTAGCCCATGCACTGAGCCACTTAGCTGCTCATCAGGTTTTATAGGGTTATATAGAACATAATGGGTAAAACTAAACCTATTATTTGAAGCTAAACATCTCAAGGATGTGTGCCCCTAACATATTCTCAAGCACTAGTGAGCCTTCTCCTCCACAGGAATCTGAAGACAGGGATGGTGCTAGGGGAGGGAAATCCCTGTCATGTTTGACCTTGTCACATTTCATCACTGACCCACATAAAAGACCTTGCTAGAGGAATTTCCCTAGGGCGTCTGATTGGACAGGAAGTCTCATAGTTTGACAATAAGAATTCCTCCAAAGTGGGTCAGTCAAATAGTCACTCTCCAGACAAATATAAAAACGGTCTCACAGGTGTAATGAGTTAGTGTATCTAAAGCACTGCCAGCTCCAGGGAGAAAACGCACTAGAGAATAAAAAATGTTGGGTCCCACTCCAAAATTACTACGTGCACATAAATCTTCTCTTTTTAAATAATGAATCATAAGACTTGAACAGTAAAATCGAAACTAGGTGAAACTCAAGAAACCAGGAAATAGCACCTAGTGTTTGTGATATTGGGTCATATTTTATGCTGAATACTAAAGGGGAAAGTGAGCTTGTACAAACAGGAGCAGGCGTGGGATTGGGAGTTGGGAGTGGGGTCTGGAGGGAGGAGAAAGAATATGGGATTTGGAGTCAGAGGCCATGTGACTGAATCCCAACTCTTCTACTGAATATCTGTGTGACCTTAGGCAAATCTCTTAACCTCTCTGGGCCTCAGTTTTCACATCTGAAAATAAGAAGAGTAAACATCAATGATCTCTAAAGTTCCTTTCAACCATAATTCTGTGAGCCTATGAGAAGAGGGAAGGGAGAGAATAAACATATATGTAGCACCTACTATGTGCTAATCACAGTGCTAAGCGCTTTTTACAGTCATTATCCCCTTTGGATTCTCACAACGACCCTGGAGGACTCTGTTATTATTATCTTAATTTTGTAGTTTAGAAAACTGAGACAAACAGAGGTTAAGTGACTTGTCCAGGGTCACACAGCTATTAAGTATATGAGGCTGGATTTGAACTCAGCTCTTTCTGCCTCTAGGCCAAGCACTATATTTACTAAACCACTAGCTGTCTTGTCTTTTGTTATTAGTGTCTTCATGGACTTCTGAACTGTGGTAAGTTCAAAAGAAAACTAGGACCCAAGAGACTTAAAGGGAATCTCCTTGCCATATCCCCAGGCTTGGGGAATGTGGGACTCAGAAATGAGCTCCAAAGAACTCCCAGGAACTCAAATGATGAAATAAGCTTCCCATCTCCTGACAGAGAGGCAGGAGACTCAAGAGGGCAGAATGAGACATACATACATACATATACACACATATGTATATATAGCAGGCATATATGCATATAAGTTTATATATACACACAAATATTTACATATCTAAATCTGGCTTCAGCTGCTTACTAACTGTGTGACCCTGGGCAAGTCATTTAACCCTATCTGCCTCAGTTTTTCATTTGTAAAATGAGCTGGAGAAAGAAATAGCAAATCATTCCAGTATCTTTGCTAAGAAAACCCCAAATGGGGTCACAGAGAGTCAGACATGACTAAACGACAACCACATGTAGGAATACACACACACACACACATACACACGTGTGTATATGTAAACACACACACATATTTCTCTTTTAGATATAATCGATGCAGAAATTTTTAATGCTTGATTATACATGTTTATAACAGGAGTTTTATCTTTCATTTTCAACTTTGGAGGGGAGAGAAGAAAGAAGAAAAGATGGATTTTTGCTGATTGAAATTTATAAAATTTAATTAAAAAAAAGAAACTAGCTCCAAAAGCCATGTACAATAATAACTACATGCCACTTGACCTTTCAGAAATCTGATTGCCATTAGAAGTAGTAAGAATCTGGAAACACTAGAGATTAAGCCAACACTCTTATTTCAATCAAAGAATGATAGTAATGTGAATTAATCTATTGTTATTTTTGTGAGAATTTCTCCAACTTCTTCTTTGTTAATGTGTAACATATCTGGGAGCTCCTGTTTGTAGTGGAACTGAAGATTTGGAAATAGGGCAGAAATAGCTCTGAAAGACATCATGATGGTAGTCACAGGCCTGTATCTACTTAGTCAGAGTCCTGAAATTCCAGGAGTATAGTGACCAAAATAGCCATGCTCCCTATTTCAAATCCCTTCTTCCTGCATCGTCTTCCTACACCCCTTCCAATTGCCACAAACATCCCCTTCTGATTTTTCACAAAATTTCCCAAACCCTAAAATGACTTGATTCCTATACTATCAATAAGTAAGTCCTGTAAAAGTGGAAAGCGAGGGAGGAAGAAGAGGAAGGACAGAGTGTAGTGGAAAAACCACTAAACTTGAAATCAAAGGGCCTCAGTGAAAATTCTGCTTCTGCCACTTGTCAGCTCTCTGATCTTGGACAAGTGACTTAAACTCTCTGAGCCTCAGTTTCTTCATCAATTAAAAATATAATTATTACACCTCCTATCTCATGGGATAATTGTACACTTAGTTCAAATGGCTTGCTCATTTCAAAACTTTGGAGGCAGTCAAGTGCCCGTGGCCCTCCACAAGAAATCAGTGGATCAAAAAGAAGGCTTTTAGGTGCTAGAGACACAAATACAGAAGTAAAACCATTCCTGCCCTCAAAAACTTACATTCTATTGTGAGGAACACCACGGATGTACATATATCCAACACATGGGGAGGGAAAGAGGAAGGGAGGGAGGGAAGTGAAGGAGGAAAAGAAAGAGAGAGAGAGAGAGAGAGAGAGAAATAGACGGGAACATGATGAACAGACAGATAGATACACAGATACGTAGAAAATAGATAGAAGGTATCTTTGTATGGAGAGGGCACTGGTAGCTGAGGGGAATCAGGAAAGACTTCCTGTAGAAGGTGACGCTTGAAATGTCTTGAAGCAGAAAAGGTAGTGCACTTCAGGAGTGGGGGGAACAGCTTATACACAGGCCTGGAGACTAAAAATCAAGTGCTTGTCTGAGGAAGAGTAAGAAGTCTGGGTTGATTGAATCATAGAATATGTGAAGGGAAGTAGTATATAATAAAGTTGGTAAGGTAAGTTGGGGCCAGGTTGTGAAGAGCTTTAAATGCCAAATAGAAGAGCTTGTATTTAATCCCAGAGGTAAAAGTGAGTCTGCTTTCTGAGGGCCTGTCTAGCTAAGTAGGGAGAGGATCATCACCAGGAGACTTGCCATTTAATGATGAATTCCTTGGTTATGAAACAACGAGAAATATAAAAAGTCTCCCAGGCCTGTGTAGCTCTTATATCACTCTTCGGTGATGCAGGCGGTGGTAGAAAAGGAGGCCAAGGGTCCTAAGACCCACAATCTTTAGACTGATGACATTCACTAAGCATGTCCGATGAGGGGTGATCATACTTCTACTGACTCATCCCAGTCCTGACATTCTCACTTAAAACAAAACCAAAAGATAAAAGCTAAATGAATACTCATTTTTTTTTCTCGGAAAGGCAAATAAAAGGAGTTGGATGATTCGTTTTATAGTGTATTCAAAGGCAACAAGAAACGTTAACTTTTGGGACATTTGTATCTGGATGAGTGTTTGAAAGAAGACCACTACGAAAACAGCAGCAGCCTACATGCAAACATCTGCAGCAAAGGAGGAAGAAGTGAAGAACTTGACAGGACCCTCCAAATTCAATTAATGTAAAGTCTGATACTTAGTGACTTCAGTGCAAAGATGTACCATAGTCAAGGATGGTGAAAAAAAGATATTGGATGGGGAATGGCTAAACAAGTTGTGGTATATGAATGTAATGGAATATTATTGTGCTATAAGAAATGAGGAGCAGACAGACTTCATGATAACCTGGAAAGACTTACATGATCTGATGCTGAGTGAGGGGAGCAGAACCAGGAGAACATTATACACGGTTACAGACACATGGTATCAGTGATGACTAACTTTGATAGACTTGGTTCCTCTCATCAATGCAAGGTTCAAAGACAGCTCCAAGAGACTCATGATGGAAAAAGCTATCCACACCCAGAGAAAGAATTATGGAGTCTGAATGCAGATTGAGGCAAACTATTTGCTCTTTTTTTTCTTCTTTTTTGGTTTCGTTTCTTCTCTCTCATGGTTTGTTCCATTGGTTATAATTCTTTTTTGCAACTTGATTATTGTGTAAATAAGTTTAATGTGAAGGTATATGTAGAACCTATATCAGATTACATGCCATCTTGGGGGGCAAGGGAGAAAGAGAGGAAGGGGGAGAAAATTTGGAACTCAAAAACTTGTGGAACTAAGTGTTGTAAACTAAAAATAAAAAATAAATTAAAAAGATATTGGAAATGGGGTTTAGGAGGGAGGAATGAGAAGGCCAAAGATTGGTAGACTGCTCCAAGAGCTGCTATAGGTAGCTTTGGAGAGGGACATACTGAAGTAAGATGTACACATCCTTGAAGTCTGAGGAGGGATTTTTTTCTCTTTTTTTGTTCTTTTTAAAAAATTATTTTTTAATTTATGGAATACAACAAGAATTTCCATAATATAGTACAATAAAATAATGATTGCACATGAAATCACATGAGTTTGAATTTGAGAAGTCTGAGAAGGGCCTTCTTAACGGAGAAAAAAAAGAAAATTATAAAAATACATGATTGAAAGAGATTGATGCCAAGAGTGATTTAGGGCTAACCAGTGGATAGCCTACATCATACCCTGGATGCGTCAGAAGTTCAGGATGCTCTATGGGGGAGAGATGGACTTCTGGGAGAACATGCACAAGAGTTGCATAGATAGGTAAGCATGATGAGTGGAGACCTGCATTGTTGGGAGGAATACCCACATCAGTAAGATCATAGTTCACTTGAGAAATGAATATATAGGTCATATTCATACACCTTTTTTCCTACCCTCAGGCAGAATTTCACTCTTCTTTTTACCTCCAAACCCAAGTAAAATGTAGCAATAGTTTCTCTTTCTTTTAACTTGACACTTCTAGAGTAAAACCTAATAGACTTACTTCCTTTTCCCTTTGATGTTTCACTTTGGTTCAAACCTGAAACTCAAAGCATCACTCATACTGGGGAAGAGGAGGGGAAAGTAAGGGGGAAAGAACCTCAAAGTTTGGCCCCATAGGGGCTAAAGTCAAAAACAGGGTCAGAATATTCTCTCAGCAAAACTGCTGACTTTCTGCTGACTCAAGCAGCTCGCTGGCAAAGGTGAGGAGGGCCAGGACGCCAGCTCCTCTCTACCAGCTTAACAGACAGAAACACTCTTTTGCAAGTCTCCAAAAGGAAACGTCTAAAGATTTGTTCACGTTTGCCTTTCATTCATCAAGTCCAAAATTCTCCCTCCAGCTCCAACAGGGAGTTGAACAAGTATAATAAGAGAAAGAGAAACAGGATGGAGATAAATCACAGAGTGGAGTCGAGAGTTGTAATTCACCAAAGAGCTAATATGACTTTTTAATGTAACCGATGCCAATCATTTTGAAGTAGTGAAGTCAAGAAATTAGATGCAATAAAGGAGAAAGAAGCTGATGGAGGAATATATTTGAGGTGCACTGGAGCCCTTCGTCTGACAGTTTGTCTCTGCTCAGCATCATGTTCTTTACTGGTACTACATTTAGCCATGTGAGTTATCATCACATTAGTTATGCTTCATCTTATAATCTGAAAAAGGCTGTGTTTGAAAACTGATCAACATAAATTATGTGGCTCGTAAGTAATTTCTAATTTATGTTTTGTTTTATAGCATGACTTACAGCTAGAGTGATATCTTGATCCCAATGCACTTAAGAGTCTGTTAGATTTTTTAAAAAAATAAAAGAAGGAAGGAATGAAAAAAGGGAGGGAAGGAGAAAGGGAGGAAGAAAAGAATAAGGAAGGAAGGAAGAAAGGAAGGAAGGAAGGAAGGAAGGAAGGAAGGAAGGAAGGAAGGAAGGAAGGAA
>CM053622.1:230394330-230422559 GCA_028646595.1 Phalanger gymnotis | reverse complement strand
AAAGGAAAGGAAGGAAGAAAAAGAAAGGAAGGAAGGAAGGAAGGAAGGAAAGAAGGAAGAAAGAAAGAAAGAAAGAAAGAAAGAAAGAAAGAAAGAAAGAAAGAAAGAAAGAAAGAAAGAAAGAAAGAAAGAAAGAAAGAAAGAAGGAAGAAAGAAAGAAAGAAAAGGAAAGAACTGGAAGACAAGAAGACAGTTACTCCGCAAGTAGTAAATTTCCTCCACCAAACAGGGAATTCTGCTGCACCACTGATCTGACTCACATCACAAAAGCTGTAGCTGGTAATGGCTGGGATGTGAGAAGGCTCACTACTAAGTTATAATCCTGTCATTACCAAGGGAAGTCAGCAATGAAAGCACTAGAGTTTATACTCCTTGGGGAACTAGAACATGTCATTTCAGGAACAAGGAAAACCCAAAGCTTATCTGTCTTTTTTTTTTTCCTTCATAAATCAGGAGAAAATAATAGTTTTCTGAACCTGAGGAGAGCAGTATCAGGCTCTCACCATGGCACATGCAAGAAAATTCTGGTTGCTCCTGGGATCATCTCATTTTCAGAGCTACCTAAAATTTATGACCTGAAATTAGAGGAGGAATAAGGAAAAATGCCAGCAGGAGGTGAGTTTGTGTGGTAAAGACAGAAACGAAAATGTCATCCAGTTCTGCTGGCACACACAAAAAAGTATTTACACTAAAATGAGCCTGGACGATTGAAGGCCAATATATCCTTCAGTTTGCCGAGGAATGTAAAGCCAGAGCCCGGGGGGAGGGGAGGAGTTGGTGTGGGAGGGATGTGGAGAACATAGCAATGCAAAGAGGCTGCCAACCAAGTGGGAATCAATTGTCTCAACCATTTTATCCTTCCTTGATTTCTGTTACCAGACACAAATGAAGCAAATGATCCAAGAACAGCATCGGTGAGAAATAAGCAATTGTTGTATGATGAATTTTAGTTTCAGAAAGAAGATAAAAAGGAATGTTGATTAGGTGAAAGATGAGTATATTGTTGACATCTTCCCCAATGAAGATTAGGGTAAGCTTTCGTGAGTTGATCTCTTTTGAGTTACCCTGTACTAAGAAAGGCTAGGATGATTACAAGGGCAGCATGATCCACAAGAGAGGTGTGTGTGTGTGTGTGTGTGTGTGTGTGTGTGTGTGTGCGTGCGCGCGCGTAGGGGAGTTGAGTGGGGGAGAGGGGAAGAAGAGAAAAAGAGAGAGAGGGAAAGATAAAGAGAGACTGAGATAGAGACAGACACAGAAAAAAAAAACCAGACAGAGACTCTAGGAGCTAGGACTGCCAGAGGTATATGGAATGTAATAGAAAGAGCACTGGTTTTGGAGTCTGAAGACTTGGGCTCAAATTGCACTGATGATACTACCCATGTGACCTTAATCAAATCACTTAACTTTCCTGGGCCTTAGTTTCCTCATTTGTAAAATGAAGAGGTTGGATTAATAGCCTCTGAGGCTCTGTCCAGTTCTATAGTATACAAATACTTGTAGAGTTACAGGTAGATCACATTTCGAGCCTTTAAGCACAGGTGCTGTGCTCTTGATAGAGATTTCCTTGCCTGGTCTAGTCCTAAACCCAGACTTTATTCTTTGGGAAACAGCAGTTAAAGGAAAGCATCTGTTCACAATCACTCATGAGTTTAATTGCTAGGTTCTTATCACCCAGAGGTGTTTGTCTATGGACGACATGCACTTCCTTATGTCCAACATCAAAGGAAAAATCCGAACAAAATCCAAAGCAGCCCTCTAGAGCTGATTAGTTATTTGATTCATGGCCCTGGTACTTTCAAACAACTTGATTTCCTGCTTTGATAAGGAAGACAAACAGAGGGAAGAGGACCTTCTAGATTCAAAAGGACTGACTTAAAGGAAAGGTTTAAAGAATCCAGCATTCTGAAGAAAATGCCTCAGAAATTCACGTAGCCTGCTTTTGTTATTCCTTCCAGGCCCCCAGAAGGAGCTGCATTTTCCACTGGCACATCTGCTTTGCTGTATACTTCCAGTATGAACAGGACACCTTCACTAAAAAAACAAAAACAAAACAAAAAAAAAAAAAACCAGAGTTCAAAGCTTTTGGCCAAGAGTGATTAAGCTGACTCTAAGCCAAACTTCGAGCTTTTTTTGTCTCTCCAAAACCTCTTTTCAGAGTTCAGAATTTTGACCAAAGTATCAACCAATCATGACTTCATAAGTCTCATTTCCTAGAGAGAAGTGATGGACAAGCAGACATGCTCAGATATGGCCAACGTATTGGTTTGTTTTGCATAATTATATATATATTTGTTATAACAAAGGGTTTCTATTTGGAGGAGAGGGTAAGTTTGTGAGCAGTGATAGAGAGGGAAAAAAAAGAAAGGATCATCAGTAAAACATTTAAACATACATAGAGAAAATCAAACAGATGTTCAAAAGAGGACATAAACAGGGAAACTTTTTTACTACCTTGTTAAGTTTATTACACACTTTAAAACTACATATAATAGAAATTTACAGTTTCATATAAAATGCTCTTTTGTATTACTTTTTGTATAGAAATATTTGTGTTTAGTGATGATTATGCTTGCAATAAAATAGAAAATTAAAAATTTGAATAATCAGTAATTTTCTCTGAGTTTCCACCTGAGCTGGGCCCTCATAGGTAGTTCTGTAAGTTTTGGACAAATTCCTTGGGTCAGCTTTTACCTGTCCTCAGTGAAGTGCTTTCAACACATTATTCTCAGGTGATAAGAGCTAATTTCTTAAATTAATCAAAGCTAACGGATGCTAAGGAATTCTCTGTTATTTTAAGGATGAGGCTCTCTAGCAGACTTAGGGAAATGGAATTGGCCTTAGATTCTTAGAATGAAGCAACAAACAAGAGGCAACCAGTTGTGCCTGTGGGCACTACTCAGTTCTTTTTAGGGAAAACTCCAATTGTTGCTCAGTCACAGGTTCTCAGAATTATTGAATGTCACCTAGGACAACTGGAACCCAAATAGAAATTCATTTATGGCACCAATCGATCAGTAAAAATTTATCAAACACTCCTATGAGTCAAACACTAGGGATAGATGCAAAAATAGCAAAAAAAGACAAAAATGAGAGGATTGGATTAGATGCCCTCTGAGGATAGGTTGTTGCCTTCCAGTTCTAGATTTATGAGCCGTTCTATGATAGTGAAACCACTACACTTAAACTCTAACCATCATATAGTTCCCAATATGCTGAATTAGGTAGTCCAAAGGGGATTAAAGAAGACAAAGAAAGAGGGGCAATACTATAGACAGAGGAGGTCTATTGAAGCAGCACAATTTTTGAGATGTGCATGGATCAATTCTCAGGGCATCTGAAAGAAAAGAGGATACCATAAGCGGGGGTTGAGGTAGGGAATCCCAGACCTTTTTATTGTCCCCAAAAAGGTCACCAAGAAAATATTAATAACCACCACCGACACGTTCCCATCTCTACAAAGTATCAGAATAATCTGCGCATATGTAAAAGGAATTCTTCATGAAGGTGTGAGAAAGGAACAGGTAGGTTTTCCCAACAACCTATAGCATATCCTAGTCTATCTTAACAGTGACAAAATTGACTATAAAGAATATAAATTCTCAATGGGCTTATTCTCATTGGCTATAAAAAACTTTGATTTGATAGAGAAAAACGTAATTTTAAATGATCTTCTCCAACAAGCTATCGACCCATGAGTATGTAAAAATCATACAAAATCCCTTGAAAAGTATCACAATAGATAACAATTTTGTTAAATAACCCTTTGAGTATTAAACACAGAGACATACACTTACTGTGGCAGCTACCCACAAAACTCCCAAGTATAGCCCAAACCAGATTAAAATATAGTTGGGAAATTATTATATTTTTTATATTTTATGTTATAAAAATGTAACAAAATATAATGTTAATTTGTGGTTTTGTAAAAGGCAGTATGTGGCCAGCAGGGGTCTGTTGGACTAAATTGGACTATTGGACTAAATAACCTCTAAGGTCCCTTCTGACTATAAATCTATGATCCTAAATTTGTGGATAATGTTCTAATCCAGGGTCCAAATAGAAGAGATTTATTGTGGATGATGAAGTCTTCCAGGTCCTTTCTGACATCGTGCTGATTGAATCAAGCCCAAGAATATTGCAGAACCTCAGAAATAACATCTATAATCATTATAAAGAGTTCAGCATACCTATCCACACATGAAAAACAAGTGGATGAAAAAAATGCCTATTGTCTAGACATACGTTGTCATATGAACACATCAAAGAGTTCATCCATCATCACTTATATCTTGAGCAGACACTGGAAATAGTCTAAAATTCAATTGAAGGAAGAGATCAAGCTGGATCATCTTTGGGAAATTGTAGAGTTTTCTTAATGACTCCAAGCTTCTCCCTGAAACATTCTCACTTCTCATTCTCTTCTAAATCTTTTGCAGTCTGGCTTCTGATTACATCATTCAACTGAAATAGTTCTCTCCAAACTTATCAATGATTTATTTATTAATTGCCAATTTTAGTGGCATTTTCTCAATCCCCCACTTCTTGACCTCCACACACCCTCTCTGAATACTCTTTCCTCTACAGATTTTTGTGACACCTTTCTCTCCTGGTTCTCCTCCTACCTGTCTGATCATTCCTTAGTCCCACTAACCATGAGTGTTCCCCAACAGGTCTATCTCCTCTTCTCTTTTCCTTCTAAGTTCTCTCACTTAGTCTTCCCGTTAGCCTCTTAACCTTAGTGCCTTCTCTCAAACATTATCTCTAATATATACTGAATAGATCCTGGTAATACATGGCGCACTCTAGGCGCTATGCTAGGTGATGAGCATACAAATACAAAGAATGAAATAATCCCCATTCAACAAAAGGTTTATATTATAATGGAGACATATTCGTTTATTCAGAATAAATATAAAGACAATAAATACAAAGTAGTGAAATGTAAGGTAGTTTGAGAAGGGGGGCATAAGCAGCTGGGAGATCAAGTAAAACTTCATATGAAAAGGAGAGCTTGAGCTGCATTTTGGTGGAAGAGAGGGATTCTATAAGGCAGAGGGAAGGGTACGTGAAGCCTGTAATAGATAGACTGAGACTTCTGAGATCCTCATAGCAACCTGGGGAAAGTACCCAGCTGGCTCTGGTGCATTGGACTCAGCCTAGGTTCCAATCTTGTCAAATTCAGTTATTCTCAAAATATTGTCCACACCACGAATTAAGGGTGTTGGAATTAAGAAGACAGTTCAGGAATCTCTTCTTTAACTGTATATATATGACAGACTGGTCCTGTCTTTCTCCTCCTTGCCTTGTCCTCTTACACACTGAACACTGCTCTGAACATCTCTATCTGGAAAGCCTTTGGTTAACACAGCAGAAGAAAATAAAAATGTTCCCCAAGTTCTTTTCCAAAGGCATTACTTACTTTCTCATGAAAGAAATAAGTAATCACTGACAGTCTGAAGTAGCACTCTCTGTGTGAGGTTAATTGAAGCAAGATAGTCCCTGTGAACCCTATAGAAATTTCCATCAAAAACAGTCTGGTAACTCCATCGCTGCAGATGAGGGTTTTTATTCATGCCTTCAGTCAGATTTGTATAATGCAGACATGACTCAGCTGATCTAGGTACTTTTCGTTCTTTTCTTCTGATTTCCATATTGTTCTGCATTCATAAACCTCTGAAGATGAAACCCCTGCTATGAAGGATGAGAGGCAGTTTCTGGGCTCAGCCATAGTGCTACAGTTAGAACTCCAGCTTCTCATTTTGACATGAATGCAGAGCCCAGGGATGGTTACAAATGTGGTTACAGAGCCTGAAGAATTGTCCTTCCTTGCTGGTGAACCCACATGTCTGAGCAGAAAAATTCCATGGCCAATGAGTAGGGGCTGGAGGGGTCAGAGGAGAGTCAGCAAAGAAGGTGGACTAGGTGCTGAGTCAATATCAGTTCTGAGGGGATAACCAAGTATAGAAGTCTTTCATTGGGCCCTGGTGTCTCCATTGTCATTTATGAAACTTTAACTATACTGTTTTGTTCTATACTTTTCAGTACGTCATTCCATATTGAGGATTCATTTGGTTTGGTTTGTCAGAGAGGGGAAGGTTGGCAGGTTGATACTTGAGTGGCCAGTTTTTTCCATTAATTCTAGAAGCTTCTTGCCTTGTCTTTCATAATCTGTCTTCGCTGTCATTATATCCATGCAAGGTAAGATGGGTAATATTCTTTTTAAAAAGATTCCTGCCTTTGCCTTTGTAAGCTACAAGGTTCAGAAAGACAGTTTCTTGCTTCTAATAAAAACAATGAGTTGATTTCCAAATACCTGGGCTTCTTGATAGGCTACTCTCCTTATTAGGTTATCATAGCAAGAAATTCTTCCTGTTATCTAGTCTAAATTTCTGTGTTGTCATTTTCCAGCTACTTCTATTCAGCATTTCATAAGAAAGCTATTTCTCATGTATGCAATAATTTTTCCAGAAAAATTATCTGAAAATCTAATTTCTATAAAAAAGCTTTATCCCCTCATTGATTTCTATTGTAACATTGGAGACATCATTCCCCAGAAAAAAATTCTTCGAAAGACATAACATACCATAAAGGTTACTGGCTAGGGAGTCAGAGGACTTGGGATCAAATCCATCTTCTGATGCATATTGTCTATGGACCCTGACCCTTGGTTTTCTCATATATAAAATAAGGTGTTTGAGGTCCCTTCCGGATCTTAATCTATGACTCAACCTCCACAAACTTTTGAAAAATAAGTAGCTAATAAGGTGGCCAATCCCATGGCATGCTGGGTATTATTCTGTACCAGTAGCATTAGACTTTCTTACCTGGAAGCCATAATCATTATCTAACACTTGACAGTTTCTCTAAAAACCTTTACCATCTCCAGGGTCACTCTCCCTTCCACAGTCATCAACTTATGTACTAAAATATACAAAATAGGCATTTTTGTTCCATGTCTGGTGATCCTCTGCCTTAACACACTGAGCTTCCTAAACGTTATTCCACCTACTTGAAAATTCAAGTGTCCAATAGAATGAGTCTGTAACGTTATACTTTCCCAGTCTTTTCCATTCCTGTTTGGGGGGAATCTTTCAAAAAAATTATTAGTAGTTTTATGGGAGAGAGAATACAGTGAAATTGTCAAATGTGCAGCTGACATCAAGCTCTTCTAAAGACAGAAACCTATAGCAAAAAGAGGTGAGGAAGGTCCTGGATGCATAGAAAGAAAATTGCAGGTAAGTAGAAAGAAAGGCATTTAGGCAATAATAAGACAACGCTCTCTGAGTTGGAATAAGTGGTATAGTGGAAAGGCTTAGGATTTAGAGTTAAAAGACTTGGGTTCAAAACCTGAGCTTCAGTTATTTATTAGTTCTATGACATAGAGCAAATTCTCAGTTTCCTTATCTATAATATGAGATGGTTGGACAAGGTGATTTCTAAAGTCCCCTTCAGTTTTAAATGCTATGAAACAATAAGTGTCCAGAGAAACAGAATTAAAAATTATTGTCCACTATTCCCTGAAGCTATTGACTTTTATTTTTCAGCTATGATCAAAGAAGTAAGATGATCTGTGATTCAGGTCTGCCCCCAGACTCTGGAACCAATTATAACCTTGGTCAGAGGCAATTTTCAAAAGACTTAAGTCAGTAACTCAGTATCAAGTCCTTCTTGGGGCTGGTCATGTTCTGGCCTTGTACCCTAATTCTAGTAATCAGGTTCGCATCTTGTTTCTCGTGATTAAGTCACCATCTTTAATCTCAGTTCAGTACCTATGTCCCTGTCTTGTTCTCTCATTCATTATCACCATGTTTGTTCCCTGCCCACTAGGCCAGTTTCTCTATTAATAATCTCTGTCTGTATTTTTGCTACTACTACTCACTACCAGACTTCAATGACGCATAACGCCTTCTTGCCAGGACCTCCATCTATCTCCTACCACAAGACCCTGAAGCAGGATTTCAGTCACGTAACATTTGTTTAGGGTTAGGATTAGGTCACCAAGTATGTACCAGGCCCTGTACCAAGTGCTGGGCCTAATTTCCTCACCTCTAAAGTAGAGGGGGGCTAGATAATTTCAAAGGTGCCTTTCAAGTCTATTCCCCTATGTTCTTATGCTTCACTTATAAGGCAGGACATGTACCTACTGCTATTAAGTAAGGTAGATGGCACCACGTGGATAGAGTGCTGGGCCAGGAGTCAGAAGACCTAACTAATCAAATCACCCTGGTCAAGTCACTGAATCTCTGTCTGCCTCAGTTTTCTCAACTATAAAATGGGGATAATAATAGCATCTACTTCCTAAGATTGTTGTGAAAATCAAATGAAAGAATATTTATAAAGCCCTAAGCAGAATGTCTACATAACATATGCTTAAAAAATGTTTGTTTCCTTCCCTATATGGCTTTATTTTCTTTCAATTATGAACCTACCTGAACTTCCTTAAATTTTCCATTGATAGAATATTTTCTAATACAGTATCCTATGAGTCTTTCTGAGGTTCAAGTACTAGTCATTCCCTATCTGACACAACTCACCATTGAGGTATTTCCACTTATGACAGGAATTATTAGGAAGATACAAGAAATAAAATTGAAAAAGCACACAGTATATACTAGCAGGTGCTATTGTTCCCTGCCCTACCCCCTGCCCCCAATGAAGCATACTTTAGCATCATGCCTGGTTCTAGTTGACTTCAAGTGAGCTTTGGGAACAGCTTCTGAATACACAGTACTGTCAATTTATTCCATTGTGTGAAGCGAGCATCAGAGATAATAGGAACAAACCCACAAATATTTCATAGTTCTTACTGTCTAGAATTTCTCCACCTGGTAACAGCAAGTAATTGCTGTCAATTAATTATCATATTGACAGTGAAATCGATCAATGGCAGGATCCCTTGGAATTTACCTAATTCATTTGGTGTTGGTGATAGAATCCACTTGGCCATTCCTTTTGAATGACTTAAAGAAGTGGAGAAATAGGATTAAAAGGTACACTTTCGGAGAAAACAGAAAAGCATCTAGGAATAATTAAATACATACTAGAAAAGTGGTTTTGAACAAAACCCAAGCAGCAGACAAAAAAGAAAGAACAACTTAGAAAGATTAATTTAGACATAAAACTGGATTTCACACTTCATTCCAATTGTAAATATGTGTTTACTCCAGGGAGATAAGTACTCACAGAGCGTTCAACCTAATTGTTATAGAATAAAGCCACAAAAGCCAGAACATGTATTTGTTGATATCAATTCTCTCCTTTGGCTCAGGAGACACTAGTTTTGTGTTCTCTTGGATGCATAAAGGAGATAACCTTCTTTTATTTTGTCCATTCTCAATATTCACCTGATAATACTATTTCAACCCAGATCACAGGTGCCTAGAGGGAAGAATATTGATGTTAGTTACAGAGAAAGATGCTACAGTTAGGTCTTTCCTTTAGCCTGGTGCAGAGCTAATATATGGGGAAGTCACCAGCTTCATTCAAAACAAAATTAATAAATTAATAAAAATAATTAATAATTAATAAAAAATAAATTAATAAAATTAAAATTAATAAAATAACTTGCACCCTAAACCATAGAATTGATCGCCTTCCTTCCACCCCTGAATGTTCATTCTCCATTCGCCATTCCCTAGATATCGCCATTCTCCCTTTGTTTTCTATCACTTTGGAATTAGAAGGGAGAAAAAAGTGAGAGGAGTAGAAGAAAAAATCAAAAGGAAAATACATGAAAGAAGGAAGTGGAAAAAGAGAGGGTTCAGACATGCATGGAAGCAGAAGGGATGGGTGTCTCAAAGGAGTCTGAAAACATTCAATAACAGGGAGTCAGGATTAAAGTTGCTTAAACACCTGAAGAGATCCTCTCCCACGCTTCAAGCACTGTCTATGCAACTCGAGACTTTTTTCATGGCTGACCTCCCACATTACCAACACTGTGACCACTTTCTGGGCTATGCAGCCTGCCACTATAGCAATAGAAGGAGAGGAGGAGGAGGAGTTGTTGCTGTGAAAGCGTAGAAGTCGAAGTAGTAGTCTTAGTAGTTGTGATAGTGGAGATGATGGCAGTAGTGGTAATAGTGGTTGTAGTAGTAGTAATTGCAGTAGTAGTGGCAGTGATAGTAAGGATACTTTGTGAACAAGAGTGGCGAGAAGATCTCTATCCTATAAGAAACCTTTGAATATCAGTCTGCTCCTCTTAGAACCGAGGAGAGAATTAAATTTATTACCGATCTATAAGCTAACCATTATGACTGCCCATTTCATGACTGCCCATTTCATGCCCGCCCATTTCATGCCCGTGTCGTGTGTCCTGGCTTTTTCCTCCCTAGTCTATAAAGGATTGAATGTTTGCCAAAGGAAATTTCCTGCATATGGTATGAAGATACTCTCCCATGTTGATTGGCCCATGATGATTTGAGCCTATCCCACCCTTTGCACTAACCCATCAAGCTCAGCCCCTACAGCCTTTGCACACTCATCTCACTCTGAGTGTGGTGCCAGAGGCCACACACATTCTGCCTTCTTAAGTTGTGAGTAATAGGCCTTTTGTTTCCAAACCCTCTAGTGTTCAGAATGCCCATCTATCCTGAACTCCTATTGAAATCATGTTTAATTTCCATGATTAGGAAGCATAATGGCTGATCCTAATTGGAAAGATTGAGAATATGAATATTAAAGTGATATATTCTTTTCAAGTAGGCTTTTGCCCTTTCAAATCACTCGTTTGAAGAGATAGTACGCTCATCTCTATTAAGGTAGAGTCAGAGTGGTGACCCTGTTAACATGCTTTAGCATGAGAACCTGTGACCAAGAATCCATGAGAGAGTTTGTGAAAAATTTAACAGTTATGGTATGATCAATGGAAAGTTACCTTATGGTATCATTATCCCACAGCACTCTGGAGCAGAGACTGAATTATCAGAATTTGAACTTCAGAACTCTAGGGCAAGGGTGAGGCCACTGGCCATTCAGGAATATTATTAGACAAGCCATTCAAGGTGCACATTAAGGGACTGAACTAATGTGCTAAATCAGGCCAGCTGATAGCTATATGGCTGGGGCTAGTATCAATTTACGGTGGGTCAAGAGAGGGGAACAGTGATTTTCTTTGTCCTTCTAGCTGTGCAGTTGGTGGAGAAAGAAGCATGGTTAAAAAAACAACAATAACATTGTCACTTAGTACACTAGTGATGTTTTGTGCATATTTCTTGGACTGTATTAATTATTTTCTTTTCCATCAAGACAAACAACCAAGGTGGCAAAACAATCCCTTCCTTTCAAATATCACCTTTTCCTCCTTTAAGGTGAAGATTTAGGCAGGATACAAAAGTCAGTGGAAATGAAACTACAGCTGAAAAGGCTGATATAGGTTATGGCAGAAGATAATTTTTTTTTGCCTTCTCTAACCTCTCAAAAGAAAATGAGGGCAGGTGGGGAGTTAGCCTGGAAGATAGTGCCATGGTTGTCTTTATCAGGAGAAATACCAATCGCTGTTGCCTCCACAAGCCAAAGGGCCAAGATTAAGCATCCTATTAAGAGTTTAATAAATGTTTCATTTCATCTAATTTAATCTATTACCATTCACAATCAAGACATAAGGTCCTACATTAAATATGACTATATGCCATAGAAATATAAACAGAAGTCTGGTTAGCTAATTTTTCTTTGCCACAAATAACAGTTACCTTGATTTGGCCTTAAATACAGGTCTCCCTACATGCAAGCAAAGAGTGTCAACTCTTTTTATTCATTCATTTTTAATTTTTTTTAATTTTGAATTCCAAATTCTCTCCCTCCCTCCAGCCTTTCATAAGGCAAGCAACATGATATCAATTATACATTTGAAGTCATTCAAAACATATTTCCACATCAGCCATGTTGCCAAAAAAAGCAAGAAAAATAAAGTGAAAAAAGTATCCTTTAATCTGCTCTCAGAGTTCGTCAGTTCTGTCTTTGGAGACGGATAATATTTTTTACGAGTTCTTTGGAATTGCCTTGGATCATTGTATTGGTCAGCGTAGCTAAGTCTTTCATAGTTGATCATCATTACAATATTGCTGTAAATGGATACAATCTTCTCCTGGTGCTACTCATCTCATTTGCATCAGCTCACATAAGTTTTTCTAAGTTAAGAAAGCCAACTCTTATGAGGTTTTGTATGAAGTGTATCAATGAAGTTTGCTTTCACCCAATTACAGAGTTATATATACTATGTTAGAAGAGCTGATAAGGCTATAAAGTCACTTCAATCACATCTGACTCTTTGCAATCCCTTTTGGGATTTTCTTAGCAAAGATACTGGAGCAGTTTTGCCATTTCCTTCTCCAGATCATTTTACAAATGAGGAAACTGAGGCAAATAGGTTAAGTGACTTGTCCAAGGTCACACAGCTAGGAAGCGTCTGAGGGCAGATTTGAACTCAGGAAGAGGAGTCTTCCTGACTTCAGACCCAGAGCTCTAACCACTGTGCCACCAACTGCCCCTATTGAGTCCAATACCCTCATTTTATTGTTGAGAAAACTGAAGTCAAAAAACTCCATGACTTCTCCAGCATCACACAATCCATTGAGGGTTGATCTGGGACTAGAATCCAGGTCTTTGGACTTCAAAATAAGTGCTTTGTCCTAAATTATACTCTTTTCACCACTTAAGGTTAGGCCTTGTGTAGCTAAAAGATCTCTTTTAAAATGCAAAAATGTTACAGGAAGAGCTGGGGTGGAGAGATGATTTGTCAAGAAGGGAGGGAGAGAGGAGGAGACAATACATGAACACATTAAACACCTACAAAATAAAAGTTTAGCTATCTAGCAGTCATGGTGATCAAGGACTGAAGTTGGAAGAGATCTTAGAAATAATCTACTACCACTACTACTACTATAAGTCCACCCCCTTCCCTCTCATTTTACAAATGAAAAAACAGCCTCAAAGAGAAGAAGTGATTCTCCCCAAGGACACTGAGATATTAATTAACAGTGCTGCAATTCAAATCTAGGGCTTCTGGTTCTAGATCTGGTCTTGGGGCCACAATACCACAATGCCCCTACATAATGAAATGTCATCTTTCTGAAATGCCTGAAGGCAATGACATTAGATGGGGAATTCATTTACTGGCACTTAGCACAGTATCTGATACATAGTAGGCACTTAATAAATGTGTCTTATTTTGCCTTGTCTTGTCTTCTATTGTACCAGGCTATTTGGGATGTTAAAAAATGTTCTGGAGTTCCAGGCCTGTACTCTACCCTCATTAGAGTTCCCTAATCAGTGATGCTTTT
Organism: Phalanger gymnotis; assembly: GCA_028646595.1. Classification (NCBI taxonomy): domain Eukaryota; kingdom Metazoa; phylum Chordata; class Mammalia; order Diprotodontia; family Phalangeridae; genus Phalanger; species Phalanger gymnotis. The sequence goes on along the minus strand of CM053622.1, from coordinate 230,409,282 downwards.
GGCCAGAAAGTTGTTGGTGAGTTATTTTGCAGAGGCTCAGGTTCAGAAACCTTGACTTCTCAGGAGATGGGACCAGTTCCATTATCTACTCAACATTGGGTCTCCAACTTCATTTTTTTTTCTTTTTAATTTGTTTTATTTTACTGGGACATACTCATTCCTTATCCAATAATTAACTTTTTTTTCAATTTTTTAATATTTTCATTTGAAGTTTTGAGTTCCAAATTCTATTCCTCCCTTCTTCTCTCCCCTCCCTGCACCCTGAGATGATAAGCAATCAGATATAGGTTATACATGTGTGATTATGTAAAGCATTTCCATATTGGTCATTTTGTATAAGAAGACTTGAATAAAAAATGAAAGAAAGTTAAAAAATAGCATGCTTCAGTCTGTATTCAATCAATATCAGTTCTTTCTCTTGAGGTGGATAGTATGCTTCATCATTGGTCCTTTGGGATTGTCTTGCTGAGAACAGCTAAGTCATTCACAGTTCTTCATTGAACGATATTGCTGTTACTGTCACCCATTTCATTTTGCTATGTATTCAACTGTCCATTTATGCTAGACAAACTGGATATTCCTTGTCATTCATAATAATGTGAAATATCTGATTGTAACCAAAATTTAATTTGGTATATATTTAAAACCTGGCTTGTATATCTCTGTTTAAAGCTATGACAAACCAAAATAAAATAGCTCAGTGACAGTTAATTCAACCAGCTAGTGAAGGAGTCAGTCAAAAAGTTACATGATAGAACATACTGGTAAGTTCATTTGTTAAAAAATTGTCTGGTAACCGGTACAGAAATATCCTGGAGGTATTTTTCAGACTGCATTCAAAAGCCAATTACAAATGATTTTGTATTTGGAAAAATTATCAATTGTTTCACACTTTCCACACCACTTCTCTTATTATCACAGATAATTAAGAGTTGATTACGTTTTCTGAGACTACAAATATATACGTGTGTGTGTGTGTGTGTGTGTGTGTGTGTGTGTGTGTGTGTACCTACCCTAGAGGTAGAAATTACTGAAATGCCTATATAATTAAAGCCAAAGTGGTTTGGTGATTTCATTGTGAAGTCAATAGCTTCACTTCTGCTTTTGTAGAAAAAAAAAATAAAAAGGCTAATACATTTTTGAGTGGCGTTAGCAGAGGCTATGGAACTTGGGAGTTGTTGCTAATACATCAATAATTCACAGGATCCTAAGATCATAGATTTACAACTGGAAGGGATCTCCCAAGGAACCCAATAGTTTTAGGGAGGGAGAATGGATTGAAAAGGAAAAAGGAGAGAAGCATATGAAAGTCTTCTAGAATTCCCAAGTACCATTAGGATAAATTCATTTCCAAGATGTAGCAACACGTAGATAAAGGTACTACTTATCCTTGACCCTGACATCCCTACTTTCCTTATCACTTCCCAGAAATAATAAACAATTGAATGAGAGAGAAGTTTCCCTTTCATCTTAGTATACTTTTCCAGAATTTCCATTTCTTGTCCATCCTCTCTGGTCCTATACATACACTGATGCTCAGTCAATGAGTGTTTATTAAGTGGAATTGATTGTGTGACATGGGAGACACTAGCAAAGGACCACCCAGCATGGTGTGCCCACATCAAGGAAGGTGCTGTGCTCTATGAGCAAAGCAGAATTGCAGTAGCTCAAAAGAAATGTGGTATGTACAAATTTAGAGACATCTCCACCCCAAAACTTCACGAAGACTATTTGTGTCCAACCTATGGTAGAGCTTTCTGAGTTTTTATTGGACTGATCAGCTACAGCTGGACACACTATAACTTAACTCCCCCATAGTGATGTCATTTTGGTCCTCTTCAAGAACCAAGAACAACAACCAACCAGTTGGTGCCAGGCACCATGCTAAGCACTGGGAATATAAAGGCATAAACAATCCCTGCTATCAAGATGCTCACAGTCTAATGGGGGAGACAACGTGCAAATGTACCTACTAGACACAAATAGGGTAAGTGAAAAGTAGTCTCAGATCTAAGGCACTACAGTGTGGGTGAAGGTGAAGGCAAGAGGAATGTGACCAGGATGGCAAAAGGCTCTTGCATGAATTAGGATTTGATATAAGGTTTGAAGTCAGGAGGACAAGGTAAGGAAGCAGAGTATTCAGGCATAGGAGTCAGCCCCATGTCACAGAGTTAGAAGTATAGAGTGTTATATTCAAGGAACAGCAAGAAGGCCAATGTGGCTAGATCTTAGAGTAAGTAAAGGGGAATAATAAGTAAGAAGACTAGAAAGTGATGAAAGGCTTTCAAAGTCCAAAAGAAGGTTTTATACTTGATCATAGAAATAACAGGGAACCATTGGAGTTTAATGAGTAGGTGGGAGATGTGGTCAGCCCTGTGCTTTGGGAACATCATTTTTGGCAGCTGAGTGGAGGACAGACTGGAGTGTGGAAACACTTGAAGCAGGGAGAGTTACCAAAAGGTTATGGCAGCAATCCAGGCATGAGGTGATGAGGGGCCTGCCCCACAGTGACAGATATGTGAGTGGAGAGAAAATATCTGAGAGACATTGTGAGGATAGGTAGGACAAAGCTCAGCAACAGAGTATACAAATGAGGAGTCAAAAATAACGATGAGGTTGAGAACAAGAGGGGCTGAAAGTGTGGTGATTCTCTCAAAAATAATAGAAAAGATGGAAAGGAGGTTTGGGAGGAAAATGGTAATTTCTGTTAGGGGCATGTTATGTTTGAGAGCATTGAGGGAAGAGGTAATAGGGACCAAGTCAGCACTGGGGGACACCCTCCGTTAGTAGTCATGACCTGGAAGAAGAGCTAGCAAAGGAGACTGAGGAAGTGGTCCAACAGAAAGAAGAACCAGGAGAGGGCTGTGTCACGAAAATTTAGAGAAGAATCGACAGTCAGAGGCTGAAAAGCAATTAAGAAAGGCGAGGACTGTTAAAAACCCTCTTAGCTTTCTTATTTTGTTTTGTTTTGCTATCAAAAAGAAATTTACTTGTTTAAAAAAAATCCAAATGCTGACATTGTCCAGAAAAATCTAACAGGTTTATTTATAATTGTTCAAAGTTGAATTGTTGAAACTTGTTCATAGAACCTTTTCGTGACTGCATTAGTGTTTTATGATATGAATGTCCTCATATTTGCATTCCAAATTCACACAAAAATTAAAATGGAAAAAAAAACCTGCCAATACTTGATTCTGTCCTTTATTTTTCCATTCATAATCATGCACTTAGGTACCTTTTGACCCCATGGGAAAAAATATCTAATGTTCCAAACTACCAATAACAGGAAGAAGAGATTATTTTTCTTCTTTGAGAATGCCACATGTTTTCCATCATAGTGGAGTTTAAGCATGTTCTCCACACATGCAGCATGCTAGCTGCATCTCTTTTGGCATGATTATGACCCTTTTGCTGTGTAAAGCACATAGGCTGCTGTCCTCAAACAGGCCAACGAGACAGGTTTCACTTGCCTCCTGCAAAGCCCCAAATGCCGCACTCTGGAGGCTCGGGTCTGTTCTGAAGTCCTGAACGATTTCATGCACTGGGTGCTGGAAGGGAAGGGTACAAATCCCAAGTTCAGTGGAAGGTCAATGATAATGTCTGATTTCACAGAAAGCCACAGGATCCAGCCTGGGGCACTGAGAATTTTTGACCTCTCCAGAAGAGGGTGTGCTTTGGGAGCCAGAGTCTTTTTTTTTTTCTGGTTTACCATCAGAGATTTGCTTCAAAACTTCTCCTTTTTACACCCTCCCCTTTCCTTTTACACCTCCCTCTTTCTTTTTTTGACTTGGGCTGATACAGTGAAAGGCAGATCTAGAACTGGGGAGAAAAACAGACATAGGCAGAAAAAGAAAGATAAAGAGAAGGGGATAGAGGGACAGAAAAACAAAGAAATAGATAAAAAGAGAGACAGAGAAAGACAGAGATCAAGACAGAGTGGGGAGAGCAAGACAGAGTGGGAAGGAGATACAGAGAAAGAACAACAACCAAAAAAAAAAGAGAGACAGGAGAGGAGGAGAGAGAAAGTCAGATAAAAAGATGGATACAAAGTCACAGACAGAGAGACTGAGACAGAGAAAGACAAGCACACAGAGACAGAAAGAGATAGAAAGAAAGGGATGAGAAGAGAGAGAGAAAGAAGGTAAAAGGGAGAAGGAGAGAGGGAGGGGTAGAGAGACAGAGAAGGGAGGGAGAGAGGAGGAGACAGACAGAAACAGACAGACCGAGAGGCTGTGGCGGTAAAAGTGGCTGTCAACATCCTTAGCTTTAGCAGTAAAGAGATCATTGGTAACTTTGAATGCTGAGATCAAACGCCAGCCCGGAAGGAGAGAAAAGGAAAGCATCAGGTCATAGCTTTCTCACTGAGCTTAGACACAAAGGGAAGGAGAGATACATTATGAACTAAACTGTTAGTAGGGATGGCAGGATCAAATAAAGTTATTTAAAGATCAGAGCAATCTTCTGGAGAAGATAGGATGGAACAGGTCAAGGTGGCATGTAGAAGGGTCAGCCTTGGCAAGGAGAAGGGCTTGGTGATCTCCCAGGAGACAACAACTGCTTTACATACATTATACACAGGCAGGTAGGTGTAGTGGATAGGGTGCTGTACTTGAGTCAGGAAGACCTGAATTCAAATCCTGTATCTGACACTATGCAACCCTGGTATAAGTTACTTAACCATTCTGATTCAGGCTCCTCAACCATCCAGTAAAGTTAATAATAATACCTACATCCCAAAACTGTTGTGAGGATAAAATTCAGGTCACAAATGCAAAGCACTTTGCAAACCTTAAAGTGTCATAAATGCTAGCTATCATTACCACTTATATGATGCTCACAATAACCCTACGAAATATGTAGAACAATATTATTTCCCTGACATTCTTCCCTTCACCTTTTAATGAATCACTTGCCCCCTTGTCTTTTCATTATTCCTACCACATTTATATCCAATCTGATTTCCAGACTCTTTCTCCAGGGCTTCTAAGGGCAGCTGAAGAAGTTTACTAAACTGGACCTAAAAAATTTGTTATATTGTTACATAATATTGTTATAAAAATAGTCACTAACACATAGCCATCTTTTTATTCATCTCTTATTGATTCATCATATTTTCTATAACAAAACTCCTACATTCTCCTCAAACCCCCGTATCTACTTCCAGACCCTCCTCTCTCAAAAGATAATCACCTCACCTCATCTTCACCTCAAAACCTCACTGTCTTTATCCCTCCTTCAGCTCTGTTCTTCCAGCATCAGAGAGAGTTGTAATGGTAAGCTGGTGGCCCTGTTCCTTGACAGTCCTAACTCCTCCTCCTTTTGCCCTGCAGCCTATGTAAGGGCCAACTCCAGTTGTCCTGATCTATATTTGGCCACTGGACTAAGATGGCTCTGGAGGAGAAAGTGAGACCTTGCACAGCCCTCCTCACTTAAATCCTAATTCACTTGCAAATCATGGCATCTCTTCCCTGATGTCTTGGTCCTCTTTGAAAACAAAGGACAAACAAAACCCTACATTCTTCTCAGCTTCATTGAGACTTTGCTCTATCAATTGGCCTCTTACTCTTTCATCTTCAATATCTCCCTCATTTCTTGTTTTACTTTCCCCTTTGTCGTGTCAATCCTATTAAAAACAACTCCCTTTTCAATTTTCCCTTCTCCTTTTACCTCTGGAGGCCCCCATCCTCTCATCAGTGTTTCCCTCCTCAAATATTCATTTTCAGAAAAAGCCTAGGCCAGCCCCATGCTGACACCTTCATTCTTCTGCTGACTCTGCTCTGGATTCTCCAACTTGCTCCATCTCCAACATACGGAGTACATAGTCTTCCTCTCCCCCTTTTCAGCTTGTTTTATGTGTTGTCTTCTCCCATCAGAATGTAACTTCCTTGAGGGCAGGGACTGTCTTTTTTTTTGTTTGTATTTCAATTCCCATCCTTAGCACAGTGTCTAGCACATAGTCAGCCCTTACTAAGTGTTCCATGACATTGTTGACTTTGTCCCTGCTATGCTCCCAGAACACCTTCCCATCTTTCTTCTACCCTTTATTACCTATCTGTGAGTGGCACTTGGTGGTGTGGATAGATTTCTTAGAGGGCTGTACTTGGAATTAGGGAGACTTGGCTTGATAGGATCACAGATTTAGAGATGGAAGAGACCTTAGAATCCAACTGCTTCATTTTGCAGATGAAGAAACTGAGGCCCCTAGAGGTCAAGGGACTTGCCAGGGTCACACAACTAAGTATTTGAGGCAGAATTAGATCTAAGGTCATTCTGACTCTATGTTCTATAGTGTTTCTTAAACTGTGGGTCTCAACCCCATGCAGGATCATGAAAAATTTGGTAACAGTAAAAGGTTTCTGAATGCGCAATGACCAAAAATTAATTCGAAATCAAATGCGTAATAAATCCAAGGTGTTTCTGGCAGCAGTTGCCTCTGTTGCATTGCGCAACTTCATTGCAGCCTTGGTCTTGAACACACAGTATATGCATTTTGTTCTGCTCATGCTGTCATGTCACACCAACAAATGCTGCTGAAATGCGAAAAAGGGTCTCAAGTGGAAAAAGTTTAAGAAGCCCCATTCTATGTCACCTAAAACATTAGTCCCAGGCAAGGCACTTCACCTTTTTGGACCACACTTTCCTTATTTGTTAAGTAAGGGGCTTGGGATAGATGACATCCAAGGTTCCTTCTAGCTCTTTGACAATAATGTACCTCTTTTTTGAGAAATCCAGTGGCTTTTTTTTGCCAGTTCTTATTTTCTTTGCCTAATCTGTCACATTTGAAACTGCTGATCACTCCTTCCTTCCTTCCCGATGCACCCTTTTCCCTTTTTGGATTCTGGAATATTGTAATTTCTTAGTATACATCTTGCATCTCTGATCACTCCTTTGTCTCCATCACAAACTCCTCTTTTCTGGACCCACTTGTAATATCAATTGAGTTGGGTGTCTTTGATTGAGCCTTACTAGGTGCTAAACCCCAGGCCCCAAACCCCTAGCTATTAGGTGCTAAGCCTATGTGGGTGTGAATTGGTAACTAAGGTGGGGCTCCAGGTGGAGCCAATGAAGGGAGGTGCTAACTTCAGAGCCAGTAATAAGAGCCTAAGTGATGTTTGGTGACGTCTGAAACTGTATAAAAAGAGAGAACAGAGTTATTTGCTTAAGGCTTTCACTCCTGGAGGCAGGGACCCTGGGCAGTGGCTCTAAGGGCCATCCAGCTGAACTCAGATGTTGATGGTTTTCTTGGTAACTATGAATTAGATTGAGTCTGTTTGTAATTTGATCGTATTTGCTCTGAAGTTCAGGGTGCTGGCTTTTTCCCCTGAGCTAAGTGAATGATATTTGTATGCTGGATTAAATTGAGATTGTTAACCCCTTAACGTTGCTTTCCTTAGTAAAGCAGATCAAAAGAATCCAGGCTTGCAGCATTCTGTGAGCTGGTTGTTGTTGGTTTTACACCCCACACAGCAGCTGCTAGCTGGATTGTTGAAACACCACTACAGGTGAACATCCCCTGAGGCTCTGCCTTTGGCCCCTTTCTCTCTGTGTACTCTCTCTCTTGTTGAGATCACCTGTTTCTATGGCTTACATGATCACTTCTATGCTGATTACTCCCAAATTTATAATCTCCATTACTAACCTTGTTCTTGAGCTTCTAGCTGATTTCCCAGCATCTATTTCTCTCCTTTCCAATCCAAACACCCTCCTGCTACCACAGTCATCTTCAGCACATTTCCTATTCCAAAACTTTCGATGTAGCTTGACGTTGCATATCCAATAAAAGATAAAATCCTTAGCAAGGCTGGTAGTTGGCACAGTGGATAGAGCACTGAACCTGAGCTTATTCTTAGCCCTAGAGACTTAGTAGCTGTGTGATCCTGAAGGAGTCACTTAACCTCTGTCTGCATCAGTTACCTCAACAATAAAATGCAAATAATAACAGCATCTTCCTCCCAGGGCGATTGAGAGGATAGAATGAGATGATATTTGTAAAGAACTCAGCACAGTGCCTAGCACATAGTAGGTGCTTAATAAATGCTTATTTCATTCCTTCCATTCTGTTATTAAATACTTTCCATAACCTGGCATCAATCTATTGTATTATATTTGTATTTGGATATCATTCCTAAAAGGAGGCAGCTAAGTGGCTCAGTGGACAGAGTACTGGGCCCGGAGTCAGGAATACCTGAGTTCAAATCTGGTCTCAGACATATACTAGCTGTGTGACCCTGGGCAAGTCATTTTACTCTGTTTGCCACTGGAGAAGGAAATGGCAAACTACTCCAGTATCTTTGCCAAGAAAATCCGATGGACATCATAGTCTGTGGGATGACAAAGAGTCAGACATAACTAAACAACAAGAATCATTCCTAATAAATCATAAATCCCTTGAAGTCAGGAACTGCATCTAGTTCATCTTTGCATCCACATAACCTGGAAATAGTACAATGCACACAGTAGGAAATTAGTAAATGCTTGCTGAATTTAATTACAAATTGTTAGGTTATTACACCTATTTTATAGATAAGAAAAATGAGGCTCAAGAGAGGTTACATGACTTAGCTAAGTTTACAGACATCCAGTTGTAGCCAAATTTAGATTAACCAGTCAGAAATCATTTCTTAAACTTCTACTGTGTGTTGGAGATACAAAGACAAAAAAAAATATCAAACAATCCCTGCCCTCAGAGACATCTATTGAAGAAAGAGAAAGCTCACATATACAAGTATTTAAAAAATAAATATATTGAGTAAGTAGTAAATAAATACAGGGCAACAAAGACAAAAGGACCCTAGCCATTGGAAGGATCGGGGCAGGATTTGTCTGGAAAGCGGTGCTTGAACTACATGTTAAAGGAAGAGAGAGAGTCCCTAGGTCAGAAATAAGGAGACAATGCATTCCAGTTCAGAGTTCACTCCACTATTCCTCCTGGTAGGTCTTAGATTTAGGTCTCTTCCTATCAGCCTTAATGTAAAATTGGATTGAATATCAAATCCTGCTACTTTTACTATAGCTGAAGCTCTTGTTACCTTTCATTGCTTAATTCTTTAGATTGGTTTGGGTTTGTGTTTATGGTATTTTTAAAGGTTTAATTTGATTATTCATGGATGGAATTCATCCTGCTTTTCAAATTTATCATCCTTCTCAATCTCACTCAGAAACGGAAAGGCTAGAACTCCTGTGCTTGGATAGAAAGCTATCCAGTTACATTAAACTGGGTTTGCTTAGCCTGTAGAAAGCAGAGGATAGGTTCTTTGGCTCACACATTCCACATCCTGGCTCCTAAGTCTCGGCCCTAGACCTGGCGTCAGATTCCTTACACTTGGATATGCACAAAGAACACACATGAAGACGTAAAAACAATATATAAAAGGAAAAAAAAGAGAAATACTTCTGTTTGAAACAAACTCTTTCATGGCACTAGGCAGAGAAAAAGACACAATTGAGCTTTTAAATCTCTCCATAAAATGATAATAAATAGAAGAGAAGAACCATTCCTAAAAAAAAAGTCCTTCGACGCCAATCTATCTCAAAGGTCAGAACTCAAGCTACTATATAGTAGGTGTCAGTGGCTAAATAAAAGATGAAATGAGTTACACAAGATTGGCCTGTTTTCTTAGAGACTAGTGACTTAAAGAACTGAGCAGATTTTTAACACTGCCAAAAAACAGTCCTGTAAGATGATAAAAATAAATAGAATCAGACAGCCCTATTAGACACGGCTCTCTTTAATGGAAGTCTGCCTACTGAGTGAGTGTCAAAAGATACAAATGCCCAGATGAACTTTCCAAAAGCTCTCTAGTAGTTTTATGATAAAAGCCAAATCTTCTTTCCCCCCATATTTCCTTTAATAATAGAAAGTCTTGTCAAGATTGAAAGGTGGGAAGAAATGCCCAAAAGATATTTATAAGATGTGGAAAGTGAACATCCCCATCATTCTGAACACACATGGAAGCCTAAATTAAATATATTAAATTGTATGTGATGAATTAAAACAAGACTTTGCTGAACCCAACCAGAAATAGAATTAGTCATGAAGCTATCTATGAAGATGGTTTGAGATAAACAGAAAGATAGTAAACTTTCACAGAATCATAAAATCCGATTGTTGAAAGGGCCTTCAGTAACCATCTGGCCCAACTCATATTTGAAAGGAATCCCCACTCTAATATATCTCACAAGTTGTCATTCAATCTCCAATTGAAAATCTGGGTGAGGAGGGAGGGGAGATACAGAGAAAGAACCCATTACTTCCCAAGATAGCCCTTTCAAGTTTTAGACAGCTCTAACTGTCAAGAAGCTTTTCTGATGTCAAACCTAAATTTACTATTCTTCAGCTTCCACCTATTGTCCCAACATTCCTGGTTCTGCCCTCTAGGGCCAAACACTTTTAAGTTCAATCTCTCTTCTACCTGACAATCTTTCAGATACTTGAACATGGTGACTTGAATACATGACCCTCTTGAGTCTTCTCCAGGCTAAACATCCATAGTTCATTTAGCTGATATGACATGTATTCAAGGCCCTTCATTATCTTGTTTTTGAATTTCACTAGTCTAATGACAATCATCTCAAAGTCCCAAGTCAGAATTTACCACTAAAATTTTAGTAGGATTATACAATCTATGACCAAGAAATAATTTTGATTTTATTTAGATGCTGATGGTCACATGATACATATGATAAAATGTTATAATAGTTTAATTTGCTGTACAATATAAATCATTAACATCTTTACCATTCATCGTTCTTTTTTAGAGGGAGGAAGGCAGGGCAATTGGGGTTAAGTGACTTGCCCAAGGTTACACAGCTAGTGCGTCAAGTGTCTGAGGTCACATTTGAACTCAGGTCCTCCTGATTCCAGGGCCAGTGCTCTACTCACTGCGCCACCTAGCTGCCCCTACCACTCATCTTTACCACTGGACTTTTAACTCTCAGTTGACATATACAAAGTCAACACAAACTCTAAATATTATTGAGTTTTTCTATAAAGACAAACCCACTAACTTTACAAAAATCCACAGTAAGAAAGTTGATAACAAGACTCCTTACATACTGAATTAGTATAAATAATAATCCATAATTTACCATTAAGAGTAGGTCATATGACTTAAGACTGGAAAGGATTTTAGAAATCATTTAGTCCAACTCTCTCATTTATTAGATAAGGAAACAGAGGCCCAGAAAGGCAACACAACTTGTCCAACATATTACAGGGGGATAGTAGAAGCAACATTTGAAACCAAGTCCTCTGAACCCAATTCCATCACTTTTTCTGGGGCACCAGTTCTAATAAAGTTCCAACAAATTTGGCCACTTTAGACTATCCCAACGCTTATTTTCTCTGTGTTTTTAGAAATCAAGATAGCTTAAATCATCTCTGGGGAGTCTAGAACAGCTTCCAAAAGGCACACGAATGAAACGTTATCAGTGGGGTCTGTGCCACTTATGGTAGTCCAGGTGCTCAAAAAATGCCTACATGTATCAAAATCATTAAAATAATAAAGCAAAATGGATGTCTCCTAGAGTGCAAAGCTGGATTTGTTATTTTTCATGTTGCCAGATGCATAGCCAAATGTTGTGCTCATAAAAAATGCATATATGTCTTCCCCATATCCATAAACAATAGTAACACACACAAATTTCCCTTTTCTCTGTGATATTACCTCTACAGGATAGTGAAAGAATCAGATTGGGACAAAGCAGCTAGTAACCTATGGTTAACAGAAGATAAAGGCACCACAATGAGTACTACTGTAGTTGAAAAAGATGTCAGTGTGGTACAGTAGAAAAAAATGCTGAGCTTGGTCATAAAACCTAGTCTAAATCCTGGCTCTGCAATTTCCCTGCTACCTGTGGAGTCTTAGGCAGGTTGCTTAACTTCTCTGGGCCTCAGTTTCCACAACTGTAAACTGAGGAAATGGAGCTCTTCCACCTCCAAGTCTATGAGCCTATCAATCACAAACCTGTGTTTGTTAATGTAATATTGCTTAAAAGCCCTAGCGCAGTCTATGCTTCAACCATTCTTTTGGAGTCTTTCTCCCATCTCTCTGTCTTTGCAGAGGTTCTTAATCTAGAGTACGAACTTTTTATAATTTCGATTACTGAATTTTCAATGTAATTGATTTCCTTTGTAATTTTATTTTATTAAATAAAATTTTATCTTTGTAACTTAAAAAAATTATTATGAGTAGGTGGTCCATTAGCTTCACCTGCTTGCCAAAGGGATTCAAAATGCAAAAAAAAAAAAAAAAAAGGTTAATAACTCCTACCTGGAATCTACTCCTTTCTCCCCTCTACCTCTTAGAATCCCTAGCTTCCTTCAAAGTTTAGTTCAAATGCCACCTCCTGCCCAAATAAATCCTTTTCTTATTTTACCAGCTGCTACTATTTCCCACCCTTCCCCTCTTCTACCACTTACCTTGATTTTATTGTATGTATATATTTTCTATATGTTGTGTATATGTTATTTTTGCCTGTAGAACAGAAGCTCCTTGAAGGTAGGCACTGTCATTTTTTTTTCATTTGTTTATTTCATGTTTATTCATCTCCTTTGCCTAGTACAGTGCCTGGCATATGTTGTTGTTACTGAGTCATTTTTCAGTTGTGTCTGACTCTCTATAACCTCATTTGGAGTTTTCTTGGCAAAGATACTGGAGTGATTTGCTATGTCCTTCTCCAGCTCATTTTACAGATGAGGAAACTGAGGCAAATAAGGTTAAGTGATTTGCTCAGGTTCACATAGCTAGTAGGAGTCTGAGGCCAGATTTGAATTTAGGAAGATGAGTCTTGCTGACTTTAGTCCTGGCAATCAGTCTATCCACTGCACTGCCTAGCTGGAATGTAATAAGCGTTTAATAGCTACTTGATAATTTATTGGTTGATTGACGGACTCTTTGGTTACATGGTCCTTCTTTTATTCTTTTCTTATACCTCATGTGAATCTGAGCTTATCAGAGACTCATGATAATGCCACATTAACCTTCTGTCCCTTTCCTTCTTTATTGTGTTCATTTGTGATTGGATCTTATCAGCAATTTTTAAAAAGCCTCCTGTTCTTCTTGAGCCGTTTTCCTTTTTAATGTCTCTAACCATGAGATTCATACCAATTTTTCTCTGATGTTTTTACAAACATCTCTCCTAAAGTTCAGAATATATGGTTAAGCATGCACATTTTCCTCCTTGAATTTAAAGACTCAGGAGACACAGTCATTTTCTTTCAAGGTTCTTATCAATTTCATTCCACCTGCTAGGTATTCTTGGTCAGAATTAGGTCCCTAGCGATAATTCTCTTTGTCACTTCTTTCTTCTAAATTGATGTAGCCATGGTCATTTTATTGTAGGATTAGAGAGAAAAGGAAATTTTTCATTTTCTCTGAAGACCAATCCAATCCAATGTGCATTTAAGCTAGGAAGGCCCTGTGCTAGGTACTAAGGACGCAAAGACCCAATGAAAAATTGTTTCTGCCCAGAAGGAGTTTATATTCTACTGAGAGTTATATTTTATGTAAACATATAACAAATAAACAAATAATGCCATCAGCGCAGCTCTCCTTTGAAATATTCAGGAGCTTCACAGGAAGAAAGATGGGGTAGACGGTAAAAGGAAGAACATCATTCCTAGTGTTCAGTCCGTCAATAAGCATTTACAAAACAGCTGCTATGTGCCTAGCACTTGACCCAAAGTAGGTTCTATGGCTTCCATAGATGTTATTATGAGTGCCATTAGTCTTCATATATAGGAATTGTTGCTGTTAGTCATTACAGTTGTGTCCAACTCTTTGTGACCTCATTTGGGGTTTTCTTGGCAAATATACTAGAGTGATTTGCCATTTCCTTCTCCAGCTCCTTTTACAGTATAAAGCAACTTGCCCAGGGTCACACAGCATAAGTCCAAGGTCGGATTTGAACTCAGGAAACTGAGTCTTCCTGATTCTAGGCCCAGTGCTCTATGCACATGGCGGCCACCTAGCTGCCCCACACATAAGAATAGAGCATTGTTAAATTACATTTTGCTTCCCTAGTCCCCTTCTAGTCAAATCTCTCAATTCCACCCCCACCCAGTTCTGTTGAAACTGAATTGAAAACTCTGCCCCTGGGATTGAATGTTTTCAAATGAATCAAATTAATTGATTAGTTGTTTTGGCATTGTATAGACTCAGCTTTTGCTTTTTGCCTCTTTCTTTTAAATGCAGATAACAGTGTTCAACTCCTAGTTAAGACTAGATAAAAGAGTTACTAAGTTTGAATGTGTTATTTTTAAAATGTATATTTAGTGGTAATAATTGTTTTGATTCAGGAAGGTTGAATAATTTCACAAGAATCAAGAAAACAAAGATTGACTATAATATGGGAAGAAATTGTGTAAGGAACAGATGCTTTTAATTTTTCTGTGTTAGGACAGCCTAAAAACCCCATGTCTGTTGGGAAAAATTGTTTTTCTTCCTTCCTTCCTTCCTTCCTTCCTTCCTTCCTTCCTTCCTTCCTTCCTTCCTTCCTTCCTTCCTTCCTTCCTTCCTTCCTTCCTTCCTTCTGTGTGAGGTAAATAAAATGTGAAGACTTCACAGGGAAGATATGTACAAATATCTATGTCTATACTAAGAAATGTTTAAAAATCAAGAAATAGGAAAGTAAAAAAAAAAAATTCTGAGGCCATGAGAGTCTGATGGCTCAGCCTCTGGGAAAGTTTACCCTGAAACTTTTTGTTCTTTCTGGTTTAAAGATTTGCTCAGTAAGAATAGGGTCACTGTGACCTGTTTTCCTTTACTGTAAAAGTACTGTAGAAGAATGGAGAGGGTCTCCCCCTCCTCTTATCCTATTCTTCTTTAGATTTATAGATGTCACCTCAGTTGTAATCATTAACTAAGGGAATAGGAATTGGAGTTTCTGTGCCTCAATTGCCCAGTTCTTTGTCTAGCTTTTGTGCTCATATGGTAAGCCCACCTCCCAGCC
>CM053622.1:230357661-230394230 GCA_028646595.1 Phalanger gymnotis | reverse complement strand
CTTCTTTAGATTTATAGATGTCACCTCAGTTGTAATCATTAACTAAGGGAATAGGAATTGGAGTTTCTGTGCCTCAATTGCCCAGTTCTTTGTCTAGCTTTTGTGCTCATATGGTAAGCCCACCTCCCAGCCAATGGTGAGAAGGGTCAGAGGTGGGCAGGAATTCTCTTGTGTTAGGTATAATTATGGGTGCTTTGCCTCTTGTAAAGCACTTCCCTTGCTGGATTTGTTCTAGCGGGGGATGCCCAATTCTCAAGAATTGAATAAAATTTATTTTCTGTTCCAATCCTGAGATGGCTCCTTATTAACTTTTAATTGGTGAGGGTCTTTTATCCCACACACTTCCTTCCTTCGTTCTCTCCCTTTCTCCCCTCCTTTTTTTTCTCTTTTAATTGAGTAGATCTATAAGGCTCTTTCTGCTTTTCAGCAATCACTCTTTATAAATAAAAAATGATGCAAAATAAAAATCTGCTCAAAGGCAAAAACCCCAAACCATATCTTATAGTCCTTCTGCTTCATTCCCTATCCTCCCTTCCTGGAACCTACTACAGTGTTCCACAGTGGGTGCTCAGTTATAGGGATGATGTTTCAGCCTAGTTGGTGTTAGGATTTTAAATGGACTTCACAAAAGAATTACATCAGCCATCCTGTGTTGGAAGCAATAGGCCTTTATTCTTCACATTTAAAAGAGTATATAGCTTATGGGGAGACATCACAGGCCGGGACCATGAAGACAGGGAACAGGGGCAACAAAGGAAGGATGTTAGGGCAGCCTCTACCCTCAAATTGGGGTAGCAGTTGACATCTCTAAGACAGGACAGTGAAGGGATTCAACCAGAAATGCCATCAGACCCTTACAGTGATAGTTTTCAGGCCATGCTAGGAGGAAGAAGCCCACAATAGTTTAACAAGAAGTCATTCCCTGGACTTGGCACCTTATTACACCAGGTTCTCACCACTCCTTCCAGGTTCAAGGGGGTAGAATTGCTGAGTCTGTTGTCCCTCTAAGTATCAAGGCAGCTTGGGAGTGCTAAAGAAGGCCCTCAGAGGGAAGGTGGAGGTTTTCAAAAAGGAAGATTCCAGAAAGGAGCCAAAAACAGCTATCAGAATGAATATTTTAGTTTTGGGGCAACATTTCACTTTATGTCCTAGATTAAATTGGATCCTAGCCAATGAAGGGTTAACAAAAATTGCTTTTCCGTTGCATACACATGGCAGTGAGGCAAGTAACTTAGGTGTTTTCAGGCTTGGGAATTCTCTAGTGTCCAGTAAGTCTACTCTATTTACATATGCCCAAGAGGGTTTGGGAAGTCAGGGCTGGTGGTCCCTATAGAGTGACACCTGATGACTAATTCAGATGTTACCCTCAAGTAATAAAACTTATTTATTGGATAATTAAGGTAGTGACAATTAAGATAGTGATGCCATCTCCCTGGATGCTTAGGGAAGGCAACAATGAGTCGGGGTCCACTAAGATGAACCATTGATTCACCAGTTCTAAGTTAAGAATGTGTTAGCAGCTCTGCTTTATGCAGAAAGATCTAGAAGATATTCAAATAGTTAAAGCCTTCCATTCCTACTACATTATGCATTCATGCCATGTCTGTAATCTGATTCTTGAACTACTCATCTATTTCCTTTTTGTATCTTTGTGGTCTATAGTATAATCTTAAGACAATATTAATTCTGTGTCTTTTTCATTGATCCTCACTCCAGCGTTTTCTCCTATGTTGCTTCTTCCCTCCTTCCTGTCCTCTAGTTCATGGATTATCTCTCATGAGTACATCTCCTTAACATATCCTACCCTTAGTTATTCCTTTCTTCTGAAATGAGGTATACCCTTCCAGAGGCATTTTCCAGGAATGACTCTCATCCCATTAAATCTCAGTAACACCTATGAGGTCAAATTTGCCTTCCTTGCATTATCTTCTCTTGTTCATCCTGTTTATTAGCCTTACTTGCACATAGATATAAGGCCATGGGTTTTATAATCAATTCTCTTCTTAGATATTGCATTTCATGAACTATCTGTCTTCTCTCCTGTTATTTTTCCTCCTGTATTATATCCAATACTTTCTGGGGGTACCAGGTTCTTCGGATCTTCTTGGCCAGTTTTCACTTTTTGCCCTTCTTTTTAAGTTTGAAACTCTCTTGATTAGATTGCTACAGCAACCAGATTTTTTTTTTAATTAGGCACTTCATCCCTGGCCAAGAATCTATTATTTTAGTGTGGTTCAGAAAGTGAAATCCCACACTTCAGCATCACATCCTAAATAAACCAGACTTTCTCTTCTAAAGTCCTAATCTTCAGTTGGCAGCAGTGAAGTGACCACAACTTGTGGACCTATATTCTTCTTCCTGCAAGGATTTCCAAAATCCTTAAGAGCACCTTTGGGTTCCTCCTGGTAATCTTATTTGTCCCCAGATGAATCACTAGGAGTACACAGAGGATGTTATTTTTTTAAGCAGGTATCAGGAGACTCTCTGTCGTGAGCCAGATACCGCCTCCGGAAGACAGCACACCTCTTTATTGTTCAGCTTCAGGTTGAAAAAAGGCAGCCCAAGGACCCACTGGTGACCTCAGTCACTGATCACGACTGACTTTTATCTCATTATTGTCCCTGTGTTTTCATTTTAAATTTAATGACCAAGACCAGTCCCTGATCCTTGTTTCTGGAAGTACCACCATAAAACTGTTACATTTTTGAAGAAAGGAATCATATCCTGAGCATTTGATTTATAGTGTGGGCCTCATCTAGAAGCATATAATATAATAATAATAATATCTGGTATTTCTATAATGCTTACATCCTAGCCACTATAATCACTTTATACTCATTATCTCATTAGATTCTCATAACAATCCTAGGACAGAGTGCTATTATTATTCTCATGTTACAATTGAGGAAACTGAGGGAGGCATAAGTTATGTGATTTGCCCAGAGTCACACAGCTACTAAGAGTCCAAGGCAGGATTTGAACTCAAGTCTTCCTGACTCCAGGCCCAGGGCTCTAACCACTGAACCACCTAAGAGCCAAATGCTTTTTTGTGATGACAATTAAAGATGAAATACAATGGGAAGATCACTGGACATATAGACAGTAGATCTGGGTTCAAGTTTAGTCCATTAATTAATAGCTATTTGGTACTGGGAAAGTCATTTAACCTCCCTGGGTCCCAATTTTCCCACTTTAAAATGGATATTATGATAATAATGCCACTACCTCACAGGAATATTAAGGAAAGCACTTTACAAATCATAAGTGTTGAGGCTGAAAGATATAACTTAGGACCATAAAATCATAAATTTAGAATTGGAAAGGACCTGAGAGGTCATGGAATGCAGCCCCTTATTTTACATAAGAGGAAACTGAAGCCTCTTCTAGCTATATAAATATAAAGTAAGTTACTACTATTGGTTGGATTAGTCTTGAAGAGGCCAGGAAGAATTCCATGAAGGTGAAAAAGGTTAAACTAATGACTTTTTAATAAATATTTTGAAATTTTACTCTTCCGAAATGTTTTATATTCATGGACTTTTATAGCTGAAAGAGACAAAAAAAAAAAGGCCATCTAGCCCAATTCCATCATCTTACAAGTGAGGAAACCAAAGTAAAGGAAGGAAGGAAGGAAGGAAGGAAGGAAGGAAGGAAGGAAGGAAGGAAGGAAGGAAGGAAGGAAGGAAGGAAGGAAGGAAGGAAGGAAAGAAGGAAGGAAGGAAGGAAAGAAGGAAGGAAAGAAGGAAGGAAAGAAGGAAGGAAAGAAGGAAGGAAAGAGGGAAGGAAGTATAATATTAATACAATTTGAAGACTTTCCCATCCACTAATAAGCCTGGTGACCTGCCTGAGTCACATGGAGGTGTGAGTCACATGAGCCTGTGGTGGGAGGAGCTTGTTGAGTGGGTGGAGCAGGAAGGGGCAGAGCAGAGTGGAGAGGAAGTGAGACAGAGCAGTCAGAGCTGGGAGAGACACACAGAGCAGCAGCTAGGGTGAGTGAGGGAGGGAGTGATTTTGCTTGGGGGTGTTCATTTGTGGAAAGGCTCTAAGAGAAGGAA
The DNA here is from genome assembly GCA_028646595.1 of Phalanger gymnotis. NCBI lineage: Eukaryota > Metazoa > Chordata > Mammalia > Diprotodontia > Phalangeridae > Phalanger > Phalanger gymnotis. The sequence continues at coordinate 230,390,175 of CM053622.1, read as the reverse complement.
GGCTTGGGGATGTTGGTGCCCCCTGCATTGATAATGTATATAGATTTCTTTGTTGCTATGATGGATTTGGCTTTCTGGTGTTTGAATAAATGGTTTCCCCTTCAATGAAGAAAGTCTGTTATGCTGTGAGTAAAGAGTTAGCCTTATAGGAAGGAAGGGAGGGAAGGAAGGAAGGAGCACTAACTTTGTGCCAAGAACTAGATTGGAAATACAAATATGTACAAGCAAACAAGACAATCCCTGCCCTCAAGGAGCTTATATGCTAATGGAAGAACACATAAATGGAAGTTAGAAAAGGTGGGGGAGGGGGTATGATTCAGAAGCCTTTTTGGAAAAGATGGGGAAGTGATGTGGTGGTCTGGCCCCAGTCACCTATGAGACATCAGGATCCCAGAAGTCAAATCTAGATCTGTTGAGAGGGGAATTGAGAAGGATGGACAAAAAACAGGAGACACAGTTAGAAATAATTGTATAGTTAAGTGACCTGGCCAAGGCTGTACAGCTTATCACTGGTAAAGCTGAAACTAGAACCAGATCTCTGACTCCTTGTCTAGTATCATTTTCCATTATGCCTTGATACAGTGCTCCCAAACTAATTTTCTGCCTATGTGTTTTTATTGCATTTATTACAGTTCTACTGAGACCAATAGTACACTGGGACATTACCAGTTAATCAGCTAAAATTGGAAGTTCTTGGAGGCTTGGTTAAAGATCCCTAGAAGTTTCAAGGACAACAAATTCTATGTTCAAGCCATTATAACTACAACTAAATTGTAATGCTCTACAGCACATTATAAACTTGTGAAATGGAGTTTCAATATTCAATGAATATTTCAAGCCTTGGAATTACCAAGAAGGAAATTCTACTTGGAAAAGAGCCTATAGCCTAATCCACAGTCCCGCCTTCTGGTTTCTCTTTGAAAACCATCTGTTTTGTTGATGGACAGGCTGAGCTAAGAAACCAGATGTGTTTTCCAGAGAAGAAGATGCTGTTCTTCTAGAAGACAGAAAATCTGACACAAGACAAAAGGCAGGAATTTGGTTGTTTATCTTAGTTGTTAGATGTGGAAAAAATGAACAATCTCTCTTCTTAAAAATACTTTGGCAGGTTCAGGCTTTTGTATCTCCTTTCTGCTTACAAGTCTATGCTAACAGAATTATAGGACTGTACTCCTTGAATATCTTACCCTGAGGTGGTATTGCTTCTAGCTCCAACTGCCAGAACACTTTGTGCTTCCATGGACACTTTCACAAGTGCGACACTTAGTAACAGCTCGGACTTGGTGTGGCAACTAGGTATCTTTAGCTTGTTTGTATTCTCAGATAATGGAGAACAGAAGAAATAGTCTTAGCCAGTGTGAAAAATCACCAGAGAGGGTTGGAAGTGAAAGAAATGAAGTTAAATCTAAGCAGGTAAATAAGATTTAGTTCCTTGAGGGTGGGAAGGTTGCATTTCAGGATGCTGCAGTTTAACTTTTTTTAAATAAAGAATGTTACTAATTTATCCCTAGTTTCTTTTGTAGGGCCCTGCTCAAAGCCAGGTGGGTGGTTTTTTTTTTTTTCTGGCCACATATAGAAAATAAAGATAGGAATGTAGAACAAAGGACTGAGGTGAATAAGATGGAGAGTGATGGTTTCTAATGCCTTACATTAAGGGGTTTTCTTTGTTTTACCCCTTCCATTTTTTCGCAATTTTGTATGGGCACAAAAAATAACACAGAAATAAGAAGTGCAGAACCTCAGATGCAGACAACCTTTGCCAGTTCATTGAAAAGCTGCCTCTAAAATGTTTTGGAATAGGTTTAATAGGACAATAAGACTTTAAATGGGAAGTATAAGGACTTTCTAACTCCTAATCAGAGAAAGGTTTGGAACAGACACACTATACTTGGAGAATAGAAAGTTGAAATGTTAAAAAATGATTTAATGCCTTTGGCCACTACTTAGCTTGCTGGAAGCTGTGTTTTCAAAGTAATTAGCCCCTGAATGCAAGGCTGTCCTTTTAGAGAGGAAGAACCCTTTTTTTCCCACTGATGGTGAGGGTATTTATGGAAAAATGTATTCTAGATTTACGGAGAAATGATCTAGTACTACTTTGAAAAAATGCTATTTCATTAAATGCCTTTGTTTTGAGCTAATTGTGCTCTATAGCTGACCAGTAAAAGGAGCTATATTGGTAGAGGTTCAGTAGCTATGTTCATGAGCATTCACTCATTCTTTGAGTGAATACAGAGTCACACAATACCTTGAACCCAGGATAACCTATCTGGGGGCTTCTCTTAGGAAAAAGGAATGCCATAGGGGCTACACTTTTTAGTGTGAATTGAAATAGCATGAACCCCTACATGATAGTAAGATGTAAACCTTGAAGGAAAGACTTATTTGGCTCTATCTTTTAGGAAGTATGAGAAATGATTCTAATGTTATTTTCACCATTTCAGTTCAGCACATTTAAAAAACATTTATTAGGCATCCTCCCTGTGAAAGGAATTGTATAGATGCTTAATAAATGCGATGATCTGTCATGCTTCCTAAAAGATAGAATATCTCACATTATCTTCCTAAGCAAAGATTCTGAGGGATATAAGCATGGCCCCTATGCTGGGTAGACTTATCAGTACTTGATTTTTCTACCTTTGGCTATATAAGATTTCATTTTGCTAAAAAGCCAATGTGGTATAGTTGGAAAGATCACTTGATTTGAAGTGAGAGGGCTAGGGTGCAGATCCTACCTTGCCATTTACTATCTGTCTGTGCTTAGGCAAATCAAGTCGCTTAATCTCTCTGGGTCTCAGCTTCCTTATCTGAGAAGTGAGGGAGGTAGACTAGATGGACTCTTAACATTCCTTGCAGCTCTAAAACTTGAATCATCTCTTTATTCTGGCCTTAGATTAAATACAGCAAAGAATCCCATTGACCTGAGGAAGAATTCTTATCTAAAGTTTATCTGGTATAGGATCACACAGGCCAATAAATTTTGGGAATATTCTTGCTAAGTCTTAATCAATGAATACTTCTGGTTTCTAAATATTTCTTTTAAGAGAACCTTGTACATCATTGACCTAATAAAAGGGTAAGGGAACAAGCACTTATTAAACACCTCCTATGTGATATGTACTGTACTAGGTGCCTTACAAATGTGATCTCACTTGATCCTCTCTGATCCTCTAATATTATCCCCATTTTACAGATGAGGAAACTGAGGCAAACAGCAGTTAAGGGACTTGCCCAGAGTCACACAGTTAGGAAGTATCTGTGGCTAGAACTGAACTCAGGTTTTCTTGACCCTGTGTTACCCACTGTGCCACAGAGCTGTAAAATCTAGAGCCATGCAGATTGGCTGGCCCTTAGACTCAGGGCACAATAGAAATTAGGACCAGTCTCAAGTCTATCAGGATTCTGCTTCCTGGCAAGTATCTCCAAATGAACACTAAACTTGAAATTCCTCAGAAAATCTTCGTATTATTCTTGATATGAATACAAATGGTTTCATTCTGGTGCCTTTTTTTTTCTTAGCAAAATCATGCACATCTCCAACATCTTTGATACTGTAAGACAATGAGTCATGGCATTTAATGTCCTCCTCCACAGTCCAGTCTGAATACTAATCACAGCTGTGGGCCTATGGCAATCAGATGGCTTTGAAGGAGATGGAACTCTTAGGGCTATCCCCTAAAAAACATATCTTGACCAGGATTGGTTTGGGAGGCATGGTAACTACCTAAGGGAGTCAACTGTAAGGGACCATTTCTAAATCCAGAATATTTCCTCTTGAATGGGACAATAACAGTGTTGATCAAGGGGTTCTGCTCCAGTGGAGAGAATCTTAATGGATTTTCAGTTTGGCCTGGGATTCTCTTAAGTGTTTGAAGATCTAAGAATCTCCCAAAAGGCTCCAAGAGCTAACCTGTCTACTCAGGAATCCTCCAAACACCAAAGGCAAATTCAAGCCATTTAAAATTTTCTGTACCAGCTCAAGGCCTACTCCCATCTTTAAAAGGATCTCTTGCATAAACTAAGGGATCACTAGTAGCTGGGGAGAACAGACTAGTGATATCCAAAGGGATAGTATGCATCTAATGGAGTGTACATTAGGTGGTTTTTTTTTTCCTCTACTAGAAACCAGAATGTTATCTAACCTTAAGGTGAATACAAGTATAAGTGGTACATTCTGCAAAAGATGGTAGAATAAGCCCAGTTGCTTAAGATTTTTTAAAAAAAAAATGTTTATTAAACTGTCACATATTACACAACACAAAGGCTCTTACTGAGTTCTTCTTTAATGGGAGAGAAGAAAAATGTGATTGAGGTTTTTTGAGATGAATGAGAATATATATCCAGAGGGGTAAAGGTTTGAATGACATAAACTTTGGAGCTGAATTTGGGCATTTGTTTCATTGCTCTAATAGAGATGGTTCTTGTTGTTTTTAGCACCTATAGAAAGAAATAGGATGTAAATAGCAAAGACAAAGAACATTTTAAGGAAATACACATCTGTGGCTACTGAGTGCCTGTTTTGAATTACATTTAAATTGCTTGAAGACCATTTGGCAAATGGAAAAATTTAAGTTGGTTTATGCTTTTCCATGGACAATTTAGGGTTTTTTTCCCTGTTATTGTTATATCTATGCTTTTGCATTCAAATCTTTTCAACCAGTATGGGGAAGAGAAAAACATTGTGTTAAAGGCTTTTTAATGACATAGTAACTCCTCTTGACAAACAGTGGATCTGTTCCATTATCTTATCTGCCAAAAAAGAAATATCTTCCAGGAAAATAATATGTGCTTAATCATGAAAAGGCATGAGCTTTGAAAGCTTCAAATGATAGAATATGCCATAGTAATAAGTACTCTACATCCCAAAATGAGATCGGTTCTTTTGATTATCTTGCAGTAACATTTGTGGCAATGCTGTTCTCCGATAACCACTCCAGATGCAATAAAGTATAAAATGGTTTTCACCAATCTTGACTGTTGTGTGAAATAAAACAAACAAATACACTGTATTTGCTAAGTTTGGAGTTTCCCTATATGCATCTGTCCATATTCATCATCTTCACTACCACAATGGAGGACTCGAAGAGATTCTATATTAGCTATAGAAACACAACTCTTCTACCTCTTTGGGATTTTAAGTGCCTACAGAGCAGCTAGGTGGTGCAGGGGATAGAGCACTGGGCTTGAAATCAAGAACACCTGAGTTCAAATCCCACCTTAGACTATGTGATCCTGGGCAAGTCACTTAACCTTGTTTGACTCAGTTTCCTCATCTGTAAAATGAGCTGGAGAAGGAAATGGCAAATTGTTCTGCAAAGAAAATCCCAAATGGGCTCATGAAGAGTCAGACACAACAGAAATGACTAAACAGCTACAAACCAATCAGATGGCAGGAGCCATTTCTTGTTCATCTTTGTATCTTCCCGTGTCTTACATGAAGGAGATGCTTACTATGCATTTATTGGAAAATGGCTTTAGGCCTCCAAAGTACCTTCTGCCCTTGGCGCTTCTCTGTCTGATTAGAGAGAGGAATACTCCCAGAACCTCCATTTAAAGAGGAAGCTTCAGAAACTTCTTCATCCTGGAAGGTCACTTCAGCTGTGGAACTGACCTTCCTGCCCTGCCTCCCAGCTCTTAATCTCCTTTCATATGTTGTCTTCCCCATTAGAATATAAGCTTCCTGGGATTAGGAACTGTCTCTCTTTTTGCTTCTATTTGTATCCCCAATGCTTAGCAAAGTGGCTGGCCCATAGGAAGTACTCAGTAAATGCTTGTCGACTGACTGACTCAGTTGAGGCAGTGTGTTGTAGTGGAAAGGGTGCTGATTTGAGAGTCAGAGGATTCAGGTGCAAATCCTACGCCTGCCCCTTACTAGCTCTCTGACCTTGGGCAAGTCGCTTATAGCTAGGTTTCAGTTTCCTCAACTGTAAAATTAAGGAGTTGTATTTGATGATGTCTAAGGTTTATCCTACTAGCTCTAAGTCTATGGTTATATTAATGGAATTGAAGTAAGCCATTATGCCATCAATTATACACTCAGATCAATACTTTCAAGGTATTTAGTTATTAATTTACTATAGACAATGAGAATTAATTATATGGGTACAAACTTTCTGGCTTCTTGGCCAATAAAAGAACAGAAAAACAATTTAGTGGCCAACACTAGAGCTAGGCCCTTACTCATTCCCTCTCACCATCATAGCTCTTTCCTTCCAGTTCCCTGAGTCTTTGCCCCAATTCAATTCAACAAACCTTTATTAAGCACCTACTACGTGTAAAGCACCTTGCTCTGTCCTAGAGATGAAAAGATGGAAAACAACAAAGTCTCTGCCTTCTAGAAGCTTATAATCTAATAGAAGGGGATGAAGTATTTATAAGAATAAGTTAGAATAAGATTAAGTGAATAGGAGAAGTCAAAATGGCCTGAAAGACTCAGGGAAGGAGTGATCACTTTTAGCTTTGGCTTCAGGTGACAGGTAGTAAGTAGCTTAGTTGAATTTTGAAGGATGTCAGTAGGCTGAGAGGAGGCTGGAGCATGAAAAGAAATACTATGACATAAAACCAAAAAAGATAGGAATTGGATTTTTCAGAGCCTTGAATGCCAGAGTTAATAGTCTATATTTTATTTCATAGACAATGGGAGAGGAAGTGGGGGCATTTATGGTATTTTGAACAGGAGAATGATTCAATCAACTTGATCCAGAGTCCAGGACCATTTATTTCTATCCCAACATGTAAGGAAACTTTTATTGGAATACAACTATTTCAAAGTATACTGAAATTGAGCTGTATGACCTATTCTTATTTTCTCTAAGTATTTAGTGTGGACCTTTTCTGGGTTCCTTCTGGGTCCTTGGATTTTATTAGCCCAATGTGGGCATATACTACACATTTTGTTTATTCAGTAACTAGAGCATTTTGGATGTTGGGGGTATTTAAGTAGGACAAAGTTCATCAGCCCTATTCAATCCTTCACCAGTCCCCTTTGATTTGCACAGATCATGATTGGCATCACAGGGATAGAAAGGAGTTGAAAGGAATTTTTTTCACTTTAAGTCAAAAAAGAGATTATACTGAGACCCAAAGTGACAGAAGGAGAAAAAAAAAGTTCAAAAGCTTGCCTTTAAATGCCAAAGGAATTTTCTACCTAAGTGGATGGTTGTTACTAGCTGGAGTCTGAATCACAAAAAAAGCTAAATATAACTTTTGGTCCATAGGCTAAAGAGCTGGCAAACCTCACTCCACCCATGAAGAAGAAGCCACATTGCAGCCAAAGATCAATAGATGGCTGCAGAACACAGAAATATGCAGCAGAGAAACTTAGAGACCAATGAGATGGTATCACTAGAAGGTATCAGTGGCTTTGCCATGTTAGGCGTGTGAATTACCTCTCTATATGTGTTCCATGGTCATATATGCAAGGAGAATTTGAAATTGGGTTTATTCTTTTCCTCTGTGTAGGAGGAAAGAGGAAAAGATCTTCTTTGTCACTTCTTTAGCTATGCTGTCTGGTTAAATATCTTTTGTTTTATATATCTTCATGTTGATCTAGTAAAAAGAAAACACATTAGTGGGAGTTTGTGAGCTAGGGTTTACAGATATGGCATGGATACAGATCTACAAAGTACCTCAAACCTGGGGTAGATTCCTGGGGGCCCATATGTGAGAGGGAGATTTGCGTGTTACACTTACAGCATTGTTATAGTAGTCCATGAATAATATGTAACACCCTCTATGACTTAATCACCTGGGAAAGAGACTAAGAAAAGGAGTATATTCTTTCTTATTGGACGTTAGAATATTCAAGAAGAGAATGCCAAGGCTTTTTCATATCGCTGCTACATTATTTCTGATTTTTTTACCCTATTTCAACTCCTCACAAGGGAGAGAACCTGTGTTGCATAACAGCCCTAGGAATGAGCACTTATCCTTTCAGAACTACTAAATGGTTTATTATTCATGGTCCATATTGTCCCTGTGAGAAGGGAAAAAAGCTGGCCTAGATCTTAGATGAAGCATTATTACTGCTGTAACAGAATCTGGAAGCTTGGTAGCCATAATGCTATGCTTCACATGAAAAAAGGGAATGGGAGGGAAAAAAGCAAACCTGGATAAGTGATATCATTTGAAAATAACATTTCACACCCAGATCTCCCCCACCCCCCCCCAAACCCTTGTGATATAACACAGTCACAATATGGTCTAATTTAGTAACATATGTAAGAAAGGAAGCAACATTTCTATAGACAGCTGACTGGCAAGATTGACTTTGACTGATTCACAGAAAGGAAGAATTTTTAAATGAAACCCATTAGCTTCATCCAGATATCATTTTTAGATTTGGAAATGGCTTGCAATAGTTCAGTTTTAAGTGTGTTTTTTTCTATAACCCTGCCAGAATTTTAACATTTGCTAAGTTAAGGATATATACTCTTCACCCAGGGAACCTCTCACTATGCTTGCAAAGTTCATTACTTTTTTTTTGACAGTACAGATGGTATTTTTCTATATTGGCAAGATCTGTGTTCTAGCCAATATTAAGAATGGCTCCACCAAAGTTGGAGAACCAAGTGGGGCCTTTTGAAACCAAATGAAACACACTTTGAAGGAATTTTATTGAAAATGTTAGTATAATTTACTTCTGACTTATGATAAACCAAATAAAAAACAAAATTAAATCCATTGGAGAGTTATTATGAAACGTTTAAACTTTGAGAACTTCTCTTTATTAATTTTAAAAGTCTACTGAACTATTGTTCACTTAGACAAAGTTGTTTTTTGTTGTTGTTTTTAAATTTACCTAAATCAGAGTTAGTAATACAATGTTGAACGGCCCTAGGGTATGCTCAGCTTTTTGGCAGGGCTGTCTGCAAACTGGTATTTTCAACATGCAAGATACAATATTTATGTTGTTTAATTGAATCAACCAAAAATGATTGAGTCATTTCTTCAAGTGCTCAAAATGATTGTCACAGAGCCCTCACATCATGACAGGGTCAAATTCACTTGTTTGTTGAAACTGCAAATAACCAGGCTGGCCATTTTGTGGTCCGTTTCTTTTGCTACTTTTAATAAAACTGAATTGGATCAATCACATGGCAATATTAACTGCTGAGCAATTAACCTACAAATGGCTGACCCAGGCAGCTGTTCAGACCTGGATAATCTCATGCTTCAAATCAACACTAGATGAAGTTGGGGGAATTACCCCGTTGTTGCTTACAATTGTCTCATTATCTCTCTGCCCCCTCTCTCCCCTTTTGTGGGAATAATATCTATGAAATTGATTTCCTGGACATTTTTTCCTGATGTAGAAGATTACATCTGGAAATACTGAGCTGGAGCTTCGTCTTTGATTGGAAGTCAATATGCAAAGAGATCTTGTGCTTCTGATAGACTTTCTTATCCCTACAGCCTCAACAACATGACCTAAGGACATGGAAGCATACTTCAGCTCGCCAAAGATCACATATCACACGCTGGCAGAGGCACTGGCCTGCATATGGCAAAAGTGGGAAGGGACTAAACTGCTAACAGTGATTTGCTCTCTTGATACAGAACCCGGCACAGTGGAGGATATCAAGGAGGAACTCATTTTCCTTCATTGCTTGGGCAAAATCCTCCTAGCCAATGAAATTAAAAAAAAAATAAACTTATTTTAATGGAGTCTTCTCTTGCCACTCTTTCCACAGAAGCTCACAAAACTAGCTAAAAAGCTTGAAGGAATTGCCAGAAGAAAGTGTCTATGCTAATGAAAATCCAGGTCTTTTATAAGAAAAATTTCCTTTGTAATTGTATTACTCTGTTTGATCTCCCATGATAGGATGGGCCTGTCACGGAGATAGGGGAGACCAATTTGGACTTTTTGTGATCTGACTCAATGACTAAGGACATCAGCTGGAAATAATTCATGATTCACAATAAGGACTTTCCATGGTAGTTCCAGAAGCCATAGTAATAATGGAATTTGGTACTTAATAGAAGGGACCTGTCATCTAATCCCACAAGAGGTCATTTTTCAGATGAAGAAACTGAGGCCCAGAAAGGTAAAGTGATTTGCCCATGGTCACACAGAAAGTAAGTAGCAAAGCTGAGATTTGAACCCAGGTTCTCAAACTCCAAATCCAGCACTGTTTCCACTACACTAGGTCCTCCAGAGGGGGAATTTTTTAAGAAATGTGGGACACACTTTCATTCTCCTCCCACAGAAAAATGGACAGTTTTTCTAACAATACATAAGAGGAGGATAAAGTAAGAAACTGCAAGAAGTAAGAAGAAAAAGGTATAATATTCAAAGTAAATGACTTTCATGTCCCATTTTATTTTGTCAGGCCCAGGAGGAAAGAGCAAGTAGAGCCCTGGCCATAGGTTTTTGTATCCTATGTGTTATTCTCTTTTATTGCTAGATGTTCTATTTCAAAATTACTATTCCTTATACTTTCTTCGTACATATAAGTACTTTAATCTTCTGTTTCACCTTACTCTTGTGAATATAACAATTGGATAAAATGGAACATATAAATTGGATAAGTGGTCTGTCTTTTATTCTCCCTTAAATTATGCTATGTTTAATCAATATGAAAGAAGATCAGGAAATTTCTATTCAGACTTGAACAACTACAAAATTAAACAGAGTGAAGGGTGGCACTATAATCTGTGTATAATAACCCTCTTAAGAACTGCCTTGCTACAGATAGATTCTGTTATCAGGGATATGTCTGTAACAGTGATCTCTTTAGAGATCGCAAATAAAAAGAACAGACAATTTAGATCTGTTGTTGTTGTTGTTGCTGTGGAAGAACATGGTAAATAGCATTTAACTTCATCATCACTGAGGTATAGGAGAACATATGAGTATTGCAGTCAACCAAAGAATGAACCGAGTTTCGAATGTGCCTTCCAGTCTTGGTGTATTTTTATTAATAGTCATATAAATAGCCCTACAAGGAGAAGAAAAGGAAGGGAGGAAGGGGAGATACTTTGAAATAGCTTGTATTCATTCTGAAGGGAATGAACCAGTGCCACAAAAAAAGAAAGCCGGAAGTCTTCACCCTCTTCTTTTTCCTCCCCAACTTTCTCCCTACACCCCAACTGGGCCATATCAAGTCGTGGCACTGGAAGCAACATTAGGATCCATCTAGTCCACCCTTTATCTAAACAGGAAATCACTTTAGAATAGCTAAGTAATAAAGAGAGGCTATGATTTTCCCCCCTAAATTCTTGTGGATGCCTTATTGGTATACCCCAGTTACTGTTTGGGCATTTTAGTTGGGTATCCACAAAGATCACTCACTCAGGTAAGTAGGTAACTGAAGTCAGGTTACATACTCTAAGTTTCACCTTCTTCATGTCTGATCTTTTCATGTGAACAAGACCATTTCTACTACATAACATTCAAAGCTATTAAAAATAATTAGGCCCTAGAGTGGACCATTTGTCTGAAATGGATCTGATATCTGGAGAAAGCTGGGATAAAGAGATATAGTAGAGATCGGAGAGGATGAGATTAATAGCAAAATAAAATCAGTGCCTAGTGCCTACTTATGTTTCTTGAGAGTTTGAGCTCTAGTCTTATGAAAAAGATATTTAACTTGCATCGCAAGAGCATATACAAATATGCATATTATACACACACTTGTGTGTGCATGTGAGTGTAAGTGGTGTTGGAATCCATCTCTACAAACGAGAACCAAGTTCCAAACAATTGACCCTTAGATCCAAGGGTTACATATGTATATACACATACATGTGTATAATGATATATATGTATGCGTATGAATTCTATGGGTATGAATAAATGATATAGAAATAAATTTGGCCCAATGAATTCAGACTGTGCAGGGCATATATATTTTCGCTTCATGTACCTCATATCTTTTTGCCTTAGTTTTTTCCTTTACTGTGTTGTCAACATTTATTGTAGCTATCTTTAGCACTCCTAGCAATTGCAGGGAAAGCATTTAATATCTTTTTGTTGAAGTAGCAAAACACAGTATGAAAAATGGAGCCATTTTTTCCCTTGAAAATTTGCATCAGGATAGTGAGCAATTAGAAGCTTTATTACCACAGCTTTTGTGAGTTCTCATCAAACACACATTAAGAGTTTGTTTGAACTTTTAGAGCAACTTTTAATTTTTCTTTGTCAATATAAATGTTTCCATTATACTCATGGAACTACCTAATGATCTCTGGGAGAGTAGTGAAGGAAGAAATATTAATGCCTGACATGCTTATCATTTAGCTGATGTGTTTCCATTAAACATGCTATTAGAGAAGGACCAGATGGTTCAAGGCATGGGTAATGGGCTACAAAGCCTTTTGCCTCTGTGTTGGTGGATCAAACATCTCAGATGGGATGGCCCTGACCATACGATTACTATTTAGTAATGCAAAAGGAATGAGCTAGTGGTTTCAGTGCAGTTCTTTGTGGTCAGTGTCTAGTCCACAAAAGGTTCCCTAGTCAAAAGAATATTGGAATATAAATCAGAAGTCCTAGACTATAATTTCAATGTTCACTAACTAGGTATGTGACCTTGGGTAAGTCATTCTATGATCCTTTGGCCCAGTTTCCTTATCTGTAAAATGAGGATCATAATACCTGCTCTATACATATCATAGGATTATTGGGAATATCAAATAACATTCTGTGAAAGCACTTTGAGAAGTATTGCATGTTATAATTGTATTATTATACTACGTTATCATTTGTTAACAGCATTTTAATGTCTTCAGAGAAAGTACTAATTCAAAGAAATTCTTATGGCATCAATAAATCAACAAATATTATTAAGGGCCTACTACTAAGTATGGCTACTAAGATATCACATGTAAGACATGTCTATATGTACATGCATGAAATGGATGTAACTAGCAGCTATTCTAACCTGTTATACTTCATTGGTAAAGTGCTAAAAGTAATGGGGTTAGTATTGCTGAGTGCCAGTCACAAGTCATTGTGTCACAGAGTCATCCAAAGAGGCAAGAGAAACTAGAACAATGTTCAGTTTCATCTACTTCACCCCCACACAGAGACAACCTAAGAGTTTCACTCTCACTGTAAGAGGACTCCCAAAATGAGAATTAGGCACTTAGCTGGCAGGTGTGATTAAGCAAACCTAGATGCTGACTCAATTTGGCCCTGTTATATAACAAAGATCTTCACTCATTTCAGTCATTTTGCTCAAAACACGTCTTCACTGAGGCAAACTATTGTTGGAGTAACTTGACTAAAGAAAAAAGCCTTTAGACTAGATTCAAAAGTATATATGCACTCCTACTAACCTCATAAGACACAGGTCAACATAATGGAAAACAGGACAGGAAATAGACATATGAAGGCAGCAAATGTCTTAAGGCCTAAATTTGTTCCGCACTTTTTTTAAACTTTTGTTTCCATAGTTCAAAACACATGTTTCTCCTGTCTTCTCTGACTTTTCTTTGTCCCTTGATGCTCGCATTCAAGAAAACGCTAAGTTCTGTAGATCCTATTTCTGTGTCTTAGATTTCTCTTGTCCTTTCTGCTTCACTCCTGAAGGCACCCCAGCCTAGACGATGACCACAGCCTTCTAAATGTTCTTCCCACTTCCAGTTTCTTTTTTGTCTAATCCATCCTGTACTCTTGTCTGATTACATAGCTTTGGAACTAAGAAGATTTAAAGGTCATCTAAGAACCAGTGATCATATTGCTCCTCTGCTTAAAAGCCTACATTGGCTCCCCATTGCTTGTACAAATAAGTCACAACTACTGAAGCTGGTATTCCAGATCCTGAACAATATGGCCCAAATCTGTCTTTTTCAATTGTATGTGTCACTACACATACTCTACACTCTAGGAAAACTGTTCCTTGGCTATGCCCAACCTGCTGTCTCACTTCCATGCATGACTTTTTTTTTTTAGTTGATCATTCTACCTGAAATACTGTCCTCTCTCCCCATGCCCTTGCTTATGTCTTTCCATGGACAATCCACTCATTCTTTCTTTTGGGGGGGGGGCAGGAGGCGAATAGGCTTAAGTGACTTGCCCAGGGTCACATAGCTAGTAAGTGTCTGGGGTCACATTTGAACTCAGATCCTCCTTGCCACCTAGTTGCCTCAAGATCCACTCATTCTTGAAGACTTATCTCAAACATTACCTCCTTCATGAAGCTTTTCTTGATTTCCCCTGTCCAGATATGATCTCTTTCTTCTCTGAATCCTAATAGCACTTCATTTCCCTCTTAATAATATGGGCATCAGAATTGGGAAGACATAGGTTCAAGTCCCACCTTGGACACCTACTGCATGTCACCTGGGCCAATCACCTAACTTCCACCACCACCACCAGAGCACTGGTCCAGTGCTCTGGACCAGCTTTCTAAGGCCATAAGGTTCAGAGCAAGGTTGACTTGCATTTGGCAGAGGGAGTCCCCTCATCTAAAGTTCCCTATACCAAAGAAATCACAGATTCAGCCTTATCCCCCTTCCCCATGTGGCACTTGTAATATTGTTGATGGTTTGTGGAATTGGAATAAGAATCTTCTTATTAGACTTGAAGCTTCTTGAAAACAGCAAAAATGTCATATTTGTCTTGATAACACATAGCACAAGGCTTTGTATACAGTAGGTAGTCAATAAATGTTTATGGTATGCTATTGGAAGGGGGAAACTGTTTTCCATTTCTAAAAAATGGTGGTCAGCAAACCACAATGCTAACCCTGCTGATGTCTGGAAACATAACTGATTCAGTATTTCAATTTTGATCAAAGTATTTGGTGTTCTGTAGATGCAGCCACAGAGTTAAGTTTATATGTCCAGTTTTAAGGGCCTTTTTAAGTTTTACATAGATGGTAATGATGATGATGATATGTGTGTATAGGTAGAGAGGCAAACACATTTCATAGAATCCTAGAATTGACAGGGCATCTATGGATCCAACCACCTGCTTGATTTTATGGATAAGGAAACTGAAATACAGAGAAGGTAAGTGATTTTACAAAATCATAAAATCTGCTAGAGACAAACCTATACATGAAGCCAGCAGTCCTGGATTCTAGTCCAGTGCTCTTCCCAATATTAAAATATAGAAACCTTTTGCTCTTTAGACCCATTGTCTGACGATTACATCTCATCAATTATTCTCTTTTCTTGACTAAGGAAGTTCTGTTTGACTGTCTAGGCTCATGCATATAGATATTTGAGGGCAGAATTTGCTGTTGCCTTTAAAGACATTTTTTCCCATATCAGAGGAGCCTATAAGCATGAAAGAAGGGGAGGGGGAGATTGAGATGTATATTTTCATAAATCTTGTTTCATTAAGTTTCAGGAAATGTCCATACTGTCATGATTTCCCATTGTTCCGATAGGCTGTAGCATGTCTGCGTGGGCTGAGTGAAATGTAGAATTGGCTCAGAAAGCTCTTCTTGGCTGAATTAAGGTTAAAATTCATATTCCCCCAGTGTATAGTATTGCTTTTGGCATTTTGATGAAAGGCTGGTTGATGATTCAAGAAACATAAAGACAAGTCCTACTTTATAAAAGTCTGATTTTTACATGATTTATTTTAACCACTTTTTAAATTTTATTCAACAGACCTGTCTATGCATTCCTCTGGTTTCTATTGCTGTCATACACTACCTTTTTTGTGGCATAGGAGGGAGAGTTTGAATTGCTAGACAATTTAAAAAGCTTAGTATTGTCAGAGAATGCTGGGGGAGAAATCATTGCATTTTTGTCATTCTCAGAAAAAAAGCAATAAAGTATCTCTAGCTTTACAGAACCTCCAACTGAATGCATGTTCTCTGCATTGAAGGAGGAAGGAAATGGTCAGGAAACCAAAGAACTGAAAAATACCAAACAACAACAAAAACAACACCATATTGCCTATCAGCTTGAAACTAAACATGCTGCCTTCAAAAGCTATGCATTAATTTACTCAAGTACACGTCAGGATAAACTAAAATTTAAGAGAAAAGAAAGGATTAAATTATATTATATTTATTTATATAATATTATTATGTTAGTTTACATACTGTAATATATATCTACTGAGCTCCTACTAAGCAGACAGTAAGTAGTATGTTAGGTGGTGTGGGGTATACAAAGATAGTAAGGCCTGGTCCCTCTCTAAGTTAACAACCTCCTTCAGGAAACAAGCTATACACATATGACCAGATAACTAACAATACAATACAGTGTTTGATAAGTGCCAAATGAAAGACATAGACAATGTATGCTATAAAATTTTAAAAGAGGGAGCCATCATTTGCAGGATCTTGCAAGAACCTAAATTAAGGGGTTTTTTTTTGGTTTTTAGTTGGGAATAGAAATAAGAAGCTGGTAAATCCTTTGGCACAGAAAAAGAGGATCTTGGTACCTTTTATTCTGACCTAAGTCATCCAGGGTTTTGGCAGCCTATCCTGATTTTCAGTTACAAATTCTGATATACTTAGATTCACAAAGATCTTCAATTTAGAGAAAATGTGAACCAATCTCTTGTACCAAAACATATATAACACCAAAGATCAAGATTCTCTTCAGCAAATTCCAAGAAGAACCTGTTTTCATTTCTATGCTGCCTTTGATGATTACTACCTGTGTGCGAAGCCTTTGACCTCCCTAGGCCTCCCCTTCCTCATCTGTAAGATGAAGGGGTTGTACCAGGTGATCTCAGAGGTCCCTTCCAACTCTAGGACTACTATCTTATGATCTCATGGTCCGGTTCTTCCATTCAGCTAAGAATCCCCTTCCCAGTTGCTTGTAGTCCCCCCAGACAATGGCAAAAAAAAGCCCTTATTTTTTAAAAAAGAATTCCACAAAACTGCTCCCTATGAGAAGCCCTTGCCAAACAGTAGAACTAATGATTATATCCAGGAACTAGCACTGCTGTACTATGAATGCCCCCTTCTGGGACATTGTAGCTAGACCTGTGCAGCAATAAAGTGAGGGGTCCCAACCCATCATGTTCATATATGAGATGGGAGGGACTTTCTCCAGCTTCTCCTTCCTTCTATAAGCTAAATATATGGTATCAAGTTCAACTTTCACTTCAAAAAAGACAGGGCAATTCTTTTCTATGATAAACATCAATCTCTTATGAATGTAGCCCCAGGGCCCCTGCCTCCTAATTTGTTCACTGAGGGACTGAAGTATATGTATTGGGGTTGAGGGGATGGGGAGGAGAGGCCTATGAAGATGATCTCTAAGGTCCACTCCAGCTCTAAAATGGAAAGATTCTATGTTATTACAATTTCCTAGATCTGGTGTTTTTCTAGGAGTGAAGGGGGTGGGAGAAGCTCTGTTGGGAGAGGGAGAGAAGGTTTTTGATACCCTTTATTTTACTATTCAAAACTAACTCTTCACAAGTGTTTTTTCTTTTAAATCAAATCCCTTTTTCCCTTTGAATATACCCAAAGCCCTAAACTAAATAAAAGGCCTTTACAATTCACCAGGCCTAAGATTATAACAATACATCAATGCATAAAACTTCTGGGGGAGGATTAGTATATATTCAGTGTCAGTTTAGTGCCATCAAGTGGACTAATGTGAGAAATTGCATTTGTAAGTTTTTTTTTAATATACTAAAGCTTATAGTACTTTTAGATTGCTGTAAAAAAAGAATAAAAAGATAGATTATCCTTATTAAAAATATTACAAAGGGGGAAATAATATTGTATTAGCTGTCATAGAGCCAAATTTACACTGCTTGGCTTCGACCTATTAGGAATTCCCGACTAGATCAAGAGAACAATCAAAATCTTTAAAAATCTAAAAGTTCATGTTAGTTCGTGCCATATTAAATATTGAAGTATGATCCAGACTCTCTCAGAGATTCTGTTGGGCTAAGAAATTCTACTTTGTGTAGAAGTGAAATAGGATTGATGCTTCTGAATGAAGCACACTAGATTATTTTACATTGATATAATACTCAAGAAGTGCAGGGAATAGAAAGGCTAGCCTTTGAGTCTGAAAAACCTGGGTTCAACCCCTGATTCTATCACATATGGATGTGTGGCTATAGGAAAGACATTTCATCCTTCAGTGCTCCTACAAATCTCTGACAATACAGTAATTGAGTAGGGGATCTATATTTGCTGAGGAAGTTTCCATAGGAGTTTCATCTCTGATAAAGTCATAGGTATAAATCAAAAAACTGAAATTACACTTATGCCTGCCTATTTTTTTTTCTATTTCACACCACTTCTCCTCCCCCACAACACACACCTGTGATTTCATTGGTGTACAGGAATTCCTAGGGAGGAAATCCCCTCTTAGCAAAGATGAGCTACTCTTAATCTTAGAGAGATAAGTGGGACATTTAGAGTTCAGGTTATTTGTTCAAGATCAAACACCTAGTCTGCGCTACTGGCAGAGCTTGAACCCAAGTCTTACTGACTTCAAAGCCAAGTCTCTATCCAATAAATCTTGCTGCCTCTATGAGTGTTATGATTAAACTGTCGATCACCTCTTCCTCTTTAGCTCAGTGGCTGGACCTAGGGTCGGGAAGACCCGAGTTCAAATCCAGCCTCACTTACTAGCTGTGTGATCCTGAACAAGTCATTCCTTCCATCCCTCCCTTCTTCCTCCCTTCCTTCCTTTCTTCCTTCTGTCCTTCCTTTTCTCCCTCTTTCCTTCTTTCCTTGACATTCTCTTCCCTCTAGGTTTTAAGGTCACCACTGTGTCTTGATTTTCCTCTTCTACCTAGCTGATTATTCTTTCTCAGTCTCCCTTGCTGGATCCTCATCCAGGTCATTCTCACTAACTGTAGGTATTTCATAGGACTCTGTCCTGGACCCTCCTCTCTTCTATTTTGCTTAGTGATTTCAACAGCTCCCATTGATTCAGTTGTCCTCTCAATGCTGATGATTTCCAGATCTACCCTATCCAACCCTAACCTATCTCCTAAACTTCAGTCCTCATCTCCACCTGCCTACTGGACATCGTGAACTGGATATCCTATAGACATCTTAAATTCAACATATCCAAAACTGAACTCATTATCTTTCCCCTCTGAACATTCTCCTTTTCCTAACTTTCCCTAGGGCACTGCCATCCTCCTAGTCACTCAAGTTGGAAATCCAGCTGTCATCCTCACTTTCTCACCCTGCCCCATCCCATATCTAGGCAATTGCCAAATCATAATTCTGCCTTTGTACCATGCTGCCTTCTATCCTTCAACAGTCCTATCACCTTAGTCTAGGCCCCCCATCACCTCACACCTTAACTAACCATTGCAATAGCGTGTCTCAAATCTCTCCACATTCCAACTCATACTCCATTCAGATGTCAAATTGATTTTCCTTAAGTGTACATCTGACCACTCAAAAAAAAACAAAAACAAAAACCCCACTCCTAATTCAATAAACTCAAGTGGCTCTCTGTTACCTCTAAAATAAAATATAAAATCCTCTGCTAAGCGTTCAAAGCCCTCCATAGCCTGGTCCCTTCCTACCTTTCCTGTTTTTTTCCTCATGTACTCTGTGACCCAGTAACTCTGGCTACTTTGTTCTTCATCACACAAGACACTCCTGGCATTTTCCCTGACTGTCCACCATGATTAGAATTTTCTCCCTCCTCATCTCAATCTCCTGACTTCCTTCAAGACACAGTTAAAAATCCCATTTTCTACAGGAAGTCTTTCCAGACTACTCCCCCTTAATGCTAACGCCTTTCCTCTGTTGATTATTTCCAATTTATGTTGTCTGTATCTTGTTGGCACATAGTTGTTTGCTTGCTATCTCCTCAGCATTAGCTCAATGAAGGAAGGGACTGGTTTGGTTTTGGTTTTGCCTTTCTTGTTTACCCAGAGCTTAGCAAAGTGCCCTGCATATAGTACGTACTTAAACCAACTCTTCCTTTCTTTTTCTTATTTTTTAAATACTATTTTATTTTTCCCAATTACACAGAAAGATGGTTTTCAACATTCATTTTTTTAGAAGATTTTGACTTCCAAATTTTTTCTCCCTCCCTCCTATTTCCCCTGCCCAAGATGACAAGCAATCTGATATAGGTTATGCATATGCAATCATGTAAACATTTCTACAGTAGTCATATTGTGAAAGAAGAAACAGAACAAAAGGGAAAAGCCACAAAAACCAAAAAAGGGTGAAAATAGTATGCTTTGATCTGCATTTAGACTCCGTAGTTCTTTGGCATTTTCCATCATGGGTTCTTTTACTTGTCTTGGATCATTTTATTGCTGAGAAGAGCTAATATCAAAGTTGATCATCAACAATATTGCTGTTACCGTCTGCAACGTTCTCCTGGTTCTGTTCACTTCACTCCGCATCAGTTCATGTAAGTCTTTCCAAATTTTTCTGAAATCCACCAGCTCATCATTTCTTATAGCATGATGGTATTCCATTGCATTCATAATACCACAACTTGTTCAGCTATTCCCCAGTTGAGGAGCATTCCCTCAGTTTCCAACTCTTTGCCACCATAAAAACAGCTGCTACAAATATTTTTATACAAATAGGTCCTTTTCCCTTTTTTATGATCTCTTTGGGGTATAGACCTAATAGTTTTTTCTGGATCCAAGGGTATGCATAGTTTGGTTGCCCTTTGGGCATAGTTCCAAATTGCTCTCTAGAATGGTTGGATCCATTCACAACTCTACTAACAATACATTAGTGTCCCAATTTCCCCACATCTCCAACATTATCATTTTCTTTTTCTGTGACATTAGCCAATCTGATAAGTGTGAGGTGATACCTCAGAGTTTAAACCAGCTATTTCTCAGAGCAGTTCTGTAAAGGAGAGCATCTCCATTTTGCAGATGAGAAAGGTAAATCGCCAAGTAGCTGCTCAAAGCAACACTGGAAAAAAAATATACATCAGTAAACTGGTAGTAAGCTAGAGTATAAAACAGCCTGGAAAAGAACTCATGAGCTTCATTGAAAGAAGTTTTGGCTGTGGTTCTGTGCTTAAAACAAAACAAAACAAAACAAAAAACACACTTGACTAGACAAAAATCTGATGTTAGTAGTTCCCAACTCATGGAATTGGATTAACTGTGTGACCAATGTAATTGATGATAAGGAAATGAAGAATAAAGGGATAAGACTGAACCTGTGATTTCAAATGATGCAGAGCGCTCCCAGATGAAGGAATTCCCTCTACAAAAGCAGGTAGGCATTTTCTCTGTAACTTAGTCTTACAGGGTGGCCCAGAGCACTAAGAGGTTTTGTGACTAGTCTAGGGTCACATGGCCACCATGTGGTAGAAGCAGGACTCCAACCCAATTTTTCCTGACTCCAAGGCTGGTTCTTCATCCACTACCCCATACTGCTTAAATGATAGGCCTGGAATTAGATTCATATGAAAAAAAACAGCCAATTCTAGAGCTTCATTTAGACATAAGACAGGGAAAGAAAAGCTTTGCAATTTCTGGAAGTATGTTGGCATGAATCTTCCACCTTAAGAATCATTATTAAATGTCAGAGTTAGAATGGTACTAATTGCTTGGATTCTGTCAGGAAGTAAGGTTGTTTCAAGTGTCTTGCATGTTCCCTTTTAACCCAGTGACTGAAGTGGTTAAAACAATGCTCCTAATTTGGAGCTGAGGAATTCTGGGGGGACAAAAACCCCAACCTCGTGACAGGTTGGGAGAATTCCACTTATAAACATATTATTACATGTTGGGGACTAGATAGGGATAGAGGAAGGCAAGGAAAAGGAACAAAACTGAAGGTGCTATCTTGTCTTAAGTGTATGTGTTCAACTTAGTCAACAGCACCTGAGGATGTTGGTAATGATGAAGTGTCATAGTCTTCTAAGGCCAAAATAATGGTTTCCTGGACCACTAGTCTTACTACATCTCATTTACATTTCTAATTGTTTAGAATGGTTTCCTCCTATTTCTGAAAATGAAATTCATCAAAATAGTTGGAAACCCCCAAGAAGGACTTTGTTTTTATACCATGATATTATGGTAGTATAAGAGAAAAAACAAACACTGATTTATAGACTAGTTAATATTTTCTAATACTAGGCATAGCAATTAAGCAAAAGAGTTGAGATTTGTGTGGGTGGGGGTTAGAAGAAGGCACAGCTTTACTCTAGTATAATATCTGTATTTGTGGATCAAGCAATATGTTCCCAAAGAGATTTTTATATGTTCATATATAAACACGTAGCCACATCTCCACAGATTCTCCCATCTCTCTCTCTTTCTCTCTCTCTCTCTCTCTTTCCCTCCCTCCCTCTCTGTGTGTGTATATATATATTTACATGTGTATAGATGTATGATGTATATATTTGTATAGATACTATATTTTATAATATATTTAATTGATATTATATTTAATAACTATCAATAGTTATTTAATAACTAACAATCTGGATGCCTATACTTCTCTCTATATAAAATTTTTAAGACAATATCTACAAACTCCATCAAGAGCATTCTTGATGAAGATTTTAAAAGGGAACGGATTTTTGCAAAAGATATTCTATAACAGTCCATAGCTTTATAGTCACACAATTGACTGAAATAATAGAGAATCCAAGATTTCACTGATTTTGTTGTTCATTGACTATTTTAAAAATAGCATTAGATTCAGGAGGGCAAAAGGCTGGCTTAAAGTTGCTCCTCTCTTGCAAATATGAAAAATCATATAAAGTGTCTTGAAAGATGTAACAGAGGACATCAATTTATTCAACTACCATATCATGGCTAGCATTTATATAGTGCTTTAAGATTTGCAAAAAACTTTATATGTATTATCTCATTTGATCCTTGGAGCAACAACCCTAAGAGGTAGATGCTGTTATTATCCTCATTTTGCAGATGAGGAAACTGAGGTAGACAGCAATTAAGTGACTTTTCTGGACTCATACAGCTACTATTTGAGGGAGGATTTGAACTCAGGTCTTTCTGACTCTAGAGAAAAGTCAGGAAAGAATCAGGATAGGAAAAAAAAATTGACTGTTATCAAGTGAATCCAAAAAATCAGGAGTTACATCATGTTATAAGACAAAGCAAAAACAATTTGAAAGGTAAAAAGAGACAAAAAAGGAAATTAAATTATGCCGAAACCATATACAACCAAAATCAATAATAAACTTATGTGCTCCCAATGCCCTCACATAGAAATTCATAAAGAAAATAGTATCTGGGCTTAAAGAAGTCATAGACAGTAACATAATAGTTATAGGAGACTTCAATATCCTTCTATCAATTTTGGATAAGTCTAATAGAAATATAAACAAAAGGGAAAATATGGAACTGAACAAATTTCTGCAGAAGCTAAAGTTAAAAGACTTATGTTGTCTTCTAAATGGCACAGCAAGAGAATATGTATATTTCTCTGCACTACATAGAACTTTTACAATAATTGATCATGTACTAGGTTACAGAAATATTGCAAACAAATTAAAAAGGCAGGAATAGACAATATGTCATAATATGACAATATATCATATATGATAAATAGACAATATATCATATATGATAAATATGAAACAATAAACCAAACTATCTGGGGTACAGCTAAAACAGTTCTCAAAGGGAAAATCATATCCTTAGAATCATATATTAACGAAATAGTAAAAAAGATTATTGAGCTGAATATGTATTTTTAAAAATTCAAAAATTAACAAATAAGCTTAAAATAAACATAAAAGAGGAAATGTTTAAAATTAGAGGGGAAATAGATAAATATGAAACACAAAACCCCATAGAAATGATAAATAAAACTAAAAGTTGGTACTTTGAAAAGACTAACAAGATTGATAAACTCTTAGCTAATCTGATTAAAAATAAGAGAGAGAAAATCAAATCAATAAAATAACAAATCAGAAAGGTGTGATCACAGCAAAAACAGAAGAAATAAAAAAGAATACGCAGAACATATTATACACGATTATATGCTAACAAAACCGAAAACACAAAATAAATAAAGGAATACCTTAAAAAATATAAAATACTCAAGCTATCAGAAGATAAGATAGAGATCTTAACCAGATTTCAGAAAAGGCAATTGATCTCACTGTAAAGGAACTATCAAAACAACAATAACAACAGCTCCTGGACCTAATGAATTCATGGGAGGATTCTATCAAACTTTAAAAGAACAATTAGTATTCATTTGCACAAATTATTCTCAAAAAATGAGGGGAAAAAGGTACCCTATCAGAATCCTTTTATGAGAGAAATATATTTCTAATAACTAAACTAGGGAAAAATAAAACATGGAGAGAAAATTTGAGCCAATATCATAAGTGAACATTGATTCAAAAATTTCAAACTAAATCCTATTAGACAACAGTGATTTATCCAAGAAATCATTCATTATGAGCAAGTAGGATTTATGCCAGAGATACAATAATAGTTCAACATTAGGAAAACAATCAATATAATTAATGATATTAAACAACAAAATATCCCAAACCATATGATCATCTCAATAGATATTTTTTCAAAGGGCTTTGATGAAGTACAACACTATTTTATGCTAAAAACCCTAAAAAGTATAGGAATAGATGGACTTTTTTAGTATGATAAAAGTATCTAAAACCAAAAGCAAGCATCATATGCAATGGAGATACATTAGAACCTTTGTCAATAAATACAGGAATTAAGCAAGGATGCCTATTACTTGACTTAGTTACCTACTATTACTTGACATAGTTCTGCAAATGTTAGCAATAGCAATAAGAGAAAGGAATTAAGGGAATAATGTTAGGTAAAGAGGAGATAAAACCATCCCTGTTTGCTGATAATATGATGGTTTACTTGGAAAACCACAGGGATTCAAAGATACTAATTAAAACAATTAATAGTTTCAGCAATATCACAAGCTACAAAATAAATCCTCAAGAATCAACAGCATTCCTATATAATAATAATAATATAATACAAAAAGCAAATAACAGAAAGGGAAATTCCGTTCCAAACTACTACAAAATGCACCAAATATCGGAGGATCAGCCTCCCAAAGCAAACAAAAGCTCGTAAATGTCTAATTACAAAGTATTCCTTAGAGAAATAAAGAGTAACCTAAGTAGCTGGAGGAATATTCAGTGCTCATGGCTAAGCTTTGCAAATACAATAAAAATGACAATACTACCAAAATTAATTTATGCTTTCAATGCTATACCAATCAAATTACAAAAGGGATACTTTACAAACTTGATAAAATGATAACATTCATTTGAACAACACAAAAGATCTAAAATATCAAGTGAAATAATGAAAAAAAAGTAAGGACAAAGAGGGAATAGAGTGCTTCCATACCTCAGACTACATTATAAAGAAGCAGTCATCAAAACCTGGCTAAAGAATAGAAAGGTCAATAGAAAGACTACATAAGAGAGATTCAGAAACATTAGAATTCAATAACCCAGCATTGGATAAAGTGGAAAATATAAGTTATCTAGGGAAAAACTCCCAACTTGATAAAAACCACATGGAAAAACTGGAAAGCAGTCTGGCAGAAATTAGGCTTAGAGCAACACCTTACACTACACGCCATAATATATTCTAAATGGATATGTGACCTTAATATTAAAGATCATACTATAAAAAAATTAAAAGAAAAATAAATCATGTACCTCTCACAGTTAGGAGTGAGAGATGTATTCTTAACTAAACAAGAAATAAAGGCAATCACAAAAGATAAACTAAATCATTTTGTTACTTAAACCTGAAAAGCTTCCTCACAGACAACATTACTACACCCAGGATAAGAAAGAAAGTGGTTGAATGTGGAAAAAATTTGTATCAAATTTCTGATAAGGGTTTGATATTTAATATATATAAACTATTATATGTGTCTGCTTACTAATAGCCATTCCCCAGAATGGTTAGAGGATATGAACAAACAGTTCTCAAAAGAACCACAAAGTATTCACAACCATATTAAAAAATTCCAAATCTCTAATAATAAAAGAAATGCAAACCAAAACAACCTTGAGGTTTCACCTCATTCCCTGAAATGGACAAAAATGACAAAAAATGGCAACAGTCAATGTTGAAGGGGTTGTGGGAAGAAAGGCACATCAATACATTGTTGATGGAGTTATTGAAGTGGTACAACCATTTTGGAAACCAATTTGGAATTATGCATCTAAAGTGACTAAAATGTCCATACCCTTTGAACACTCGATTCTTGAATTTATATCCCAAAGAAACCACTGATAAGAAAAAAATCCCCATATACTTCAAAATATTTATAGCAGCACCTTTTGCGATAGCTAAGAACTGGAAACAAAGCAGATGCCCATCATTTGAGGAATAGCTTAAAAAAATTGTAGCACACGAATGTAATACTGCACTACTGTGCTGTAAGAAATGATGTGTGAGGAATATAGAGAAACATGGAAATATTTTATGACTTGATGAAGAGTAGATAAAAGCCCCTGATATACACAGTAACTACAACAATGGAAACAGAAAACAATGACACATTAAAAAATCAAAAATAAATGTTAACAAAATTTAAAAAGATCAAGTGGGATTCGAATAAAGATATGTAAGAAGACATCCCTAACCTACTCCTCTGTGGAGGTAGGAGGTCCACAAATATTATGTATTGCACATATTTTTGGATAATTTCAATGTATCAGTCAGTTGTGCTGCCTTTTTTTTCCTCTAAAAAAGCTAAAAAATTTGTCATCTAGGATGGCTCATAGGTTTGACAAGGGTGAGGGATTCACAGCATGCTATGGTATGCTATGGTAATGTAAAATACAAAAAATATCAATAGAAACTTTCATTTTTAAGAAACAAATTGCTGGCCCAAAGAGGGCAAGCAGAAAACAAAACAAAACAAAAACCCAGATTGTATTTCAATTATACTTTTCTATTTTTACAACCAAAATTACAAGATAAATGGCTGACACAATGTGCAGCCAGTGAGAAAGATTCTTAAACAGCGGGACCAGGGATTGAGGTCCCAGCCCTGAGCTCAGAAGGAAATTTTCTATTCAATATCTTTTCATGCGGTGAGAACTACCAAACTTGTTCCATTGTACACTCAAATCAAGAACAAATGCATATGTGGGATAGAACAAATTTCTGGGTCAGTCCTGTACACATATTTATGAGAAGTAAAAAAAAGTCAAAAAAAAAAAAGAAAAAACAACCTCATAGCACAGTAAGACACAAGCACAGACACAAGCGCCAGTCACACCCAATGAAAGGAAGAAAAGGGGAAAGATATGGGGGAAGACATTTCAGTCATGCCCATCTCTTTGTGACCCCATTTGGCGGTTTGTTTTTTTTAGCAAAGATAATAGAGTAGTCTGCCATTTCCTTCTGCAGCTCATCTTACAGATGAGGAAACTGAGACAAACAGTTACTTGTCCAGGATCACACAGCTAGTAAGCATCTAAGGTCAAATTTGAACTCAGGTCTTCGTGACTCCAAGCCTAGCACTCTATCCATTGTACCACCTAGCAGTTCAGCTCCTCTATATACTTCCCAACAGCAAACTTCATCAGATTGGAGCTTAAGTCATGGAGACCCATCAAAGGGGTTAATATACCTTTCTGAATATATCCAGTCTTCAGTTTTTCTCCCCATGGGCCTAGGAGGGTAAAATGCATCTTAACCGATGTTCCTGTTACTGCCATTCAACTGTCCCCATACTATTTTCTTCCATCTCCACTGCTGCTGCCTCCTCCTATGCTCCATCTCCTGATGCCATATAACCCCTCATCCACAGGCACCCCCAGTCAAGAACCCAAGAGTTTGATGTCTTCCTGATATTTCTCCATCCCATTTCACCACCCTACTCCCTTGGTAACAGTCCAAGACCTACTTTTCTTTTTATAACACACAACAATTTTTCCATCTTCTCTGAGGCTAGGAAAAGCTACATCTCCAAAGATTCCCACCTAGCATTCAAAATATTTGCCTCAGTGAGTTCCTTAGCACTACCCACATCCATGCATTTAAGTCAAGAGGTATGACTATAAAATGAGATTATATTTTCAACAGGCATATCAGAACCTTATATCTAAACATATCTCTCAAAATGGTCACCTCGGAGTACTCTTCATGCTCTTGTTCCAATGATGTGGTCATTGCCAAAAACATTTTTCAAACTCTGGAAGGCTTAATCATTTACCTTATTCACCACACTTGGCTTCAAGTTAATTCTGGCTATTTCAAAACATCAACTCTACCTTCACAAAATCACATTTGCCGCCACTGAGTATATAAAGCATGTGCCATAAACTTTAAAGGCAATCTCAAAATGATTTTGCTTAGTGATAAAGTCATTGAGACCAGTGTTAAGTTTCCCAAGATAACTACTCTGAAGGGGATAGTACTCCTTTGTATAAGTTCTATTATATTTGTTTTTTAAAGTTCACATTACTTGAAAGTTGCACTCAATACACTATGAACATAGGACAATCGTGAATTGCAATTTTAAAATTTATTGTTGTTCAGTTGTTTCAGTTGTGTCCAACTCTTTGTCATCCCATTTAGGGTCTTCTTGGCAAAGACAGTGGAGTGGTTTGCCATTTCCTCCTCTAGCTCATTTACAGATGAGGAAATTGAGGCAAAGAGGGATAAATGGCTTGCCCAGGGTCTCACAGCTTGTAAATAAATGTCTGAGGCCAGATTTTAACTCAGAAAGACTTATCTTCCTGACTCCAGGCCTGGCATTCTATCCACTGTGCTACCTACCTGCCCAATTTTAAAATTAACTTACCTTGTTTTACTCGTTAGCATTTGGTTTTTACTATTTGCCTAATAATGAGAAGGCAAGTTCAGGAGAAGAGCTATAAGAACAGAAACAGAGAATGCCATGTCAGAAATGTAGGGCTACTTGGATCCTAAGAGATTTAGGATTAGAAGTCAATTAACATTTAAAGTGCCTACTGTGTGCAAGACACTGGGAATATAAAGACAAAAGTAACAGTCTTGCCTTCATAAAATGTCCATTCTATAGGAGGATATAGATATGTGCAGGGAAGAGTGTTAGAGGATTTACTTTTCAGTTTCTTACAATTAATTTTTTTGTTATTCTGAACTTAATAGACAACAAATATGATGTACTTCCATAAACAAAGAACAAAAAAGGGTTGCACATGAAATCACTTCCAATATGTATAATCAACACCTTAGTTTCATAGCTGTGGTACCTGTTATTCTCCATCTGAACTTCCAAATATAATGTCCAGATCCAAGTAGTAATGACTCAAATCCACGACATTGAAATTAAAAGTCTCATGTTCTACTGACTGAGAGGACCAGGTTCTCCTTCTATCTTTCTAAAAGAGATGTAGAAAAAAAGGCTAAGCTTTAAGCTAAAAGAGAAACGGCAGAGGCCACTCCTTTTATGAAAAACAAATTTCACTTTGGCCGAAGACTCCAGTTCAAGCTGAAAAGCCATAAGAGGGAAGAGGAAAGAAGCTTCATAACTGAAGAGTACTGGCAAGCAGTAAAGATATCTACCACCTTCCTGGTTGGTTGTTGTCCTTAGTTCTTGAAGAGGACCAAAATGACATTACTATGTTAGAGTCAAGTTACAGTGGCAGTCAGTCCAATATGAGCTCAGAATGCTCTATCACAGGTTGGGCACAAATAGTCCACATGAATATTTAGGATGGAGATGTCTCTAAATTTGAACATCTCACATTTCTTTTGAGCTACTGCAATTCTGCTTTGCTCATAGAGTGCAGCACCTTCTTCTATGTGGGTACCCCATGCTGAGCGGTCCTTTGTCAGTGCCTCCCATGCCATTCAGTCAATTCTAAAGTTCTTCAGACGGACCTTGCTTCTTCTGACCACCACGTGAGTATCATCCTCATATGAGTTCTCCATAAAATCATCTTTTAGGCAACTGTACGTTTGGCATTTGAACAATGTGGCCAGCCCACTGGAATTTCACTCTCTGCAGTAGAGTTTGAATGCTTGGCAATTTAGCTCAAGAAAGGACCTCAGAGTCTATCCTGCCAAGTGATCTTCAGAATCTTCCTCAAACAATTGAAATAGAAGTGATTCGGTTTCTTGGCATGGCACTAATAGACTGCCTAGGTTTCACAGGAATACAACAATGAGGTCAGCACAATGGCTCTGTAGACCTTCAATCTGGTAGTCAGCCTAATGCCTCTTCTCTCCCACACTTTCCTTCAGAGCC
Source organism: Phalanger gymnotis (assembly GCA_028646595.1). Lineage (NCBI taxonomy): Eukaryota > Metazoa > Chordata > Mammalia > Diprotodontia > Phalangeridae > Phalanger > Phalanger gymnotis. Next base: position 230,360,107 of record CM053622.1, on the reverse strand, counting down.
TCCCAAACGCTGAGCTAACTCTGGCAATATGTGCATCGAACCTCATTATCAATATATACATCCCTGGAAAGTATTCTGCCAAGGTAAGTGAACTTATCTACAGTATTAAAAACTCCTCCAATTACTGTGATCAATGGTACCACATATGGATGATTTAATGCTAGCTGGTGGAGAACCTCCGTTTTCTTGATGATAATTGTTAGGCCAAAGTTAGCAGAAGTAGCAGAGAATTGATCTCTTCTTTGTTGCATCTCAGCTTTAGAGGCTACATTGAGTGCACAGTCCTCTGCAAATAAAAAAATCATATGCCAACTCTCTCTCTCTACTTTCGTCTTGACTTGTAGCCTTTTCAAGTTAAATAATTTAACATCAGTACAGTAACTGACTTTGATGCTATGTTCATCCTCATTGAAGGCATCTGACAACATTGCTGGAAACATCATGCTAAAAAGCATGAAAGCAAGCACACAGCCTTGCTTTACTCCATTGGTGACTGGGAAAGCACAAAAGCATTATCCTTTATCCAGAACCTGGGCAAGCATGCTGCCAGGAAATTGACATATAATACTGATGAACTTCTTCGAACAATGACATAATTTTCCATAAACCTTCATGACCAACAGTATCAAAGGCCTTGGTCAGATCGATGAACGTTATATATAGACCTCTGTTCTGCTCCTGGCATTTCTCCTGGAGTTGTCTGGAAGAAAATACCATATTGACCATTTCTCGGCCCTTTCTGAAGCCACACTGGCTCTCAGGTAGGTGACCATCTTCCAGGTGAAGGATCAGGACTCTGGCAAGAGTCTTGCCAGCAATGACTAAGGGAAAGATCCCCCTGTGATTGTCACAGGACAATTTAATTCCTTTACCTTTATAAAGACGGATAATGGGGACATCCTTGAACTCCTGGGAGATAACCACCTTTTGCCATATAACCCAGAAAATTTCACCCTCCTACAGTGCTGGCAGAGGCTCCATGTCCAATAGAAACTACACACTCAGCCACAGCAAGACCAATGGAGAGCAGCTATAGTGAGAGTGATGCAATGATGATGATGTCTCCAGATGATGTAAGAGGCCTTGCAATATCAGAGGTCTGAGTTGCCCCTTCATATGTGTGGCCTGGTGTTACAGGAGAAATATCTCCTTTCTGATTTCATGTGGTGTGGTATTAGTGTGAAGAAAGATCTGCCCCACCCATTCGATAGGCCTCAGGTGGGCCTAGGTGGGAAAGCTTGATTATATCTTTGTTTCTATGTAGGCCTAAAACCTCTACTAAGCCAATTTGGGTGTGAAGCCCTCAGGGGTCTAAAGGGAGTTGCTAAGACCAGAGCCAATAGTATGTGCACTGAGTTCTAGCCAATCAGACACCAGGCTATGACTGTATATAAGGAGACCCCAGAGTATGAGAGAACCAGAATTGAATAGGGACAGAGCAGGAGCAGCAGAACTGAGACAGAACTGAGAAGACATTGAGGCAGCAGACATTGAGAGAGCCAGTATCCACAGAGCTGCAGAAGAGAGTGCTGAATGGAGAGTTAGAATTTGTGATTGTTTACAGGAAGGCCCTAGCATAAGGGAAGGTTACTGGATGACTTGGTTCCTTGCTATAATACTGTGTTATAATTTCCTTATTGCCACATTGAAATGGGCTTACTGGTTTTGGAATATAATTACTGCTATATCAAGTTGGCGTTATTGGTGTTGGGATTGGATACTCTGGTGTCTAAATAAATGTTATACTTCCTCTGCCTTCTACCTAGAGAGTTTTCCATACTTTGCAATTCTGAACCATACAGGCCTGCTCATAGTCATCCTCAAGGTCATGAATCTTGCCTTATTGATACATGTGGTAAGTAATTGCTGCCAAAATATGTTTACCACAATGTAGAAATTATAGAGGAAAGAAAAAAAAACTAGGTTTTATTATTATGCTTAAGTATAGGTTCAGATCTCAAAAAAAAGGAAATCTGAATAAAATTAAGATTCGAACAAGGCCTTTTACAAACAAAATTACATCAGAGTGACAGAAATAATTCTTTTACGTATTGCAGTCTTATCTATTCTTCTTAGGTAATAAAAATTTAAAAAAAGGCAAATTCATAATCTCATACTTCTTTCAGTGGTATACAAGTCGAAACAACTTAGTTAAGCAGTCATAATCTTATAACTGGGCAGCTAGGTGGCACAATGGATAGAGTGTAGGGCCTGGAGTCCAGAAGACATCTTCCTGAGTTCAAATCTCACCTCAAACACTTACTAACTGTGTGACCCTGAGCAAGTCCCTTAGCCCTCTCTGCCTCAGTTTCATCATTTGTAAAGTAAGCTGGAGAAGAAAATGTCAAACCACTCCAGTATCTTTGCCAAGAAAACCTGACATGGGGTCACAAAGAACCAGACATGACTGAAAAAGACTGAACACCAATTTCATAACTAACAAACC
>CM053622.1:230340505-230357161 GCA_028646595.1 Phalanger gymnotis | reverse complement strand
AATTTGTGATAGGATAAGAGGACAAGAAACTTGAAAAGTAAAGAAAAAGGTAGAGTTGAACTGGTTAAAAAACAGATTGAGATAGAGAAGGGAGAAGAGTAGTCAGGTCAAAGGTGATGGGCTAAGAAAGAACTGAGAAGTAAAGAGATTGGAGGGCCAAGTGAAGATGAAGTAAAGGGTTAATGGCTATAACTTAAAGGGAAAGGTAGAATAAAAGACTATGATTAGGCAAAGGAATTTTTATAGTATTTTATCTTTTCAAATTACATGTAAAGACAATTTTAACATTCTTTTTTTAAAATAAAATTTTGATTCTGAGTTTTCTCCTTCCCTCTCTGCCCTCCCCCCTCCCTAAGATGGTAAGCAATTTGATGTAGGTTACATATGTTCAATCATGTAAAACTTATTTCCATATTAGTCATGTTGTGAAAGAAGAAACAGTTTGGAAAAAATTACAATTTGTAAAAGAAAAAAATACTAAAAAAATAAAGAAAGTGAAAATAGCAAAAAAAAAAAAAAAAAGCCCATCAATTGGGGAATGGCTGAACAAGTTGTGGTATATGAATGTAATGGAATACTATTGTGCAATAAGAAATGGGGATGATACGGACTTCATAATAACATGGAAAAACCTACACGATATAATGCAGAGTGAGCGGAGCAGAACCAGGAGAACATTATACACAACCACAGATACATGGATTCTGTGATGACTAACCCTGATAGATTTGTCTCTTCTCAGCAATACAAGGTGCAAAGACAACTCCAAAGGACTCATGATGGAGAGAGCTATCTACATCCAGAGAAAGAACTATGAGATTTGAATTCAGATTGAGGCACACTGTTCGCTCTCTTTTTTTCCCTTTTTTCTCTTTCGTTTTTGGGTTTTGGAGTTTTGTTTCTTCTTTGTCTTAATTCATTCCATTGGTCATAATTCTTCTTTAAAACTTGACTATTGTGTAAATAAGTTCAGTACGAAGTTATATGTAGAAGATATATCGGATTCCATGGTGGGGGGAAGGGAGAGAAGAAAATCTGGAATTCAAAATTATGTGGAACTAAGTGTTGTAAACTAAAAATAAAAAATCTTAATTGTAAAAAAAAAATTCTGTCTCTTGTTTGGTCATAAATTCTTCCCTTAGCCATAGATCTGACAGATAAATTTCCATACTCCCCTAATTTGCCCATGATATTACCCTTTATGTCTAAATCATGTACTTATTTTGACCTGCTCTTGGTATGTGGTGTGGAGATATTGGTCTATACTTAGTTTCTGCCATACTGTTTTCCAGTTTCCCAGCAGTTTTTGTCAAATAGTGAGTTCCTATCCCAAAAGCTTGGATCTTTTGGTTTATCAAACACTAGGTTACTATGAACATTTTCTGCTGTGTCTTGTGTATCTAGTCTGTCTAACTGATTCATCATTCTATTTCTTAGCCAATACCAGATTGTTTTGATGATTACTGCTTTATAATACAATTTGAGATCTGGTATGGGTAGGCCACCTTCCTTCGTATTTTTCCCATGAAATCCCTTGAATTCTTGGTCTTAGGTATCAGCATCATACTTGCACGAAAAAGAATTTGGCAGGATTCCTTTGCCTGTTTTTCCAAGTAGTTTACATAGTATCTGAATTAATTGTGCTTTAAATGTTTGGTAGAATTCACTTTGCATCCATCTAGCTCTGAGGATTTTTTCTTGGAGAGTTCACCAATAGCTTATTCAAGTGCTCCATTTCTTCTTCTGTTTATCTGGGTAATTTATATTTTTGTAAATATTGATCCATTTCACTTATAATAGATTATTGGCATATAATTGTGCAAAATAGCTCCTAATAATTGCTTTAATTTCCCCTCTTCATTGATGATGAATTTACCCTTTTAATTTTTTGATTCTGGTAATTTGATTTTCTTTTTTTTTAATCATATGAACTACCTGTTTTATTGGTTTTTTTCTCATAAAACCAGCTTCTAGTTTTATTTATTAATTCAATGGTTTTCTTACTTTCAGTTTTGTTCCTCTGTCCTTTGATTTTCAGGATTTCTAACTTGGTGTTTAATTGAGAATTTAAAAGTTGTTCTTTCTAGTTTTTTTGTTGCATGCGCAATTCATTGATCTGCTCTTTCTCTGTTTTATTGATGTAAGTGTTTAGAAATATAACTTTTCCCTTAAGCACTGCTTTGGTTGCATCCCATTAATTTTGGCACATTGCCTCATTGTTGTCATTCCATGAAATTATTGTTTCTGATTCTCTCTTTGACCTACTTATTCTTCACAATGATTTAGTTTCCAGTTCATTTTTAATCTGTTTCTATAACCTTTTATTGAATGTAATTTTTTATTGCATTATGATCTGAAGAGGATGCATTTAAATTTCCTGCTTTTCTGCGTTTGTTTGAGAGGTCTTTATACTATGTACTGCTGAGTCCTGTTCAGTTTTCTCCAGAGGTCTTTCATATCCAACTTTTCTAAAATTATATTCACTTCCTTAACTTCTTTCTTGTTCTTGTTTTTTGTTAGATTTAGTTCTGAGAGTGGAAAGTTAAGGTCTCCCGTGATATAGTTTTGCTATTTCCTCCTTTAATTCATTTAACTTTAAAAATTTGGATGCTATACTATTTGGTGCATACATAGTACTGGTATTACTTCACTGTCTATGGTACCTTTTAGCAAGATGTAGTTTCCTTGTCTCTTTTAATTAGATCTAATTTTTGCTTTTGCTTTGTTTGACATCATGATTGCTACTTCTGTTTTTTTCTTCAGTTGAAGCATAATAGATTCTGCTCCAGCCCCTTATTTTTACTCTGTGTGTGTGTGTGTGTTTGTGTGTGTGTGTGTGTATGTGGGTATCTCTGCCTCAAATATGTTTCTCCTAAACAATATACTGTAGGATTCTGGTTTTTAATCCCCTCTACTATCTGTTTCCACTTTATGGGTGAGTTTGTCCCATTCACATGCAGTTATGATTACTAACTGCGTATTTCCCACCATCCTATTTCCCCCCCCGTTTTTCCTTCTCTCTCTTCATTCACTGTCTCTCATTATGATTTTGCTTCTGACCACCCCCTCTCCCAATCCACCTTCTCTTCAATTAAGCATTGCCCCCCGCATCTAATCCATCTCCTTTCCTGCTTCCATAAAGGGTAAAATGGATTTGTGTTCTCAACTTAGTGTTCCATCTTTAAACCAATTCCGATGAGAGTAAGGTTCAAGCATTGGCCACCCTCCCGCCCCCACCTTTCCCTCTACTGTAATACTCTTTCATGCCTCTTCATGTGAGATAATTTACCCCTTTCTATTTCTTCCTTCCCAGTTCTCCCATTCCAGTCCTCTTTCTCAATCCTTAATTTTGTTTGACATCATCCTCTCATTGTACATGCCTTCTTAATTGCCCTAATGTGATAAAGTTCTTAAGAGTCACAAATTTCATCTTCCCATGTAGGAATGTAAACAACTTAACTTTATTGAATCTCTTATGTTGCCTCTTTCCTGTTTTCCTCTAAGCTTCTCTTGAGTCTTTTACTTGAAAATCAAATGTTTATTCAGCTCCCGTCTTTTCATCTGGAATGCTTGAACGCCCTCTATTTCATTGAACAGCTATTTTCCCACTGAAGGATTGTATTCAGTTTTGCTGGTTAGATGATTCTTGGTTGCAGTCCTAGTTCCTTTCTCTGCCTTTCAGAATATCATTTGCCAACCCCCCCTTCAATCCTTTAATATAGAAGCTGCTAAATCCCTGCATAATCTGACTGTAGCTTTACAATATTTGATTTGTTTCTTTCTGGCTGCTAGCAGTATTTTCTCCTTGACCTGAGACTTCTGGGATTTGGCTGTAATATTCCTGGGAGTTTTGATGTTGGGATCTCTTTCAAGGGGTGATCAGTAGATTCTTTCAATTTCTGTTTTACCATCTGATTCTAGGATATCAGGGCAGTTTTTCTCAATAATTTCTTAAAATATGATATGCTGGCTTTTTTTTCCTTTTGATCATGGCTTTCAGGTTGTCCAGTATTTCTTTAATTATCTCTCTAGATCTGTTTTCCAGGTCAGTTGTTTTTACAATGAGGGGATACATATTTTCTTCTATTTTTTTCATTTTTTGATTTTGTTTGATTGTTTCTTGATGTCTTATGGAGTCATTAGCTTCCACTTGCCCAGTTCTGATTTTTAAGGAATTATTTTCTTCAATGAGTTTTTGTACCTCCTTTTCCATTTGGCCAATTCTACTTTTTAAGGAGTTGTTTTCTTCGGTGAATTTTTGTACATCTTTTTTTGTTTGTTTTTTTTTTGTCCTTCCTTTGCCAAGCTGTTGACTCTTTCTTTCATGATTCTCTTGCATTACTTTTATTTCTTTTCACAGTTTTTCTTCTACCTGTCTTATTTGATTTTAAATTTTATTTGAGTTTGTCTAGAAGTTTTTGGGGAACTGATACAATTCACATTTCTCTTTGATTCTTTGCATGCAGCCATTTTGACATTGTTGTCCTCTTCAGAGTTTGTGTTTTTAACTTCCTTGTCACTATAGTAACTTTCTGTGTTCGTGTTCTTTTTGTTTGTTTTGTTAATTTTTCCAGGGTATTTTGTACTTTTAACTTTACTTTAAAATTGAGCTTTGCTCCTGGGGAGGGATGGGCACTCTCCCAAGATTCTTGTACCAGGGGCTGGGGCATGGGCCTTGCCGCTAGCCTGTGCCATTGGTGCAAGTCCTTGCTCTTGGCCTGTGCTGGGGGGTGAGGGGCCTCACTGATGGCCTGTCCTGTGACTTGGAGTCTTGCTGCTGTCTTTCTGGAGAACAGCCTGCCACACACTTGCCAAGATGTATGGTAGGTAGTGCTCCCTTTTTATTCCAGTGAGATAGACATTTCCTATTGACCTAAGTTGTCTTGGGCTAGAAAATTGTTTCTCCCTGTTCTTTTGTTGGGTCTGCTGCTCTAGAAATCATTTTCAGGTGTTATTTTATTGTTTGGAGATGAATTTGGGAGAGTTCTCATGAATTCTTGCCTCATTTACTGTCTTGCCTTCACTCCTCTTCATGCGCCATGTTTTTGCCTTACTGTGAGCATTCATCCAGCCAGTTAGCCATGATAGCACAAGGAGATACTAATTCATTCAAATGTTTTGTAATAATAATAACAGAACACTGGACTAATTAAAATCATCGTAAGGGAGCAGATACAGAATTCATAGATGTTCATGATAGGACAGGTTTTCCAAACACTCAATTTAGGTATTTAGACATGACAAAAAGTTGGGGGTGGCCAGAAACCACAGTATCGCTTTTCACACGAAGTATGAGCAATAATTCACCCTGTTATCTCAAAATAGATAAATTTTATAATCCAAGTCCATGGCAAATAATAAAAAGTGATATTCCAGTTCTTACGATTTATCATATGTATCAGTATTTTCATCTCACCCAGAATAGGTGGGTTGAGTATTCACAACTCCAAAACACATTGAGAAAAGTCACAAATTCAGTCAATGCTTAGTTTAGCTGAATATTCCCATATGGGGGAATAACTAGATTTGGTGGGTTTTATGCCGATATTTTGACAGAGGACTGCATTTTTTTCACTTTCCATCTTGATACTTCCATGTCATATTGCTAGAACTATAAATCTGTTTTCAATCCTGAACTTAGTAGCAAGTAAAAGCCATCAGGGACAATTTAATTATATTGTCAGATTGTTTTTTCATTGCCATTTGCAGAAGCCACATACCCTTTGAAGCAGAAAACAAATTCTAATAGTAATGGTACTGATGTAAAAGCCGAAGGGTTTTCTTAAAGAAGTATAATTAATATAAATCCTCATTTTTGTCCGAAAGTATTCCTTTTGGAACAAGTGAATTTTTTTTTCTGCAATGCAAATAATCAGACTAGTAAGTTAATATACCTTACTTTTTCCAATTCATAGTGAAGTGAAAATTAGACAGACTAATCATTCTCATTGGGTTCAAAAGTTGGATACATTTCAGTGATTCACATCAGTGTATTTCTAGCATATATAAACTAGTCTGCAAAGCTCACCTAGTTATTTTAAGAGATTTCCTTTATAGCTGTTACATTGAAAGCTTTTGTTGTATTTTTACATTTTAAGTTTCATATACTACATCTGCAGTATTTTGGTACAGTGGATAGAGTTTTGGGCCTGGAGTCCGGAAGACTCATCTTCCTGAGTTCAAATTTGGCCTCAGACACTTACTACCTTTGTGACCCTGGGCAAGTCACTTAACCCTGTTTGCCTCAGTTTCCTCATCTGTAAATGAACTGGAGAAGGACATGGCAAACCACTCCAGTATCTTTGCCAAGAAAACTCCCAATGGGGTCATGAAGAGTTAGACACTACTGAAGAACAACAAAATCACTCTGAAAACTGCTTGATTATGTTTGACTTATGCTGTAAAATTTTGTCATTCTTACCTGAAATTTGAAGACATTTTACTCTAAATCTATTCTTTCTTTCTTTTAGATTTACTTACTTCCTTTAGAAGTATAAAAATCCAATTTCAATCAAGTTTGAAATAACTCATTTTAGACAAGTATGTGTTGCTTTGCTTACAAAACATATATGAGTGGAATATGCAATTACCCCAACTCAGTTTTCTACCACAGAAACATTTCAGCATTATAGCATTACAGAAATAGAATGACATGCATAATGAAAGATTTCAAGATTCACCCAAGGCAATTATTCTCTTCACCTTAATGTTTTCAGTGCTAGCAGAGTATCCATTAAAAGGTAATATGAATTATGGTTGCCTAGCAACTGGAAGGTACTTGTAACAACACCAAAGAATGAAATGGCTGGTTGATAAAATGAATTTTCTCTGAGCATTAGCCTGTTGAAACTGCCTTTTCTTGTGGAACATAAAGTGCATTTATTTGTCTCATGAATTTTTTATTAGAAAATTATTTGAGTTCTAGGGACTTGAATCATTTTGCTACAGGAGCTATTTGATTTTAATGTGTTGTACTAAAATAAGTAATAAAAGACAGTTTCTTCAAAGTAAAATCACCAAACAATCCTATGTGAATTTTTGAAGGAAGTTCAATAATTTGTATTACTAAACTACTGGTTTCTAATTAAAGATTGCATTAGATAAAGCTGAAATTCAGATGCTGCACCTGAAAGTTTAAGGATAGAATAATGTACTCTTCCTCAACATGTGAAAAATAGAAACATTCAGTTGTTAGTGAAAAGTGAGCAAAAAATAAGAATTTTTTCCTCCTATACAAATTACGTTGAAAAATTAGTTTCATCAACTGTCAGAGTTCCAATACATTAATCTCTACCAATCATATTCTCCCTTTTCCTCTCCCCTCCCTAAACATTGGTTGATAATCAAATTGAGGAAATAGGTACATTTCATTGTCATGTCTAAACATTTAGCTGCAACAGTTAAATTATGGTCTGTATATTAATGATTTGCAGGCTTCTTTGCCCTAAGAACTACATTCAGATGATGTGAATAGACGGTGTCATCTGTTGCTAAATGTTCATACGGTATTTTAAATTGTTATGTTTTATGAACATTTTTGAAATTTAAAGTAAATCAGATCTACTGTTTAGGCAGACAAAAAGAATAAACAAAAGTAATTTAAGAAAGCCCTGTGAAAAATGCCCCAAGCAAAAAACTATTAAAAGGGAAATTCATATGCTTGGCGTTTGATATTGGCTTGCTCTCATGTTCTCACTCCATCAGAGAAGTATAAGTAGCTTACTCTTTCTGTAATGGCAAATGAGTAGCTTTCTATAATATCAAATATATTTATTATACTCTATGAAATATACCATCTTAAATATTTATAACCTCAGATTTTGATGGTACTTATATCACTTAAATGGCAGGAATTATATTTTAGTAAATATTTTGTGTAAGAAATTGCTTTTGATCGCTTGCTACATGATTTATCTTTATGATAAAATGATACGCTATTGGGATGAGTAGGTCGGATGGCCCAATGCCCATTTCATTAGGTGAACAGTGGAGGTTTCTTTGTCCATAAGTAACTATTCAATTCAAGGCGGGATATGGGCAAGTTAGCCAGTACGGAGAAAGTAAAATGAGAGGAGCTTCCTGGGATAATTGTTTTTGTCTCTGTCTTTACGAGCAAAATAAACTAATACATGAACAAATATCTAATTGAATTGGATGTATGTAGGGGCAGGGAGTTCTTTAGCCTTCAGGTCAAACTTCTGTTTTTTCCCCCACGAATAGCTATTTATTTTTGGCCAGAATTACCCAAATAACAGCCTCAGGACCCTATTTTATTTGACCTGTTTGTTTAGCCATGCTTTGACTCTCTAGTAATGCTTCTACATATAAATATGCAGGATATTTATATTTTTTTTGTCCAGTCCCAACATATTGGGCTGACTTGCTTGTAATTTTGTCAGGGTGGACAAACTGAGAAACATAACCTATGATGTCTGAGGTTCAAGCTGCTGTGGCCTTACCTAAGGCATTTCCCAAACCCTTAGCACTTAACCAAAAGAGATGGGATTTCTGCCCCTTGACAACCCTGCTTCCAAAGCTGAAATTCTAGCCCACCATTGACAAGTGAGCGCATCCTGACATTTTGTTTCATACTATCTTTGCTGAAGTGTGAGCCTCAACAAGGTTTTGTTCTCCCAAGTACAGAAGAAGTAGTTTCAACACTTCTAATTGGCTGGTAGGAAGTAAAGGAAGTATAAAATAAAAGAATTAAAACTAAGGTGCCACCTCCCAAAAGAAAGCAGATACAGGAAATGGTGTGTCTGCCTAGTTTTAAACCACAATTGATCATAGTCGGCACTGTTTTTAGGAGTCTAAGCTTAAGGTCTCAAGGTCAATTCTTCTGGGGCATGGTGTGGTAGAACAAGGTCTATATGTGGAGTCACAGGACTTGGGTTCAAATCCTGCCTCTGTGACTTACTATCAGATAATTAATCATCAATAAGCAGTTATTAAGCATCTCCTGTGTGCTAAGGTTACAAATACAGTAAATAAAGTAATTTAAGACTGTGGACAAGTCACTTCACCGTTCAGTGCCTCAGTTCTTTCATATGCAAAATGACGGGGTTGGACAAGATGACTTCTAAGGGCCTTTCAGGTTCTGAATCTATGATCCTTTTTTCCTGCTCCAAAACTATTATGCCCTCATATTTTGGGGTTTTTTTTGGGAGGTGGGGAGGCAGGTGCCTTGGTACTGATCACAAATGCCTCACCATCAGAGACAACCTCAATTTGCTTTCCAGGGAAGAGAGAATTTCTGTGCAATGTTTTCACTTTGAACCTGAATACATTAACAGTAATAACATTACTAGAGTTAATTATAAGCTGTTGGGTCTAAAATGTATAGTATTTTCTTCCTAAGTAAAGGTAAAAGGAAACAGCCACTTAGAGGTGAGATCTGTTCTCTTTAAAGGTCTATATTAATAATCGAACTTTAAAATAGTAAAACATTGCTAATCTCTTATAAAGGTGCAAATTGAAATTCCAGAGAGAGCTTGAATGATTTGTTTAACAATGAGTTTAATTCAGCAGATTCCCACTTGAACATAAAACTGTTACATTCATAATAATCCTATGTAGTTGTTGGGTGACCCAAATAAAAGTCTTTCTGATATTTGCTTAAAACTCATAAATTGCATAGAAATAGAAGTTACAGGTAGTATGTATTTACCGTGTTAGTCTAAAAGCTTTTTAGTGCCAAAGGTTAAGCCCAAGAATGTTATCATTTTTTGACTCATTATTCCCAGGCATTCTTGTTTAGGACTCAGTCAGTAACTCATCCTACCATCTTGACAGAATTCTATTAAGCTCAGACAAAATATTTTAACTGATTATCTTTAATGAAAGAATATGTCTTCCATTTTCCAGGACCAAAAGCTAGCCAGGTTGACAAACTTCCAAGTTATTTGTTTGTAGGTGTGTGTATGTGCAGTGAGAATTTTGAGGGGAGGTGCTCAGAGAGCAAGAGGGATAATTCTTCTTAGGGAATATTTAGCATAAGAGGGCAAACAGCTTTCAATAGTTATGAAAAACTGTATTCACAGTACAAACACAATTGTTATAGACTCACAGATGTAAGTTGTGTTTAAAAAAAGACAAGCTATTTAAAATCCCAGTTCTATATCCATCTATGAAAAAGTGGAAAAATCTTAACATTTTACAGTCTTGGAATGACTGTTGCTTCATGAATATTCCATCACTGACAGTTGCCAGAATCTTCAAATAAGCAGCAACAAAAGGTTGAAAAGAAACAGAATGTATTACTGAGTTTGGGGTGATTTTTGTTAGGTAAATTTCATAAAATGTTGGGTTATTGCACCTACAGCTCACATGCACTTAGAATGTGTAACTCATACACACTTGTTTGGATCATGGAGTCACTCCCCAACCCAAGTATTCTTTTCTTCATACATTCTTTCGATAGTGACTTAGAGGCTCTATTTCTAAATCCAGAATCCTGTTGTCCAGATAAAAAAGGCTATCTTTTATGAGTTAAGTATTGGACCAAAAATATTTGTGCCAGGAAAACCAAAGTTGAATGACCAAGAAGCAAAAACAACAACAAAACTCATACTATAAATTGTTTGATAGAACACTGTATAAATGACAGCAGTAACAATGGAGGTGGTCTCTTTAACTAAAGCAGTACAATTTCATGTTTTTTTTCTTTCTCCTAAGAATGTGAAAAAGCCCATAAAACCCAGAGATAAAAGCTTATGCCATTTAAGAATTGGTGGTGATAATGATTCTTTTAGGTCATGAGGCTGTAATAGTTAAAATTAAGGTATACTGAGGCACAAAGTTCTGAGCATGATCTATTTACTAGTAAAGCATGAATTTACTAATAAATAGGATCTCAGCTTCCCCAGCAAAGCTAAGATTCTGAATGACAGGGACAATTCTCTTTTTAAGTTTTGGAGAGTACAGAAATTAGGAAAGCCTAGCATCATAGATGGAAGAAAATATGATTGAGTGGAAACTAGAGAATGAAAGCCAGCGACAACCTCTTCCTTACCTCCTGTGACTAAGAAATGTTCACTGATTGAATCTAGCTGTGTCTGCAAGAACAGAGATAGCAAACCAGACTTCTTTGGATAACAAACTAGGCATCCTTGAAGGATAGCATTGTGGTGTAATGATACTAAACCAGAATCTCTAGTGTCCACCTACTTCTTTCAGGGGTTTTTACTTGATACAAGAATAGGACAGTGATTAATCAGAAAACTGGATTTCTAAACTTAACTCATTTCATGCCAACTGAATTTTGAACTTAATTCAGAGATTAAAAAAACAACATGACTTGGGTAGTTACAGGACAAAATCAGTGAACTCTAAATAGGATCAATTAAAAAAGACATAGAATGAGATTATTTCAATTCTAAGAGAGAGAGAAATCTAGAAATATAGTACAGAATCATAGAGAAACCTCAGAAACAGCCTAATAAATATAGTACAAATTAATGAAAACCATTTCTCCTGAACTTTATTCCCATATTTCTACCTCCTGGCTTGACATTGTTTCTTGAATATTCCAAATATATGTCAGTTAAATTCAGCATGTTCAAAAGTGAACTCATACAGTATTCCTTCCTTCTCCTCCTCCCATAAGCTTCTTCTGCTTGACCTCTCCTGCTAATCACACTGCCATTCTTGCACCTGCCTGAGCTTGAAACCTTACCACCATCTTTGACTTTCTTCTCCCTTGTTTATCTAATCAGTTGACAAGAAATGCCTCTTTTCCATTCCCAATGCCTCTCTTACCTAGGCTACTGTATCTAACTTAGCTCTTCATTTTTGCTCTGGAATCTGCACAATGACTGACAGAAGCATCATCCTAAAGCACATTAGATCATGTCACTTCACTGCTGAAAGACTGGCAATGTCCATTCAAAGAAGATTTCCTACCAAATAAAGGCCAGCTGGTATCTCAAAAGCCACAGGTATGTCCAAAACCTGAAGGGAAGGATGAAGGAGGGGAGGGAGAAAGGGAGGAAATTTTCACTTTTGAAAAGCATCTCACTATATTCTCTGGCATCTATAAGACTTTATTTCTCTAGATTTCCTAACTAGTTTTATTTTAACATTTTTATAACTCAATATTTTCACACCACATGTTCAGCGAATGTCCAATCATCCAAGTGTGAGTTAAGTGACATTACATAAATCAGATCTCTTGAATGATGAGTTTTGAGTTTGCTGAACTGTTTATGTGGTGTTAAAGTAAGAGGGTACTTTAGTCATCCTATGGTTTCCAATTTTATGTAGGTTGCATATTTTTCTTTCTGTAACTCAGAATGGAGGTGTTATAGTATACAGATTTAGCAATGCTAATTCAAGTGAAATTGAGACATTTGGACTTTGAAGTGTTGTTGATCTGACAATGCTTATGGGTACCAGAGCTTCCTTCTTGAAAGCCTCAGTTCTGGGAACTCATAGTACTTTACAGTTTTCTCTTCTGTGAAGGAAAAATGCTATATTTCCCTAACACTTCTGAGAGATCCATTTATTCCCAACAGAGATTTTTATAATATAATTGGCTTGGCTCCTTAATTCTTCACATTTGTTTGTTTGAAGAACGTGTTTTCACAATCCTCCTTCAGCTGTCTAAGCACTAATAATTGATTATTACAACTGCCAATCATCTGTCTTTTATCTAATCTTTTGACAGTGCCCATGTACTATGTGCAGCCTATCTTTGGTCTCGCCTTCTCCAATTTCAGGCAGGAGGAAATTCACTTCAGGCATATTTATATGTACATGTGTGCATGGCTGTCTCTCACCAAGTGGTGCCTCCAGTTAACCCCAATTTTACTTCCTGACAGACATTTTGCTGCTGTAATTTGAAATAGAAAATGGCAGGCTTATGAAGCGGAATTGATGAAATAATTTTGGCTAATAGTTTTTTAAACTAACCCTCATATTACTCATTTCCACTTTGTCCTTTCCTTTTAACTGACACTTTGCTTTTGACATGAATTGAAAGGATATCAGCAATATAAGTATATATGTCAGGTCTGGTCCTGAGAATTCTTCCTGGTGGCGTCTCTACACTCTTCAGAGTTGTGGAGAGTCTACCATATTTGAAAAATCCTAACAATGGAATCCTCATATGAAGCCAAGTCATATCTTTCTGATCCCTCTAAATAAACTGGGCTTAGTGAATGGATGTAGAAGGTTAATTATTCTTGATGTTTAGGGGAAAAAAATGTGACTGCTGTGAACATAGACCAGAATCTCAATATAATACCACCCTTAAGGTTTATGTCATGGATTATATTTTAGATGAGATTTTGTTTTAATATACATAGACACAGTAACCTCTCACTATTTCTCACATCTAATTGGATATGAAATGTTTGCATATGGGACATGTTACCAAGTCCTATTGATTTTAGCATAGATTCTAGTGACAGCTAATAGCTATTAGCACTTTAAGGTTTGCAAAGTGCTTTAGAAATATTACCTCATTTGATCCTTACAACTACTCTGTAATGTAAGTACTGTTGTTATCCTGATTTTCATTTGAGGAGATGGAGGCAGACAGAAGTTAAGTGACTTGCCTGGGATCCCATAGCTCGTAAGTGGATGAAGAAAGATTTGACTTCAGGTCTTCTTGACTCCAATCCCAGTGCTCTATGCCCTGTACCACCTAGCTATCTCTGATTTAGTCTCAGAATTCCTGGGTTTGAACTCTAGCTCTGATACCACCCATGTGATCTTAGGTAAGTTACTTAACCTCTCTGAGCCCCAGCCTACATCAGTAAAATGAAAATATTAGACTAGAAGATTTAGGTCCCTCCCCTCTGTGATTCAATGATCCCGTGATTCTTAGAACTTTTATGGTCCAAGGGGGATGTCCAGATATCCAGACAGATATCAGGAGATAGTGTCAGTGTCTACAAAACATATCAATTATTTGTGAATCTGCATTGGAAATTGCAGCACATCATAGATCAGCCTTTCATGTCAGCTAACATTCATACATGGAAGTATAAGAAAAAAGATGTCCTTTCATTTGTTACCATAGAGAAACATTTTAATATTTACGTAATTGCAAATAGGTTCTTTGAAACATGACAAGGTAAACTGAGTCTTAGGAATGCTGGATTAGAGGATCATCCATTTAGAGCTAGTAGGGACCTTAGAGGTGTCCAGTCCAACTCCCTTTATGAGTTCGATATTGAGGAAACTGAGGCATTGGATGAATAAATTACTTTTACAAGATCTTGTAGCTAGTAGGTGTTCAACCTAAGCCTTCTTGATTCCAAGCCCAGTGCTCTTTCTCTTATGGACATGGTCCCTCCTAGCTTTGCTCTTATTTCACTAGTTTTTTGTCACATGGGCATTAATGCAGATGGTAGATATTTTGATCAAATAAAGACACTTATTGATAGAAGAATTGGACCCAAAATTTTCAGGGCAGATAGGGACCATATTTTTAAGCTCTTCAAAAGAAAAGCAAACATTTATCATCATGAACCTTTCCAAGTTTGGGGTTTTCAGTCATGTACCTTGTCAGAAGTCTATACTTTAAGCTGGACTTTGTCCAGCGCATCACACTTTCAGGCTATATCCTACTTTTTTTCCCAGAAATCAAGTAATATTTTAAAAACCCCTCATATTGCTTCAGCTGTTCCGTAAGAATATAAAATTAATTATTACAGTGTATTCTGAAGTCAACATGTTCAATTTAGAATTACTTTATTATAGAAAGAATAGTATTATATTATACCATATTATCTTTAGCATAGAGTGTTAAACACTTCAAAGGATATTTACCGTGCATATTATTTTGTATTCAGATAGTCTTGAGGGAGGCAACAGGCGCTGGAAGCCACCATTTATGAAAGCTGTACTAAAATGAAATTATCAGGGGCCATAGTAGAGCATCAAAGGATAAGAAGGAAGTGAAAAACATTATATATAATTTATATATATATATACATATATATATATATATATATATATATATGAGAGAAGTGTGTTGAAATAAGGCTAAGAGTTTGGAATTATTCCCAAAGGGCTATAAAACTGTGCATACCACTACTAGGTCTATACCCCAGGGAAATTTTTTAAAAAGGAAAAAGGACCTACTTGTACAAGGGTATTTTTAGCAGCTCTTTTTGTGGTGGCTAAGAATTGGAAATTGAAGGGATGCCCATTAATTGGGAAATGGCTGAACAAGTTGTGGTGTATAATTGTAATGGAATACTATTATGCTCTAAGAAATGATGAGCAAGATGATTTTTGGAAAAACTTGAAAAGACTTAACGTGAACTGATGCAGAGTGAAGTGAGCAGAACATTATACACAGTAACAGCAATATTGTATGATGAACAAGTATGAATGACTTAGCTATTCTCAGCAGTACAGAGATCCAAGAAAATCACAAAGGAGTCATGATGAAAAATGCTGTCTGCCTCCAGAGGAAGAACTGTTGGAGTCTGAATACAGACTGAAACTTTCTTCCTTCCTTCCATCTTTCCTTCCTTCCTTCCTGCCTTCTGTTTTCTTCCACAAAATGACTAATATGGAAATATGTTTCACATGATTGCACATGTATAAGTTGTATCAGATTGCTCACAGTCTCAGGGAGTAGAGGGAAGGAGGGAATGAATTTGGAGCTCAAAAAAATAAAACAATGTTTAAAAAAATTACATGTAATTGCAGGGAATGATGAAATATTCAAAAAGAAAAAGAAAGAAACAAGGCTAGGGCCCTTAACTACTCTTGCTACTATTTCTTTGGCCATCTTAATTTGGGGAGAAGGAACCAAGGTGATTATTCTTAGTCTCCTGGAGCAGTTTGACATTCAACCAACTTATGAATCATTTTGTGGAGACTAATGATTTATTACTGCTGCAATGAACTTCACAGGAGATCTACTTTTGAGAAAGTGTCAAATTCTATTGGAATGATGATCAGTTAACCCTTGAATTTGATCAACTCTTTATCCTTTTTAGTCTTAATCTTAGAGGTCTTCCCTTTCACAGATAACACAAGGGAGGCACTGGAATTTTCAGATTCCAGCCTCTAATCCAGGCTTGATCCGGTCAAACAGGCAGACACTTTAGGAGGAGTTAATAATCTTACTTTTTTTCTAGTCTAGTCTTCTCAAAAGGTTGCCGATAATGGAAGAACTAGCTCCTTCAGTATTCCTTAATCACTCTTCTCCCAGAGGCTGGCGAGAAGGGGGAGCAACTATGCCTACATCATGATGGGGTCAGTCGAGACAGGCAGAGCTTGTGCACTCCCCTGAATCCCCTCAAGCCTCAACAGGGCCGGTTGAGGCAGGTACATGCATTCTTCTATGCATTACCAGTGGTTTTCCCCACGGGTTCCCCACTCACTGACCAGTGCCCACTTGCTTTATATGACAACAGACAAAGGTGTCTCACTGACATTAAGCAATATCATCATTCTGCGCAAGCGTAGTAAATATCAATTATGTCCCCCGTGCGTGGGCGCTCCCCTCCCCCCAGCCCCCCACTGCGGTGTATCATGGCGCAGTCTCAGTAGGACCACCTATCACAATGATTCTAGGAGTTACTAGCTAGGATCCTTGGGACTATTCTGGGAGTTATTATCTAACACCTGGAAACTAGACGTTGCTGTGGCCATGGATCCTGAGAAACTGAACTCTAAAAAGGATTAAAAAAA
>CM053622.1:230319646-230340005 GCA_028646595.1 Phalanger gymnotis | reverse complement strand
ACCCCACAGGAAAGAAGGAGGAAGGGAATAAAAAAGGGGGGACGATAGAAAGGAAGGCAGATAGGGGGAGGAGGTAATCAAAAACAAACACTTTTGAAAAGGGACAGGGGCAAGGGAGAAAGGGGATGGGAGGGGGATGGGGTGACAGAAGGGAGGGCTGACTGGGGAACGGGGCAACCAGATGTATGCCATCTTGGAGTGGGTGGGAGGGTAGAAATGGGGAGAAAATTCTTAATTCAAACTCTTGTGAAAATCAATGATGAAAACTAAATATATTAAATAAACTTAAAAAAACACTAGTTGATTTGTTGAATTGAGTTAAATCAGGTATTTTATATTCATCTTGTATTTGCAGAAGGTTGCATTTCTTTCACCCTACTGAAAAAACCAGAGTTCTGGAAGGCTAAAGAGAAAAAGCTGCTTGAGTAGTTATAGATGGGGTCAGTGCAGTAACCAAGGGTGACACACTTTTTTGAAAAGCCTGATCTTAAGTCTAATGTGCCAGGCTCTGCAAACAGCAGTAAATTATAGCAACAAATCAAAGAATATCTTTAATAGGTGTACAGTGTAAGAGGTGTTTATTAGAACAGGTATTCATGTCTTCGGTTATACTGATGGTAGGTCATGGCCATTAATAGTAGACTCTTCAGATTATGAAGTTTTGTATAGAATTACATAGTGCCTTTCTTAAGAAGCCATATTTTTGTTTATGCATGCACACAGGTAGATGTGTGTGTGTGCGCGCGCACGCATGTGTGCCCTGGGCAACACCACCAAACACTTGTTAACGTGCTAACAATTAGTAAATTCAGTAATGGAAGTTCTGCTTACACTTCTATTCTGAAAGCATTATTTGTTACCTTGGATAGCAAACACTGAACCTTGACAATGTCATTATCATGAGATGCTGACTAAACCTGGGTACTTCCTGTAAAATCCAAATAATATGAAAAGAAACATGTTACATTTTACTGACAGCCATCACTTGTTTAATGACTGTATAACATCTAATTTAAAACATACAAATGATTGCTGCTATATAATACAGTTTAATATCTGGTATGGCTAGGCCACCTTCCCTAGCACATCCTCTGATTAATTCCCTTGATGTTCTGGACCTTTTGTTCTTCCAGATAAATTTTGTTATTATTTTATCTAGCTCTATAAAATAATTTTTGGTAGTTTGATTGGTATGGCACTAAATAAGTAAATTAATTTATGTAAAATTGTCATTTTTATTATATTAGCTTGGTGTAATCACGAGCAACTTATGGTTTTCCATTTATTTAGATCTGACTTTATTTGTGTGAAAAGTGTTTTGTAATTGTGTTCATATTATTTCCTGCATTTGCCTTGGCAAGTAGACTCCCAAATATTTTATAGTATCTACAGTAACTTTAAATGGAATTTCTCTATCTCTTGCTGTTGGGCTTTGTTAGAAATATATAGGAATGCCAAGGATTTATGTGGGTTTATTTTATATCTTGCAACTTTGCTAAAGTTATTTATTATTTCAAGTAGTTTTGTACTTGATTCTTTAGAATTCTCTACGTAAATCACCATCATATCATGTGCAAAAAGTGATAACTTAAGTTTCTTCTTTGCCTATTCTAATTCCTTCAATTTCTTTTTCTTCTCTTATTGCCAAAACTAACATTGCTAGTACCAAATTGAATAATAGGGGTGATAATGGACATCCTTGTTTCCCCCCCCCCATCTTATTGGGAATACATCTAGCTCATCCCCATTACATATAATACTTGCTGATGGTTTTAGGTAGATGCTACTTATCATTTTAAACAAGACTGTTTATTCCTATGCTTTCTAATGTTTTTAATAGGAATGGGTGTTGTATTTTGTCAAAAGCTTTTTCTGCTTCTATTGAGATAATCATATGGTTTCTGCTAGTTTTGTCATTGATATGATCAATTAAGCTGATAGTTTTCCTAATATTGAACGAGCCTTGCATTCCTGGAATAAATCCTACTTGGTCATAGTATATTACACTCAAGATTAGTTGATGTAATCTTTCTGCCAATATTCTATTTAAATTTTTGCATCTGTATTCATTAGGGAAATTGGTCTATAATTTTCTTTCTCTGTTTTGACTCTTCCTGGTTTAGGTATTAGTACCATATTTATGTCATAAAAAGAATTTGGTAGGACTCCTTCTTCACCTATTTTCCCAAATAGTCTATAAAGTATGGGAATTAATTGTTCTTTAAATGTTTTATAGAATTCACATGTAAATCCATCTGGCCCTGGAGATTTTTTCATACAGAGTTCATTGAAGGCTTGTTATTTGTTTTTCCTGAGATGGGGTTATTTAAGTATTTTATTTCCTCTTCTATTAAACTGGGCAATTTATATTTTTGTAAATATTCATCCATTTCCCTAAGGTTGTCAAATTTATGGGCATACAATTGGGAAAATAATTCCTAATTATTGTTTTAATTTCCTCTTCACTGGAGGTAAATTCACCCTTTTCATTTTTGATACTGGTAATTTGGTTTTCTTCTCCTTTTTTTAATCAAATTGACCAAAGGTTTATCAATTTTAGTAGTTTTTTTCATAAAACCAGCTCTTAGTTTTATTTATTAGTTCAGTAGTTCTCTTGATTTGGTATTTAATTGGGGATTTTCAATTTGTTCTTTTTCTAGCTTTTTCAGTTGCATGCCCAATTTATTGATTTCCTTTTTCTGTTTTATTCATGTTAATGCTTATTCAGAGATATAAAACTTCCCGTAAGAACTGCTCTTGCTGCATCCCATAAATTTTGGTATGTTATCTCATTATTGTCATTCTCTTGAATGAAGTTACTGATTGCTTCTGATTTGTTGTTTGACTCACTCATTCCTCAGGATTAGATTATTTAGTTTCCAATTAATTTTTAGTCTATCTTTCCATGGTCCTTTATTACAAATAATTTTAATTGCATCATGATCTGAAAAGGATGCACTGACTACTTCTGCCTTTCTGCACTGTATTATGAGGTTTTTATGCCCTAGTACATGGTCAATGTTTGCATATGTGCCATGTACCACTGAGAAAAAGGTATATTCCTTTCTATCCCCATTCAATGTTCTCCAGAGGTCTATCATATTTACCTTTTCTAAAATTTTATTCACCTCCTTAACTTCTTTCTTGTTTATTTTAAGGTTAGATTCATCAAGTTCAGAGGTGGGGAGGTTGAAGTCCTCCGCTAGTATAGTTTTGCTGTCTATTTCTTCCTGTAAATCCCTTAACTTCTTCCCTAAGAGTTGGATGCTATACCACTTGGTGCATATATGTTAAGTAATTATATTACTTAATTGTCCATGGTACCTTTTAGCAGGATATAGTTTCATTCCTTCTGTCTTTTAATTAGACCTATCTTTGCTTTTGCTTTTTCTGAGACTAGGATTGCTACCCCTGCTTTTTTATTTCAGTTGAAGCATATGTTCTACTCCAGCCTTTTACCTTTACCCTGTGTATAACCCCATTTCAAATGTGTTTCTTGTAAACAACATATGGTAGGATTATGGTTTTTAATCCATTCTGTTATCTGCCTCTGATTTATGGGAGAGTTCATCCCATTCACATTCACAGTTATGATTACTATCTGTGTCTTTTTCTACATCCTATTCCCCGCCCCCCCCATTTTATTTCTCCCTTCTCCCTTCCTCTCCTCAAAAGTTTTGCTTTTGACCACTGCCTCCCTCAATATTCCCTCACTATTGGCCCCCCTCTCTTATCTTACCCTTTTCTCTTACTATTTCTTCACTCCCTTCTAACCACCTCCACCTTTTCTTTCCCCTTTCCCTTCTTCCTGCCTATAGGGCAACTGTGATTTTTTACTTAATAGAGGGATTATTCTCCTTGAAATAAATCCCATGAGAGTAAAGCTCGAACACTGCTTTTCTCATTCCCTTCTTTCCCTCTATTATAATGTTTTTGTGCTTCTTCATGTGATTTAATTTACCCTTTTCTGTCTCCTCCTTACCTCTTCTCCCATTACAACCCCTTTGCACCCCTTAATTAGCTTTTTAATCATCATATCAGTTAATTTGTACCTACACTCTCTATGTATATCCCTTTTAAATGTCATAATAACTATATTATTCTCAAGATTAACAACTCCTATCCTCCCATATAAGAATGTAAATAATTTTCCCTTATTGAATAACAAGGGTGTTTTTTTCCTATTTACCTTTTTATGCCTCTCTTGAGTCTTGTATTTGAAGATCAAATTTTCCATTGAGCTCTGGCCTTTTCATCAAGAAGTTCTGGAATTCCCTTATTTCGTTGAATATCCATCTCCTTGCCTGAAAGATAATGCTCAATTTTGCTAGTAGTTGATCCTTGGTTGTAGTCCAAGCTCCTTTGCCTTTCAGAATATCATATTCCAATCCCTCTGACCTTTTAATGTAGAAGCTGCAAGGTCCTGTGTGATCCTGACTGTAGTCCTGCAATATTTGAATTGCTTCTTTCTGATTGCTTGAAGTATTTTCTCTTTGACCTGATAATCCTAGAATTTGGCTACAATATTCCTTGGAGTTTTCAATTTGGGCTCCTTTTCAGGGGGTGATCAGTGGATTCTTTTGATGCCTATTTTACCCTCTGGTTCTAAGATCTTGAGGAAGTTTTCCTTGATGATTTCTTGGAATATACTCTCCAGGCTCTTTTTTCCATCATGGCTTTCCAGTAGACCCATAATTCTTAGATAATCTCTCCTGGATCTATTTTCCAGGTCAGTAGTTTTTCCAATGAGACTTTTTATGTTTTCTTCTTTTTTTTTCATTTTTTAGATTTTGTTTAACTGATTCATGATGCCTCATAAAGTCATTAGCTTCTACTCATCCAATCCCAATTTTTAACAAATTGTTTTCTTCAGATAGCTTCTGTACCTCTCTTTCCATTTGGCCAATTTTACTTGTCAAGGAGCTATTTTCTCCTGTTAGGTTCTATATGTACCTCCTTATCCCTTTTACTTTTTAAAGATTTGTACTCATCAGTGAATTTTTTTCATTTTTTTCTTTTACCTCTCTAATTTGGCTTTTAAAATCCTCCTTGAGCTCTTCCAGGAATGCTTTTTGGGCTTGAAACCAGTTCATATTCCCTTTTGAGGCTTCAAATGTGGGCATAGTGTCAATACTGTCCTCTTCTGAATTTGTATTTTGATCTTCCCTGTCTTCATGGTAAGATTCTATGGTCTTTTTCACTTCTCTAGTTTGCTTCTTCATGGTGGCTGCCTTTTTCCTGGCTTTTGAAGTGGATCTCTGCTTCAATGGCCCAGAAGGCTCTGTCCCAAGCTTCTTGTGTTGGGAGCTAGGAGCCTGGTTATTGGTTTTGTATGCTGTGGCTTCTGGTTTTGTCTGTTAGAAGTTATATAATGCTGCAGCTCACCAGGGGCTAAACTGGAGCTGGCTAGTGTGTGCCAAAGATTGAGGCCCTGTGATGTCTTTCTGAAGTTCCCCGGGGTTCCTCGCAGCATGAGGTGTGGGGGAGGGGTGGTCTGGCTGCTGGAAGTCTCCTCTTCCCCTAGGGCTGCACTATAGCACAGGGGGCAGGGGTGGGTGGTGGTCCTCAGCTGTCATTTGCAGTGGTGATGCCAATTCCCCTAGCTGTACGAAGGCACGCCTGGGGTCCTGGTGTTGGTACTTGCTGGTTCCACCACTCTGGGGCCCAGGAACTCCCACTGGTCTGCTGAGGTGGGGCTTACTGGGATGCCTCCCTTCCTGCACTGGTTCCCTTCCACCACAGCAAGAGGCACCCTTCTCCCTCACTTCCCAAGGCAAAAGACTGCTGTGCCCCTACTTCTGGCTCCACTATTTCAGGGTTTTTCCTAAGGCAGTATTGTCTGGGTTATTCAAGGTCAACAAAGGAGGAATGAGAGCACTTACAGTTTACTCCATCATCATGGCTCCCGGAAGTTCAAGAAGGTGCCTTTCAAACATTTAGTCTGTGGGTTGACAGTCCCAGGAGTAGCTACTGCCACTGCTGCTTCTGTCTCACGTAGCTCTGACAGACTTCTGTCCAGCACTGAGAGGCTTGGTACTCACCACTGCCATTGGTGATTCAGACCACCAGGCCTGATCCTGCTCCAGTATGGTCAGGTGTAGTCCCACCCACTCAGCACTCCCCCAGCCTGGTACAACAGATCCTTCTTGTCGACCTTCTGGACTCTCCTGTGCTGGAAACCGGCCACAGTCTGTCTCCTAGTGGATTCTACCTCTCTCAAATTTGTTCAGATTCACTTTTTTAGAGGTATCTGAAAGAATTTGTGAGAAAGCTTGAATACGTCCCTGCTTTCACTCTGCCATCTTGACTCCGCCCACCTCATGTGTTTTCTAAACCATCCCTCTCCAATTCCTGCAATCAATCTTCCTGTTACATAAACTTGAAGCCATTCCCTGGAAATTCACAAGCTTATCAATACTCTTCTTAAAATGTGCCTTCCATAACTAAATAAACAAACAAAAAACCCTCCAAATTTGATCCTGGACACTATTATTTAATGCAACTTAAAATTACATTAATGTTTTTAGCCACCATATATCACACTATTTACTCATATTACCCTTGCAGTTTACTGAAATCCACAGTAACTTTTGATGAACTACTTCTATCCAAATATCTCTCATCTTCTAAGTAGGAAGTGATTTTTCAAAATGCATGCCTTCTGTCTTCATCAAATCATGGATAAAAATGTGAAAGAACCTGATCAAGCCTGGATCATTAAGGCTCTGCATCAAAGACTTCCTTCCTAGTTGAAACATTAATGATTATTTTTTGGGTCTAATCATTCAACCAGTTATGTATGCAACTCACCATACACCAATCTAGCATTTATCTCTCCATCTTGTCTAAAAGAATAAAATAAACTGTCAAGTGTTTCACTATATATAGGTAAACTATTACCTATAGGAATTTTAGATCTCCTCATTTAGTCAGTCTGTTTAAAGAAAGAAAATATGCTTAGTTTGGTGTGACATTTTCTTGGTAAAGTAATATACTCACTTTTTGTTGATCACTGACTTTTTTTCTAGATTTCCTCAACCACCCAATATTGTCTGTGTTTTTTAAAATAGGAATCAAAGTTATATTTGCTGGCCTACTTTAGCAGATTTAAATTGCTTCTTCTTGCAAATCCATATAATCTTTTCCCATCTATAGTTCTGTAGTACCTCTTACAGTTACCATGATCTTTCAAAGATCACTAATCATACAAACTCATAAGTTTTAATGTACCCAACCATATAATTTCAGAATCATGCCATGCTTTTGCACCTACCATCCACTATCCACACATGCTTCCATACTCTTTATATATCTTTTAAAAGTTAATGAGTTCTCAGAGAATTTTCTTTTTAGATAACTGCCCTTTTCCCACTTTGTCAGAACTGTTTTTCTTTGTGAAAAAACATTCGAATTACTCTCTTATGACACATAATTTGTACCTTTATAGAGATACACATGAGGGAATGGATTTTATGGCTAGCTCTTTTTCCTGATTTTTTCTCCTTTACAATTTTGGGCATCTCTATTGAATTATTCTTTCTACACTCTAGCTACAGCTACTCTCTCTGTTATCAAGAGCTTAGGGAAAGTATGTTGACAGTTTTATTCGTTCCTCTTCCTTTTCAGTTTAGATTCCATTTTGTTAGATTTTCAAGCTTCTTAGCAAATATAGTCTTACCAGGCACTTAATCCCTGGTCAGAAGCTCATAATTTTTCTATTTTAAGCTTCAGGAAACCAACTCCCAAAACCAAAACCAGATAACTTCTTAACCGGCTGGTCACTACAGGAATCTGCCTTTTTATTCTGAAATCCTTGTTTTTGATTGGGAACATTGATAAAAACATTACTGGTGTCCCAAAGGTCATTCTTTTCTTACCTAAATCTTCATAATATTTAACACTGCCTTTTGGCAGTATCATTGGTAGCCAGATGAATCATATGACACTGGTAGCAGTCAATTGGTTTGACAAGTCTTTGGAGGTTCTCTTTAATACATTGTCTGTCACACTGTAGATACTTAATAAATGTTTACTGATTAACCAACATGATCCAGGAAAGCAAAGCCTGTTGCTATTACCATGTCAGCAAATAACTATTTCAGTACGCCGGAGGAGGGAGTCACTAACCACCACTACTTACTTGTCTTTTCTTGTGGTCCTTATGAGATGATGGCTCATCCATCATCCGTGAATCTACATTATCATTTCCTCTTCCTCCTATGTCTGGCTCTCTCATCAAAAAAAAGCCTCATATCACTTAATTCCAAATTTTAGATGGTCCTTCTTTCCCTTCTCCTCTGTGTCACAGTATTCTACCTGCCTACCTTCTGAGATAAGTCAGAATTCCCCTCTGCCTCTTCTGGGCTCTTTCATTCTCTGTTTTAACATGGAAGTTCTTCTACTGGTTTTTTGTTTTGTTTTCTTAAAAGAACATCATTAGCTTTGTTAGTCTGTGTAATAAAGAAGCATCTCTCAAGCCCCTTTTATCCTCTTTTTAAGGAGAAAGTGAGATAAGCCTGAACTTCCAAAGCAGGTAGCAGTAACTTAGTTGTGGCAGAAATGCAAAAATGACAGACTCTAGGAAGACTACTGAAAAAATTATTTCTAGGGTCCCTACTTGCCAGAAGTGGGAGCCTGACTGAATCTTTGTCTATGCTGTAAGGTCTGCTGTAGCTTTTCTAGATAACTGTAATTTATTCTAATTATTCCATTACCTGATTTTTCACATTTGCTGTGAATTTGTCTAATATGGTCTTTAGCCATAAGATAAATAGCTTAACAGATAGATTTTAGGGATATGGCTTATTTTGCAGAGAGAAGAAACCACCTACACCATTAGGATTATTTCCTCTGATTTGTGCAAATACCCAAATACCCAGTGTTTTTTTTCCTTTTGTATTTATAATTCACTGAAGCCCATTCCTGGTGCCCTATATCTCTCAAGTGGGGTGTATAGGGTGTTCAGTGAGGACTACTGCCTCTGGTGTGAGAGCTGGTGTCCACATGTCACCCAACTTTGCCCTGTGACTCCAACAACTGTAGCATGTAAACCAGGCTGAGGGTAACCAACAGGCCCTAAACCCACCAGTGAGTTAGGGGAGTATCTAGCTAAAACATGCGTAGACTTTCCCAGCAGAATAGATGGATGTGAACAATTTGTTCCAACAGGCCATAAAGGCAGCAAAAGGTGGCACTATAGAGAGCCTAGAGCTTGGTCAGGCATTGAAGACTCTAAGGTCATCCACTGCTTCCCAGGCCATTGTCAGTCATCCTGACTTTTGTCTTGCTGTTGGACTTTGATGATTCTGGAAGACAGAGTGAAGCTGAAGACTTCATAGAACTCTGCCTCATTTAAATCCAGTTTATGCGCAAGTCAAAAGACATCACCGATTACCATTTCACTATTTCACTGTTTTGCTATTCAGGTATTTTACTATGTTTCATTTTTACTACTTTAGCTATCTTGAATTCCTGTGGCAACAAGCTAATGACAAAAGAGCAGGTACGGATACACTAGGAGCTGTAGTCACAATCCTATACACAGGCAGCCTAGGCCACAGGATCACCTTCTCACTGGACTGAAGCAGCCCCCCTGAGTGTCTGAGCAGCCTTTTTAAGGACTGCACTGCTTACCTCCTAGCATGAAGAAAGATCTAGAAGAGGTGCCCTAAAAATCATCTGCTTCACCTAACTTTGGCCCTGCATACTGTATCAAGCAAAGTGCCCACTCTGTGGTCAAACAAAAAATGATGTACAAAAACTTTTGTAAAGATGATTCCACTCACCATCAGTACATGGAATGCGTGCAAGCTTTGACAACACAAAATCCAGTAGACCTAAAGGATGAATAGCTCTTGATGGAGAAAATTCAGCAGGTAATGTATCCAAATAGCAGCCCAGAGTGAAACAAAGCTGTCAAATGAAGACCAGTTCACTGAAGTCAGAGCTGGTTACACATTTTCTGGAGTATCTGGAATGATGAGGAGCTCCATGAAGCTGCGTATGTGTTACAATCAAATCTAATCTAGTCAACAAGCTTGTATGCCTGACAAAAGAAGTGAATGATGGACTCATGACAATGTGATTGCCACTTGCAGGAAAGCACCACACCACCATCATAAGTCTGTATGTTCTCACTATGACAAACTCTGATGAGGTCAAAGAAAATTTTTATGAAGCCCTGGAGACTCTCATCATCAACGTGCCAAAAGAGGCCAAGCTTGGGTAACTTCAATTCCAGAGCAGGCACTGAGTATTAGATGTGGCAGGGAGTCTTTGGGAAGAATGGAATTGGAAACAACAACTGCAATAGTCACTTACTACTGAAGATTCGTGCATCTCATGACCTCATCATGAACACTGTCTTCCATTTGCCTAAATTCAATAAAATGTCATGCATGGATGCACCCTTGAAGAAAGCACTGGAATTTAATAGACTAGGTAATTGTAAGGAAAAAAGACAGACAAGATGTGAGAGTGACAAGGGTGATATGTAGCACAGAGCATTGGCCGAACCATATAAACTTATCCTCTCTAAGCCAAACATTTGTATTCAACAGAAGCAGAGGTTTCAAGGCAAGAAGACTATCAGAAGACTCTAAGACAACAAATCAGAGTGCTTTTCCTTGTGTCAGCAATTTATTGCTAACCTGGAGGGAAAGCTGAGCCCACACACATGCTTTTCTGTTAGCACATGCCTCTTGGTTACTCTTGTGAGGTGGACTTATTGGGCCTGGAAGCTTTTGATTGAAATATCAAAATGGGGACGCTGGTTCGTGGGTCTGTTACTTTGGAGCTTGAATAAATGCTTTAATTCTTCTGCCTTCTACTTAGAGAATTCCTTATATCCTGCGGTTCTGAACCGTTCAGACATGTATATGATTCTCTTTGAAGTCATAAATTCTGCCTTCATAATACAACATTAAAGAAGATTCTGAGTTCTATGAACAAAAGAGAAATGGAGTAACAAAAATAAATGAATAAAAATTAAAATGAGATGCCCAAATTTAGAGACATCTTTATCCCAAATGTTCAAATGGATTATCTGTACCTGACCAGTGGTAGAGCACTCTGAGCTCATATTGGTCTGATCAGCCACACTAAGACACACTGTACTTTGTCCCTGACATTGTGGTGTCATTTTGGTCCTCTTCAGTATGATGGATAACTGTTACCTCTCAAGGTACCTTCTATATTGTTTATTTTGTTTGTTTTTCACGAATTCAGGTAATTTCACATTCTTCTGGCTAAGAGCCCTCATCATATTTTCATATTTCACTTGGATGGAATGGTTCAGTCTTTCTCTCCACCTGAAGAGTGAAGAGACCCATTTGCAGACAACACATCTTCATGTATCTTGAAAGTCCAAACTGTTTTTTTACAAATCCTTTTTTTGTTATTTTGTTTTCTTTTTTCTATTTTCCTTTCTCACTTAACAAGCATAAGTTTTCTGTTCTGCCAATTTTGAAGGAAAAAAACACACAAAACCTATTTAATAAATATGTATAGTCAAACAAAAAAATCACATTTTCCATATCCTGAAATGTCTCATTTTGCATCCTGAATCTATCACCTCCTGTGTAAGGAGAAGTAATCTATAATCTTGCATAGATTGTCATCAATCCCTTGGAACTATGATTGGTCACTGAGTAGAGTTCGCAAGTCTTTCAATGTTGTTTGTCTTTACATCATTACTGTTGTAATATATTCTGCACTAGTTCATTTGAGTCCATCCGGAATTCTCTGAACCCATCCTTTTCTGCATTCCATTAGGAATGCAGAACTATATTTATATTTATTATGTTTACATTCAAGATTATTTCTTTATATACCATATTATTTTATTAATTACATACCATTATTTACATTTAAATAATGTAAGTTGTTCAGCCATTCTCCAAATGATAGGCACCTCCTTCTGCAAATTCTAATACTGAATTATACAGTACTTTGTAAGAATATCTGAAAATAAGAAAGATCTGTGACTTCTTATGCACAGGGTATTTTGAATTTGGGAATTCCCTTTTACATAGCAAATTGTGACTCATCCATGACTTAGTAGAAAAATCTTAGGGAGCTGCCCAAGGTGACAAAAAGTTATATGACTTGCTCAGAATCAGTCAACAAAATTCAAAATTTGAACCCAGGTCAGGATTCAGTACGCAACACTGCCACCAGTAGAGAAGAAAGTGATGATGATGATTAGTATTGTGAAATGTTCCAAACAGGCAGAAAGCACTAAGTTTAGATGAAACCAGTTTACAAAATTGAGAGATGTAGAGCCTAGTTCAGGGACCTATAACACTTCTCATGGCCTAACAAGTAAGCATTTCCTGATTTTTATATATATACATATATATATATCTGTGTGTGTGTATACATATATATATATATGTCTTCCTTCAAAAACTCAAACAGTCCTTATGTTAAGAGGAGTTCCACATGGAGAGAGGTTAAACACTGGTAAAAGACAGAAATGCTTTTGTATATATTTATTGAGTATTTTCTTCCAGTTTTCATTGAATTTTAAATATTTCAATGGTTGGTGAAAAACTATCTTTTCATTTAAAACACAAATGTTGCTAAGCTGGGTTTGCTATTTTAAAGAAGAAAACAACTTTTATTGGGGAGTAAGCATTGTCTGCCTTAATTTATTGGGGGAAAAATCAATGGAATAAACATAGTTGCATTAGGTTCTATAATTACAGTGTGCTGAATAAACGGATTTGTGCATACAGAAAGGACCAGGGCAGTGAAGAGCTAAGTTTTGGTTTGGTTTTTTAAAAACTACATGTTTTTTTCAAAATCTTTAATGATTTTGTGCTTCCTTCTTTCAAATATCAGTATCCCTCTCAATCCAAAAAATAAGCCTTCAAAGCTATCATTATCCCTGCCTCTAGCAGATAATCTATATCAAACAGTTGTACACATAAAACTCTAACTACTTCTTGGCTGTATCTCTTCTGATCCAGCTGTTTCACTGAATAGCAGTTGGTGAATGGAGAGCTGGAACATGGGTAGCCCTGAGGCCTTATTTGCTAATGTTACTCACCAGCTGCTGCTTTATGTGGTGTTAGCAGGCAAGGCCTGGAAGTATGCCAGCTGTAGCAAAAACAAGAGAAAGTAAGGAATCTCTGAAGCCCTTCCATTTACCCCGGTCCGTCATCCTTTAACACTGAACATTATTAAGTGCTATCCCCAGGGCTCATACAAGACCCTTTGGAGTTAAATTGTGAAGAGAGTTTATCCTAGTCCCTTCTGAACATGATCTTGAATGTGTCTTCCTCTTATCATCCAAAGGGGATTTCTGATCTCTGCTACTAGTAGTTCTTTTAGCTTCCTATGATAAATTAGGTTAGAAAGAAAAAAAAACTTAATTTTTCATAGGAATAATGTTTTCTGAGTATCTATGAGAAGAATGTAAATGTTGATTTTTTAAGTACCCAAATTGATTACATATTTTTATCAGTGATTCAATTAATATATAAATGTATATTATATCCAGGGATGGAATAATAAAATTTTATTATTTTAAAAAATTCATTCTCAAAAAGAAAACTGTTTTTCCCATACTAATTAAGAAAATTCCGTTGTTATCAAAATTTAGTAAGAATAGCCATCATTTTTCACATATCGACAACTCATCATTAGTAAATTTCATGAACCGTGTAGATATGAAGCTGAAATGTACAAGAGGTCAAATAGTCCAACCTTCTTATTTTACAAGTGGAAAAATTGAGGCTGATAAAGTTTAAAGAATTTACCCAACTTCACGTAGAGAGTAAATGGCAGTCAAGAAATGAAAACAGAATCTAAAAGCACTCTTCCAACTATATATACCATGTTGCCTCCCTGGATTATGAATTAGTGGAATGGATTTAAATGAGAAACACATGCAAAAAAGCATCAGCTTCACTCTCTATTCCTGAGTCACTGAAGTCCAGTGGCAGGACACTAGTGGATGTCCTTGTTAGTGTTAGATGTTAGTGGATGACCTTGGCATCTTTCATGTCTTACAAGCTCTAAGCACTCCACAATGTTTGCTTCAGTCACTTTCATGGCTGTTGGAAAATAGTTGTTCTCATTCACAAATTTGGCCAGAAGGAAGCCAGGGAAGCCAGGAGTCAGAAATAAGGAGACATACCAGGAATAAGGACAGCCAATAAAAATGACCAGTCTAGAGAGATGGAGTGTCTTAGTAGACCAATGTCCCTAGATTAAAGAATATGTGGCTGGTGATGTAATCTGATCAGCATTTTTTAAAGAGCCTACTTTATGTAAGGCATGATACTAGTGCTCACACACACACACACACACACACACACACACACAAACAAATAAAAAAAATCCACAACATCAAGAAACTTACATTCTGTTTATTGGAGGATCAGGAGTTAGAGATGGGGGGAGGGGGGAAAATGTGGCTAGGATACAACATATACACCTAAATATATACAAGATAATTTGAGGAAGAGGGAAGCAGCACTAACAAAGGAGGGAACCAGGCACTGAGGAGGTGACACACGAGCTGAACCTAAAGAAAAGACTAATTTATAAAATTTAAAAAGAGCCATGAATGGGCTTGGGAGGTAGGGACTTCCTCATTGTCACTGAAGGTCTTTGAAAACTGGCTAATCTCCAGCTAGTGGAAGTTATGGACAGAATTCATAACATACAGAGGGGTTGGGCTAGATGGCCTCAGAAGTCCCTTCTAACTATTATTGTGATTGCATTCCATAGAAAAGTTTCTTTGTAAACCTTAAAGTACTCTATAAGTGAGTTATTATTCATATTTCATCTCTGTAATAATGGGATAATAGTATTTTAAATAGAGTAAATAGCCACAGTAAAAGTAATTACCATAACAAAGCAGGGAATAAAATTCTTTTTAGAATACATATACAAAATGGAAATGTCACTTTCTGGAACTTGCTTACTCTTAGGAAGGATTAAAGCTTTCTGAAGAAAACACTCTTAAGTAGAGCCTATATCAGATTGCATGCCATCTTGGGGAGAAGGGAGGAGAGAGGGGGAGAAAATTTGAAACTCAAAATATTATGGAACTGAATATTGAAAACTAAAAATAAATAAATTAAAATCCCTGCCCCCCCCCCCAAAAGAAAAGCATACACTCATGGCCATTTGAGCTTCCATACAACCTGACCTTAGACATTCTTTACAATCTATTTTCTTACCTCCCCGTGAATGCATACAGAATAGTTCCCAGGGAGTTCAGGGAATAGGAGGAAGAATTACACTGGCAAGCTTCAAAATTCATGTACAAAAATCTCACAGGGTAAGATAATATTTTCCCAACAACTTCTTGCATCCCTCATACATTATCCAAAGTTATGGTAAATGGAAGAATCAGAAAGAGTACATTCATTATTCATGACTCAGCTGCTTTGGTCCTGGACACTACTTCTGTGGAACTACTACTCCTGTTTGTTTGCTTTTACCACACCTGAGTCTTCTAGGAATAGTCGACTTAGGTAGGTGCTCCAATCTTATGTGTCTGCATCCACATCCAAGTTTAATTCCTTGTATTCCCAAAGATGCCAGGGAGTAATTCTAGGTTACTGTTCAGAAACTGAATGTATAAAATAAAAAAAAACCCTTCCTTTTATTTAAAGGTTTGCTGTAATAACTGTAATTGAATATTATGTTTTGCAGAGAGTATTGGTCTTGGGGTCAGGAGACCTGGATTCAATTACTGATGCTATGTGATGATAGGAAAAATTACTTCTGCGAGCAAGAACAACATGTTTGCAGAAATGAAGATCTGGGATAGGGATACAGCAGAACTGAACTTTTCCACCAGGTAAAATAAACCAGGCCAAATGAACACTGAAGTGACAAATAGTTTTATGAGACCAGTGCTTAACCTTCCTGAACTGAATGACCAAGAAGGAGTTATAGATAGCCTTTTGCAAGTAAATATGCATTTCTTCCATATGCTCTGTACACATAATGTAATGTGACTTTTGGATCATGACTGGCCAGGCCTATGATGGTATATAGTGATGCTTTTTAACCTCATAGCTCGAAAGATGTTTTTTACTCCAATTGAGCCATACCATCTCTAATTACTTCATTCCAACACTATTTATCTCCTATTGTTATTTTTAAACTATCAAATTCCATATTACCAAGTTTGAAATAGTGTTTCTGTGTGTCCTTGAAAATGGTTCCTCTGCTGGGTTCATGAATAGGAAATAAGCAGGCAACATTTTTCTGTTAAATGTATAGACTGTCAGGAATTCTATATTGATACCTTATCCAATCAGAACATCCTCAAGCTGAGACAATGATAACATCAAGTCCAAGTTCTGGTGTGCAGGACATCTGAATAGCTTGTTTCTCAAAAGCCATTTATTATCTGGTAAGAAGTGTATATGAAGCTGCTTTGGGTTTAATTATGAATGAAGGGCAAGAAAGACTTCAGCTATATAGATCTCACTTTTTGCATCTGCATTACAAAATGCCCAGGATAGTACGTTGTTCCCAACAGGGCTCTCTAATTCTCTCTTAGAAAATGCATTCAAATATACGAATAGAAATTTCCCCAGGTTCTTGCATTTACATTTTGAGTAATTTAGCTCAAAGGTCCCATTTGCTTTATACTTCAGAATTTATTGTGCTTCTTTTTTTTCTTTTCTCTTGATGATACCTGAGCATAACGATGAAGATAGAAAGGCCAAGTAAAAGGATCATCATCTGGTTTCGTGTCAGCATGAAAAAAATTGAAAATTGATTTCTCCGGTCATTAAAAATAAACTTATTCATCTATGCTAAATCTTAAGAGTATTAGTAGGGCCCTGTCCAACATATGGAATTGTAAATCAGCTTGAGCCAACCCTCACCTGAAAAAGGCCAAAAACCTGGATTGGCCAATCAGGAAAAAGACATTTTGGCCCACTCTAAGTTAACATACCATAATGCTTTGCATGTTGAGTGAAACCCAAAACTCAGCTGACTTAAATAGATTTTTAACCCTTGTAATAACTTCTTACAATGAACTTTATTGGAAGTTGTTTTAAAAAAATATTTATTATCTTAGCATGAATAGCAGTCAGTTTTTATTATTAGTTTTGAGACCTTGATCCCATATGATTCAAAGGGCATAAAAACATAAAGGGAGAGGAATGCTAATAGTACTACATTAAGCATACACCCAGGGAGCACTCTCCTGTTTATGACTGATAAGGACCAGGAGCCTTGAACCAGGCACTATCTTGATTAACAGCACTTCTATTATCTTGATGTTTTATAGACACTATCCTGTTTTGACACTCGTGTTTTATGACATTCCCATGTTTATGGCTGACAAACCCCAGGCATCCTGAGTCAGAGAGGAAGCGGGCAGGGAACGCTTCCCTGCTCTATGGGCTTCAACTGGCCTTTCTTTGAGCCAGTTAATTTGACTCCCATGCAATGCATATTTCGCTAGCTTATTGACAATGAACTGCACATATATGACCTAATTTTGTTGTCTCTTTTAAAATCAAACTCTGAAGTTTGGCCTATTTCCCTTTGTCTCTTTTAAAACCAAACTCTGAAGGCTGACCTAATTTCATTTGTTTCTTTTTAGAGCAAACTCTGGAGGGTGACAGAATGTTCATTTAGTAGCTTCTCTGGACATAACATTATTTTCTGCCAATTTATCAGAGATTTAAGAAAAGCTTAATTCTATGTTTGTATTTCCTTATGGAAATCATGCAATAATTCTATATAATATGAAACACTAGAGTAAAATAAAACCAACATGGGAAGAAGCAAAGAATCTTCTTCTATTAAGCACATGAATAATAACCTGGGAAAAGGAAATCTAGAAAAAAGACCACCTTTTTGTTCCTTTAAAATGTCTGTCTGTAATTGACCTTAAGATCTTTTAAAACAACTGAATACTTAAATATTTGTGTGAAATATTTTATAGCATGTTCAGATAATAAGAATAGAGAGCTACCATATTTCTGGGTGTATGCTTAATGTAGTTACTATTAGCATTCCTCTCCCTTTATATTTTTATGCCCTTTGAATCATGTGGGGTCAAGGTCTCAAAACTAATCATAAAACTAACTGCTATTCATGCTAAGATAATAAATATTTCTTTAAAACAACTTCCAATAAAGTTCATTATAAGAAGCTATTAAAAGGGTTAAAAATCTATTAAACGTCAAAGAATTTTCTTGACTGAAACCTCTAAGAAACCGAGTACACTTTCTTTTTGAATTATTTAAATCTTTACTGACTGTGCATTGAACCATGAAATTAGAAAAGTGTTATTAGCAGTGTTTTCTGGTTTTTAGGAAATTTGCAGCACACAAAGTATCATACTATAGTCTTTAACTAAACTAGTAAAAGCAATAGGTTTTTAATCCCAAATACATGGTTTCTGCTGATATAAAGGGATCATAATTAAAATTTTGTCCTGCAACTTAGAGATAATAAAAATCATTATTACAGTAACATACACGTTCATTTAATATATTTGAGCTTTATGTTCTAATTTTCATTTGGACAAATACCTTCAATTTTCCTTTGATCAGGCAAAGTTCACTATTGTGGACACTCTCAGCAAATAATTAGGCTTTTAATAGTAAACTCATATTAAAGTGTTAATTGCTAACAATTTGAATGATCTTTCTTTAGGTATCTACTTCCTACAGGGCCAATGTCAGGTATAGGTTGAAGGCAAACAATAGATGGCATAAAAGATTATATAATTCAGTATGAGTGATCTGGGGCAACATTATATATTTACTATATTTTAATAAGCATTTTATTAAATATTGCAATTAAGAATGGAATACCTATACCATTCCCTATTACTAATCTAATTTAGACTACTGATTGGAACATTTTCTATCTGGCAATTTATTAAAGTAGGCTATGACCAATCACTTCATTTTCTTTTGACTTATTCGAGTTCTGAATATTGAATTCTTACTCCTTTCTAACCTAGAGTCTTCCCTCCTTTTGGGTATTATGCAAGCAACAAGTCTGTGGAAATACCTGGAGCTTAGAATAGCGGAGATCTAGAATGAACAGATTTCAATAAAATGATACCATTACCAGGTCACTTGAATGAAACAGGCTAATAATACTAAACCTGGTAACATTGTTAGAAAGCATGATATTCAAAAAATGGAAATAGTGGTTTAATGTAACTCTCAGGATCATTGTGGTTTGTGCCAGTGGGCAATCAATCAATAAGCACTTATTAAGCACACTATATGTAAAACAGCTGGGATACAAATATAAAAGCCAAAGAGTCCTTCTAAGAGGGCATCGACATCTACAAATACATACTTTATAGGGTAGGGTTGAAGTCAGCAATCATTTACGAAGTACCTACTATTTGCTAGGCATCATCCCAAGCAAGCACTGAGGATACAAAAACAAAAAAAATCATCATCAACAACAGTCACTGTGAGGTGGGGGTATAATCAACCAGAGAAAATGAAAATAGGCTTGATATGAGATAATGGGAGTAAATATGGGAGGACGGCACTGGCAGTTGGAGGTATCAGGAAATGTTTCTTGTAGAAAGTAGAGCATGTGCTGAGTCCTGAAGGAAACTTGGGAGGTAGCTTTAAGAGACAAAGATAAGGAGGGAGTTCATTCCAGGCACTGAGGACAGCCAGGACAAAGACACAGAGATAGGAAACAGAGTGCCATATAGCGAGAACACTAAGTCAGACAACTTGACTGGATCACAGAATGAATGAAGAAAGAGATATATAGGAAAATTAGGTTGGGGTTTGGTGGAGAAAAGTTTTAAGTAGTAAACAATTTGTATTTGCTTCAAGATCTAATAGGAAGCCACTGATTTCACTGAGTAGGGCAGTGACATAATTACATATGTGCTTTATGGTCTCTTAAAAATGATGAGGAACAACATGAAGATAGGTCTCTAGGACAACGTAGACTAGGATGAAGTCATAGGAACTACAGCTGTCACAACTGCAAATGAGATGAAGTTGAGGGGAATAACTAATGTGTCAGAATGACAGACAATTCAAAGAAATCTCAACAATCTGAATTGAGAAAGGTAAATTTAAATAGGAATTAATGTAACATTTTACCATTTGACTTAAAAAGAAACCCCACAAGTACAGTATAAGAGAGGCAAGGCTAGACAACAATTCCTGTAGAAAAAGTTATGGGATTAAGTGGGTGGCAAGAAAAAACAGCCACATTCTTCATAGAATGGTATGGACACCAAGAAAACAACATCAGGCCCTACATTAACAGAGGCAGAGTGTCCAAAACTATTTAGGTGATCCTTCCAATGTACCTCTTCCCTGATCAGACCACATCTGGAGAGTTGGGGGTGTCATATTTTTTTATTTTTTTT
>CM053622.1:230301369-230319146 GCA_028646595.1 Phalanger gymnotis | reverse complement strand
TTAATCTACGCCCACGGGGGTTTCACACCTGATAGGGCTTTGGGCCTGGGGCTTAGCGTTTAACAGGTGAAAGTACTTTCACCATAAACAAAAGCCAAACTCCTTAAGCACACCCGTTAAACTAAGCCCATTTTGCCTTTCTGGCACAACCAGATCTCAAATTGTATTATAAAGCAGTAATTATCAAAACAGTCTGATACTGGCTAAGAAAGAGAGTGATGGATTAGGTACAAATTATATTATAGTAAATGACCATAGTAATCTAGTATATGATAAACCCAGAGACTCAAGCTTTTGGAACAAAAACTCATTATTTGACGAAAACGGTGTGGTAGAAGCTAGGTATAGACCAACATCTCACAACATCTCACACCATATACCAAGGTCAAAATAGGTATATGATTTACACATAAAAGGGGATACCATAAGCAGATTAAGAGTTCATGGAATAGTTTATCTGCCAGATTTATTGATGAGATAAGAATTTAGGACCAAAGAAGATATATGGGGAGCTTTACAAAATGTAAAATAGATAATTTTGATCAAAATTAAAAAGTTTTTGCACAAACAAAACCAAGTTAACCAAAATTATAAGGAAAGCAGAAAACTGGGGGAAAAATTTTTTCAACAACTGTCTCTGATAAAGACCTTATTTCTCAAATATAGAGAAATGAGTCAAACTTATAAAAATACAACTCTCTCTTAGTCACTGCTGGCAAAATTATTGCTAGAGTCCTCCTTAATAGGGTAATCCTTCACCTGGAGGATGGTCATCTACCTGAGAACCAGCGTGGCTTCAGAAAGGGCTGAGGAATGTTGATATAGTGTTTACTGCCTGACAACTCTAGGAGAAATGCCAAGAGCAGAACAGAGGTCTGTACACAACATTTGTAGATATGATCAAGACCTTTGATGCAGTCAGGACTTATAGAAAATTAGGTCAAAATTTAGTTGCCCAGAGAAGTTCATCATTGTTGTACATCTATTTCATGATGGCATGCTTGCCAGGGTTCTGGATGATGGATGGTGCTCTAGTGCTTTCCTAGTCACCAGTAGAGTGAAACAAGGCTGCGTGTTTGCTCCCATTCTTTTTAGCATGATGTTTTCAGCCATGTTGTCAAATGCTTTCAGTGAGGATAAACATGGCATCAAGGTCGGCTACTGCAGTGATGGTAAATTCTTCAACTTGAAAAGGCTACAAGCCAAAACCAAAATGAAGGGAGTGTTGGTGCAGGATGTTTCCATTCACAGATTATTGTTCACTCAATGAGGCCTCTGAAGCTCAGATGCAAGGAAGCATGGATCAGTTCTCTGCTGCTTGTGCTAATTTTGGCCTAGCAATTAATACCTAGAAAACACAGGTATTCCATCAGCCAGCACCACCCGTACATGGAACCATTGGTTACAACAAATGGAGAAGTTTTCAATGCTGTGGATAAGTTCACTTACCTTGGCAGTGTACTTTCTAGGGATGTACACATTGATAATGAGGTTGATGCACCTCATTGTTTGAGAGGCTCTGAAAGAAAGTGTGGGAGTAGAGGTGTTAGATTGATTGCCAGACTGAAAGTCTACAGAGCTGTTATGCTGACCTTGTTGTTGTATGCCTGTGAAACATAGACAGTATACCACTTGCTGGGAAACTGAATTGCTTCTGTTTGAATTGTCTTAGGGAGACTCTGAAGATCACCTGGCAGGATAAGGTACCAGACACTGAGGTCCTTACTAGATCTAAACTGCTGAGCATTCAAACTCTACTGCAGAGAGCACAAGTCCAGTGGACTGACCATGTTCAAATGTTAAATTTGAACTCCAGGCAAGCATTCACATGGTGGTCAGAAGTGATATAAGGACACTCTCAAGATCTCTCAAAAACTTTGGAATTGATTGTGTGACATGGGAAACACTGGCACAGCACTGCCCAGTATGGCATCCCCTCATCAAAGAAGGTGCTGTAGTCTGTGAGTAAAGCAGAATTGAAGTAGCTCAAAAGAAACTGAAGAGGCTCAAATTTAGAGAATCCACCCCCAATGTTCACATGAACTATTTGTTCCTGACCTGTGGTAGAGCATTCCAAGCTCATCTTGGTCTGGTCATCCACAGTTGGATGCATTATAACTTGACTCTAACATAGTGGTGTCATGTTGGTCCTCTTCTAGAATGAAGGACAACAACCAACCAACCAAAGGACAAGTATGTGTTAATAGGCAGAGATGTGAGAAAAGAGAGTTTTCCATGTATAGGGAACAAAATGAGCAAAGTACTGGAGGGAGAAAGTTGAATATGATAGAGAGATACTGACTAGCACTTTTTGTGAAGTATTATCTTGCAGAAATATACACATGGCTTTCAGCAGACTTGTTAAGTACCTTTTTCATGCACTGCGATGACGATGATGATAATT
Source organism: Phalanger gymnotis (assembly GCA_028646595.1). NCBI lineage: Eukaryota > Metazoa > Chordata > Mammalia > Diprotodontia > Phalangeridae > Phalanger > Phalanger gymnotis. The sequence goes on along the minus strand of CM053622.1, from coordinate 230,316,742 downwards.
GATAACTAATAATTGATTTCACCTTAATTTATCCACTCTGCAATTTCTACCTATGCGTGTGATTGTTGCTTTTGATATGACTATGCCATGGTAAATGTGGTAAATACTCATATATGTCCAAAGAACCAATTTTCTTTCTTTCTTGAACATTTTCTTTTTTTAAAGATGTTTTTTATTTTATTTTTCTCAATTACATGTAAAAACATAACATTTGGGGGTTTTTTTTTGTAATTTTCAAGTTCCAAATTCTCTCTTTCCCTTCCCTCCCCTTTACTTGAAAAGGCAAACTTTTTGATATAGATTATACATGTGTGGTCATGCAAAACATATTTCCATATGAGCCATGTTGCAAAAGAGAACACAGACCCTCACCCCAAAAGAACCCTAGAAAAATAAAGTTTCAAAAGTATACTTCAATCTACATTCAGACTTCATCAGTTCTAGTAAATAGCATCTTTCATCTTAAGTCCTTTGGAACCCTTTTGGATCATTGTATTGCTGAGAATAGTTAAGTCATTCACATTTAATCATCATACAGTGTTGTGGTTACAGTGTACAATGACGATCTGGCTCTGCTCACTTTACTTTCCATTAGTTCATATAAGGGTACTCAGGTTTTTCTGAAAGCATCCTGCTCATCATTTTTATAGCACAATAGTATTCCATCACAATCATATGCCATAACTTGTTCAACAATTCCTCAATTGATGTGCATCCACTTAATTTCCACATTTTTTCCACCATATACCTATATGTATAAATATTTTTATACGTATAGGACCTTTCCCTTTTTCTTTGATCTCTTTGGGACGCAGACTAGTGGTAGATCAAAGTATGCCCTTTGGACATAGTTCCAAATTGCTTTCCAGTTGGTTGGATCAATTCAGAACTCCACCATTAGTGTGTTAAGTATCCCAGTTTTTCTACATCTCTTCTATTTGTCTTTTTTCTTTTCTATCAGTTAGCCAATCTGATAGGTGTGAGGTGGTACCTCAGAGTTATTTTAATTTGCATTTCTGTGATCAGTAGTGATTTAGAACATTTTTTCATATAAGTAGAGATAGTTTTCATTTCTTCTAAAAATTGCCCACTTATTTGGAAAATGATCAAAGAACCAATTTTCAAAGAAAATATGTAAATCTTCTACAAAGTGTTCTCACAGAAATGACATGGTTGATTATTGGAGGCAAGAAGGCAACAACTGCTGCTGTCAGCTAAAAAAGAACATTAGTCTCTGTTCTACTCTGAGGCTGCTGGTAAGAAATATGTAAAAGCAGGAGAAATAAAGCCCTTCAAGTTGGCATTTCTAAATTGTCCCTTATATGTGGCTGTAGAGTGGGGTACATACACAAAAGGAGAAAATAGATGATCTGAGGAAGAATCTATGGAATGGAGCCATATTGTTTTGGAAAGTCTGGTTACATGGGTTATTTTCTCAGAATGTCTGTCTTGGTGTCATCTTTGATGTATATGGCCCAAGAAAAATTTTGTGCATTAGGCTGTGCTGTAAATTGTTTGAGATTTAGGGCAAAGAGTACAATAAGTGATCCCTCTGTCAGGTGCACCTTTGACCGCACCTTCAAAATTGTTCTCAGTTCTCTGTGTCAGAGATTGTTTATCCTTGTAGTCATTGGTTGGGAAGGCTAATTGAGAATCTCTGCTACTAAGCCCGCTTTCCTCCAGTATCCTGTAGTATCCTCTAGTTACTTTTGTAGCATTTCTGTTAAAATGGCATGTTTAAATCTATAGGTCTATCCTTGTATGGATCATAGTGTCAGATGAGTAGAATAGAAGGATAATTCATGGGGATACATCATACTCTTCTGTCACACCTAGCCTGGGCCACCTTCACAGCTACTCTACAGCAGGAGAGCCCTTCCATGAGTCTCCAAAGATTATCATTACAAAGGAGCTAGGTGATGCAGTGGATGGAGTGCTAGGCCTGGAGTCAGGAAGAAAAGTTCAAACTTGGCCCAAGATACTTACTAATTGTGTGACCCTGAGCAAGTCCCGTAACCTCTAAGCTTCTTCATATGTAAAATAGGGATGATAATAATAGCTTCTACTTTGCAGGGTTGTTGTGAGTGTCAAATGAAGATGATATTTGTAAAGGGCTTGGCATAATGTCTGGGCACATAGTAGGTCCTTTATAAATGTTTATTCCCTTCCCCTTTGCTCTTCCTCCTTCCCCAGATATTCCATAGTAGATTTCATTATCATTCATTATCATTCTGTAAATATTTGTTTTGACATCTCCTTGGGATTTATTATCCTTAAACATATCTCAACCAAGTTACATCGTGACTAAATTAGTTATTTTGAGAAGTCCGATCATAGGTAAACAATGTTTACGGGAGGCAGTGTGTCACAACGGAAAGAGTGATGGATTTGCCGTCAGAGGGCCCTGGTTCATGTCCCAGCTCTGATGCTTACTACTAGAGTGGTCTTGAGCAAGTCATTTAATTTACATGAGCCTCAGTTTCCTCAAGTATAAAATGAGATGGGACAAGCTAACCTTCAAGCTATAAATGTTTGTGCCCTATAGCTTTAGTTGACTTAGAAATATCAAGGTACCATTGAAGAATATCGGTGCTATATTTATTTCATTGGACATTTGTATTAAAATACTGTATCCTATAAAATTCAGGGTGTCCCCAAAAGTCCTAGTACTGGTCTAAGATTGAAGAGCTGAAACCAGCACTAAGACGTTTGGGACACTTTGTATTTTGACTATGCATCAAACACTTGGTTACCAGAATGTAAACTCCTTAAGGACAGGAACTGTGACATTTTTTCCTTTGTATCCTCAACACCTAGCCTAATGCCTGGCACATAGTAGGTGCTTCATAAATGTTTGTTGATTGATTGATAGATATTTTGTCTCCTCCAGCTCACCTCTCAAATCTATGAAAAGAAGTCCTTGTGCAGTCAGTTTCTGAAATCCTCTGAAAGTCACAGTTCTTATTGACCATAGGCTTGTTGTTGTTATGGTCCATATATAATACAAATTAAATGTTCTATCACATACAAACTTGGGGGTTAGTATATTGTAACTTAAGCAGAAACATCCTAATTTGACTTCATAAAATCCAAATTTAGGTAGAGAATTTTACGCTGCCTTTTTTCTGCTGTAAAATCTTTTTTTGAAATAAAACATGCTTGGCTCTTTTGGTGGTGGCAAAGAGTTGGAGGGTCAGGGGATGCCCATCAATTGGGGAACGGCTGAACAAGTTCTGGTGTATGAGTATAGTAGTATACTATTGTGCTGTAAGAAATGGTGAGCAGGCAAACTTTAGAAAAACCTGGAAAGACTTGAATGAATTGATTCTGAGTGAAGTGAGCAGAACCAGGAGAACATTGTACACAGTAACAGCAACAGTATGCAATTACTGACCTTGTTAGACTTAGCTCTTCTGATATGATCTAAGATAATTCCAAAAGATTCATGATGAAAAATCCTGATCCCCATCCAGAGAAAGAACTATGGAATCTGAATGTAGATTGAAGCATACTATTTTTCCTTTCTCTTGGTTTTTCTCTTTTGTTCTGATCCTTCTTTCACAACATAAGTAATATGAAAATGTGTTTAATATGATCACACATGTATAGCCTACATCAGATTGCATGCTGTCTTAAGGAGGGGGGAAAAATTTAGAACTTAGAATCTTATAAAAGCGATTGTTGAAAACTAAAAATTAATTTTAAAAAGGGGAGGACAAAAAATGAATAAAGTCACACGTGCACACACACACAATATACATACAAAGAAATAAAACATGCTTTCGTAGAGGCTATGGACCAAGTCAGTGAGAGAGGAAGGAAGAAAGGATTAGAAGAGATTTTAGAGTTTCTCTTTTTATATGAGTTCTTCTTAGTGGGGTGGTGAGAGAGATAATAAGAAAAATTTTCCTCAGCATAAGGTTGTTGTGTTTCTTTTTCCTTTTTATGTCTGTAACAATCAATAATTAAAAAAAATTAGGGTATATTTTAGGAGCTATTGATCTTTTAAAATATACTTAAATTTTAAGAACTTCTTTCACATGAATCAGAGATTCAGAAGATTACATTTTACTGGGTTTTGGCTCCCTTGAAGGAGTCATTAAGTTATATCAACCTATAAAAATATGTATAAATATCTTGGTTTCTTGATTGAGATGCATTTCTAGGAGGAAACATGTGAACTATCTCACAATACCAAATAATACCATCTAAGTTAGTACAGGGTAGATTAAAATCTTTTGATAAGCTGCAATAAACTATACATGTGATGTATTATGATATTCTAATCCTGCTCTGTCCAGCTTTTCACATTATTTCAACCAGTTGTGTACCATTTGGGAGTCATTTTGAAGCTCAGCGAGTCACTAAATTTAGAGTATAAATCATATTCTTTTTCAGTGTTTATCTTTCTCTGAGAGGGACAGAGAGTTCATTACTATCACAGACTAGCAAATCAGTCCTATATTATCATGTTACAAAATATTATTTCCAGAAGTTGGAGACCACTTCTAAGTGCATCCTTGATCACCTTTTTTAGCTTGTCATGCTACGATAGTTGAGCTTCTTGAACCCTGCCCTTCCTAGAAGCCTGTGATGCAGCTTCCTGAGTAGCCCAAGAATCTTTTTTTGTATCTCTTCAGAAGAAGGAATATTTTCATTGAGGCAGCCTGGCTCTGTGGGAACTATGCAGGATTTTGAAGTTAGATCTTCATATCACAGCTTTTGCGACTTAGAACCCGTATGCCCTCAGACTTCAACTCTCAGCCTTTAGGCAACAGCTTGGTGACACAGCGAATAGAATGCCAGTCCTGGAGTCAGGAAAACTCATCTTCCAAAGTTCAAATCTGGCCTCAGAAATTTACCAGCTGTTTGATCCTGGGCAAGTCACTTAACCCTGTTTGCCTCAGCTTCCTCATTTGTAAAATAAGCCGGAGAAGGAAATGGCAAACCACTCCATTGTCTTTGCCAAGGAAACCCCAAATAGGGTCATAAAGAGTTGGGCGCAACATGGACGCAACAACAACAACATGAGGTTCTTACGTTATATTTTCAGTTTTAGATGTGTTTCTGCTCTAAATCTATGATCCCAATTTTGCCATGCTTGACTAGAATTCTTAAAGGTTCAGAAGCATTTCTATATAAATATTTAGAGGCCTGGTGGCTTTGTTGGGGACTTCCTTAAGGTATTTTCATTAAAAACAGCATCTCAAATCAGGTTAGTTCTTATTAATTTGAGTGTTTTAATATTCAAAAATCAAAAGCCATAAGATATGAAGTACCATAAATTTTAGCTAGTTTTTGAGGCTGTCCCAAGTAACTGGGTAGAATCCACATTAAATTTCCATTCTGATCTGTTCCATTGCCCCCTGAATACTAATATAAAAATATGACTCATAATCGTTATTTTAAATCCTTCCTCTGAACATTTATAGCTAATGAGAGAGTGGATCCATCAATCCATGTAATGTTTCATGATGAGTTTACTTCTTTCTCCCACACAGCCAATCATCAACAGCTAAAGGGGAGCCATTTTTGGAAAACATGGGAATATGGATGCTAGTCAGATATCTCATAAGAACATTGATTCCCAAGCAAAATTCAAGAGGCAAATGTTCAGCATGAAATACATGGAGAAAGCCCTCCCCCACACGCTACTCTTTCTATTAATGTTAATGGACAGTTAGCAAAACAAATTCATCTTTTCCCATAATTTTAATTTGTTTTTAATTTTTGGAGGGGGGAAGGCAGGGCAATTGGGGTCAGGTGACTTGCCCAAGGTCACACAGCTTGTGAATGTGTCAAGTGTCTGAGGCCAGATTTGAACTCAGGTTCTCCTGACTTCAGGGCCGGTGCTCTACTCACTGCACCACCTAGCTGCCCCTTTTCCTATAATTTTAGCAGCATGAAGTCAAAAAAGGAATTATAGCATCTCCTTTGCTAGACGCACTGTCAATTAATGTAAACAAAGGGTCTAGTGATGACATAGCTGTTTTAGTAGACAACAAATGATAAAGGAATGTAAAAGCTGTAAACGAGCAAGCCGGCATGTGAATGGAAGACTGTCTCTTGGTCTGATTCTTTAACAGTTATCCTTTTGAGGAATAGCACAGACAAAAGTGTAACAGGGACAGAGCAACCTTTGGAAATTGAACGGATGCTAGTTACCTGAATGAGAGTCACTTTGAGTATCCTATTAATAAAAATAAAATAGAAATGCTTAGGTTATATAAATATGTGCTACTATCAAAGATATCCTTACTGAAATATTTGCTTTGAAGCTGTAAATAGGAACTCTGTGGGAAATAATCTCTCAGAAGGTTTCTGTGGCATTAAGAATAAATGTAAACCCTGCCACTTTAAGTCCATTCATTATAATTTATGTCTTGAATAGGGGCTTTAAAGAAACAATATACAGAAATCTGCTTCTCCTAAGGAAAAAAAAAATCCATAAATAACTGTAAAGCTACGTTTCTCAAGGGCTGAGTAACTAAATTGGCTGTATAAATAGCACATCCTATTTAATGAAATACATGCAATGTTAGTGTTTTGTCTGTTTCATTTTGGCTTTTTTGCAGACATTTATCTTTAAAATTAGAAATCTTTGAAACAGACATTTATGGACATTTATCTTTAAATTCTTTAAGAATAAATACTAATTTAGACCCAAATGATTAGATTATACAACTAGATTACTAAAAATGAAGAACTTAAAGACATATTTCTAGATAGAAATTTGTTTCTCCTCTTAGTTTCCCTCCTCCAAACTTCTCCATTTTTGTTGAAGACACCACCCTTCTTCCAGGATTGGAATCTGAGAGTCATCCTCCAGTCATCCCTCTCTCTGACTCTTTATATCCAATTAGTTACCAAGTCTTGTCGATTCTATCTCTACAACCTCAGTTATCCAACCCCTTCTCTTCATCCCTATGGCAACCAACATAAGTCCTCATCATTTCTCACCCAGAGCACTATAATCGTTTCCTAATTGTTCTCCTCACTTTTAGTCTCTCTTATCTCTAATCTATCTTCATAGAGCTGCCAAATTGGTATTCCTAAAACCCTTATCATTTCTCTGCTCAAAAATTTTTTGTGGCTCCTCACTACTTCTAGCATAATAGAAAGACTCAGCTTGACATCATTTCAAGTCCTACACAGTCTGGCCCCAGCCTATGGTTCCGGCTGAATTTCCCGTTGCTGCTCTTCATGCCTCCTGTCGTCTAGCTAGACTGACCTGCATGCTGTTTGCTGGATTTGGTATTGTCTCTTCTGCTTTGGCGCCTTTGGCTGTAGCAGCCTACACACAGAGCTGGAAGGGACCTCAGAGTCTAACCTGGGCCAAGTTGTCATTTTACAGATGAGAAAACTGACGATGCATCTTCTGCAGCTCTTGTCCATGTCCTACCATAAATTCAAGAGGTCTCTCCAGTGTGCTGGGGGCCTTCCTTAATCAAGGAAGAAGGAAGTAACTAAGCATTTATTAGCACATAATATGTGCCTAAGACTGTACTAAGCACTGAAGGGTACAAATAGAAGTAAAATAAATACAGTCCCTTTCCTCAAGGAACTTACATTCTAATCGGAAAAGACAACACATAAAAGGGGAGCTGAAGGGGAGGTTGGAAGGTCCATGGCATGAATGCATATTTGTGAAGTGCAGAGAAAATCAGGAATGAGGCCAGAAAGGGACTGAAGACAGTTCAGCCTGGACCCCTTCACAGAGTGGAGGCTCCAGGACAAATTTATCAATGGGAGAGGAGAGGAGTGCCTTGTGGAAGAACATTCCAGGGTGCACACTCTTGGTGTTGTCCTAAATGTTCCGGAGTGAGGAAGCCCCAGGATAAGACTGCAGTAGAGGCGTGTTTTGGGAGGGGGGGCAGGGCAATTGGAGTTAAGTGACTTACCCAAGGTCACACAGCTAATACATGTGTCAAGTGTAAAAGGCCAGATTTGAACTCAGGTCCTCCTGACTCCAGGACCAGTGCTCTACTCACTGCGCCACCTAGCTGCCCCCACCACCTAGCTGCCCTGAGGCATGTTTTAAGTCCAGAGAAAGTGAGAAACAGGGCCAGGAAAGGAATGAACAATTAGTAAATGTATTAATTAGGGTTCTGTGTCTAATCCCTTTGTCAAGGCAGATCATTTGTTTACCATGAGATAGCTCATCTTAATTAAAACCACTAGTATCCAGGAATAAATAGTATTTTTCACATATTGAATTTCATAGCAGGGAGTCAGGCTCAGCTAAGAATTGTCTGTTCTGGAAATAATGAAATGGTGTTTGTGTGTTGCAGGCCTTTGTTCAGTGTTTGCCCACTATAAATGTTTTGGTAGTTTGTCTAAAGCCAAAGATAACATGTCTAAATTACTGTTTCTTTACTCATGAATTTCAGCATTGGAAAAAGGTAGAAAACTCTGGCTCCCTGATGTGAACTTCCATATGTGAAAACATAAGACTTAGTTGTACTAAACCAAAAGCATTGCCTTATGTCCGGTAGCTAGTATTTTGAAAGTTTGGAGAGCTCTAAGTACTGGCAACAGCAGATAGGCAGAACCATCATATAATATAGTGAAAATAGGAACTGAATTAATAGATGCCTACCTATTTTCGTGTCACCAATCTTTTACTCTGAATTTGATTACTCTGAAATGATTTTTCTTTGTTCAGCTTAGCAGTATGACCCATTGCCTTATACCTAGCAAATCTTACTCATTTCAAACCATGTTTATTTTTTTAAAATGAGGGTGAAGTAAGTTAACAACCAGTGTTCTCCTTGGAAAATTAAGAGAGGAATAACCATTTACATAGTGCCTACTCCATGCTAGGCACTATTCTAAGCACTTTTACAAATATCATCTCATTTCATCCCTGCAACAACCTTGGGAAGTAGGTGCTGTAATGATCCTAATTTATAGGTAAGGAATTTGAGGCAGAAAGAGTGACTTTCCCAGGGTCACACATCTAATAAATGTGTGACATGAAATCTGAATTCAGATCTTCCTTACTCCAGACCCAATGCTCTGTCCACTGTACCACTCATCTGCCTCTAGTATCAGTAGAGGACCAAGGCAGAGTGGTCTATGTACAGTCCTCACAGTCTTTTGCTGTTCCAGTTCTGTACTCCCAAATTTTTATCATCCTGTATAAGATTGTCATGAGGAGGAAAACAGCAAGATTGAGAATGTTCTTAAAATCAATCCAAAAGAAAAAATTCAAAGTTTGATTTCTGTGACCTTGATTAGACAAAAGGTAAAACAGTAAAGTTAGTGAACCTGTAGAAGTTATTAAGATTTTTTGGAAACCATTTCTTATAGGCTGCTAAAGTGTATATGTTGTGTTTTACTGCTCTGGTGAAATAATCTCACTGCCATATAAATGGAAAATATTTTGATTACGTGCTTTCCTTGCCAGTGTTTGTAAGTGGTATCTTTCCCTTACCAACTACCTTAGAGCTCACTGTAACCTCAATAAATCCTTCAGTATGACCTATGTGAAATTTTACTGTCTGTTCCTTGTATTGATCCAGTCACACTCTTCAAAAAAAATCTTTCAATAAAATAGGTGTTTTGGGAAGTATGAGAGAGGTTATCAATATAAATTATGCTTCTCTGAAAACAAAAGGTGAACTCTTTCATTTAGGACTCTCTCTTGTTCTTATAGGTCTACAAAAGAAAAACCAAAGCAGCAAAGGCAGAATACCTGAAGCAGCTAGCTGCATACAGAACAAGCCTCAAATCCAAGATGTACTATATGATTGTCTGGTATTGTGACAAATTGTGGCCATGTAGGTACACTCTGATAGCTATTTAAAAAACTTAAAAAGATACTTTGATATTTGCTACAACCAATTGCCTCAACTGAAAACTAAATCCTGAACTGAACCCTACCTTTTTCTAAGTAGATACTCACGTTTTACAAGCCTAGGCAGAGTAGAAAGACCTCTTTATCTTAATGAAGAATTATCTATTTGGGGGTTGTCAGTTTTATGGGGTTCTACATAGTTGATTTTTTTTATGCCAGATCAACTCTCTTTCAATTTATGACATACTCCTAGCCTTCTTTCTTCCACAATCTTGTTATTGAATGCTCAGGAAAATAATGAACAGTTACTAATATAGCAGCAGCATACAGGTAGCAAATATAGACACAGTGTTGGTGGCTGGAAGCTGGGCTTGGAGTCATGGCAATCTAGGTACAAGTTCTAGGATGCCACCTCTTCTTACTAGTTGTGTAACCTTGAGTAAGCGACTTAACCTCTCTATGCTTTAGAGTATGGATATCAAACCCACATAGAAACTTATCAGTGTCAACTGCATGTTGACTTTAAAAACTACAAATTATCTTTGTTATATTGTATTTTTTTCATTAAACATTTCCAAATTACTTTTTAATCTGGTTCCAATCTTGGAGTTTTGCAGGCCCCTGGAGTTTGACACCTCTACCCTTGGGAAACTCCTTAGGATTAGAGACCTTTCACTGGGGAAGAAGGGGAAAAATACACACACGCACATACACACACACACACACACACACACACACACACACACACACACACACACACACACACCCCTTACTTTCCAAAGCAAAGTAGAGTATTCTAGGTCAACCATTCAGTCCATCACTAAACATTAATTAAGTGCCTACTATGTTGCAGGCACTGTGTTAAATACTGGGGATACAAAAATAGGCAAAGGTAGTCCCTCCCCTCAAGGAGCTTATAATCTAATGGGGGAGACAACATGCAAAAAAGTATATCCAAAGCAAGCTATATACAGGATAAATAGGAAGTCCTTAAAAGGAGGAAAGCACTCGAATTAAGAGGGTTTCTTTCCCAAAGTGTAGGAGTGTAGATTGGGATGTAAAGGAATCCATGGATCCCTGAATATAGTGGAATTATAACAATGAATGCTGGCTTTGTAGGCACGTGGCCTGTGCATGAGCTCTGGCTCTGTGACTGACTGACCACCTATGTGACTTGGGGCCAAAGCAACTTCTGGCTCTAAATCTTCTCTCCCTCCCTCTATTGCCCTTTATCGCCTCAAATTCTCAAGTGTTGCCTCTGGGGCCTCAAATTATTATAGAATAGAACAGGTCATTTTGATACAGTACTTTACATTATACCAGATAACGCCTTCGCAGCATCATTCAAATGTATTCATTTCTGTTTTACTGATAAGAAACTATCTTCTCAGAATTGTGGCATAGACATTGCTTGTGTCAGGGCCAAAACTCGAACCTAGGTCTCATGACTCCAAATGGAGCATTCTTCTCAGTATGCCATGTTGCATTACAGAAGGTAGGGCCTACACCTTTATAGTTCCCTTTACTGCAACACCTTACAGTAAAGTTAGCTAACCCACCTAAATTACCTAAGCTTAATTTTGGACTTTGGTTCTATATCTATATTCTCCCTTGGGATCTCAGAGAAGCGATTAGATATATCATCATTGAAACTTGAATATTATACCAAAAGATATATGTGTAACTTATTTTCTCTAAAATATAACTTCCTATTCTAAAAAAAAGTATTAAATACTTATTTTTGAGTGTCTGACTAGGTACATTTCTTAAAAGCAAAACTTAAGTTAAAATCGACTGAGGACTTATAGATTTAAAAACAAAGAGAAAGAAATATAAAGATATTAGTACTAAGATTTTAGAACATAAGATAACCCATACTGGGTTAAGTGGCATCTTACTCCATCTCTGGTAGTAGAAAAGAAGAATCTCCTCACTCTAGGAGTTAAAAAGTAAACCGTCTTCTAGATGACAAGGAAACAGCCCAGGAAGGTATGAGTGATTGCACTATGTATCCCGATGCCTGGTTTAGTTCTTTTTCTTAATATATCTTTGGGCCAGAAATGTTAGGAATTTACCTAAAAATCCTTAACTTCCCCTTTATCAGCCTATGATTTATTTCTCATCCAGTCATTCATCAGAGTCTATTTTTTTTTCAGAGTCTATTTTTACATTTATGTTTTCTGCCCTCTGTTACAAAGGATCAATTGTATATGAAGCATATAAAAATTATGTGAAACTAATAGTTTTTCACTGATAAAAAGTTCATCATGTAGATTTCATCAGCTCGCACACTAAAGAGTCTTCAGATTCCAGGACTCTTGATGTTTGATGGAGGGTTAATATGCACAAATTATGAAGCAATTCATTCGCTACATTTCTCATCTCAGTTTAGTTTCTTTTTAAAGACAAAATACATCGAATTTTGTTCAGATTGTTTCCAATACATGAAAATCAATACATAAAGTAAAAATCCCAGGAAAAGGCATTAATACTATACAGATTGTCAGTATGCCCTAACACTGACTACACCTTAACTTTCAAAACAACCGTCCTTTGATTTGTTCTTAGTTGCAACTTCGGGTATTATTCTATCTCAGAATTGCAACCTACAGTATGTAGTGATTTGTATAAATGCTTGAAATCACCATTTCTGCATTTAAAACACCAAGAACTTTTTTACAGCTTACTATGACATCTTTCTACACTTTGGCAGTAGGAATTTTGCTGGATCTGTTATATGTCTATTTATATACAGCTATCTGTTGTATGTATACACATTGAAGAAGAGGCATAAACATCCGCTCCCAGCTGGAAAAGGATGCCCTGATGCTATGTATAGGTGCATAGATTTGCAACATAATGTTACAGGTGACTGTAGAAAATTTACCAGCGCACCATCATATCAGTCAGTCAGTAAACATATTTTAACTACATGTTTTGTATTTATCCCTGTACTGAGTGCTGGGGAGACACAAAAAAAGCCAAAGATGGTCCCTGCACTTGAAGGGCTTGCAGTCTAAGAGAGGGAGACAACATACATGAAAACAAATATATACAACGCAAGCCATATCCAGGATAAATTATTAACAGAAGGAAGCCACTAAAATCAAGAGGGGTTGGGGAATGCTTCCTATAGAGGATGGGATTTTCTTTGGAATTTATATGTTACAAACAACTAGAGGGAGGCGTAGCCTGAGTGCTCCCCCAAACTCCTCTGGAAACCTTGAAATAATGCCCTAAAACAAAATTCTGGAGCAGTAGAACCTATAAAAGAATGTAGTGAAATAATTTTCCTGCCAAAGACAACTTAGAAGGTCAGCAAGAACGGTCTGTCCCACTGGGGCGAGAGTGCAACCCAGTACAGGGCAGGCTATGCCAGTGCAGACCAGGCCCCAGCAAACCAGGAACAGGACTTGGGAGCCACTCAATCAGCAGCAGCTGCTTCTGGAGCTCTCAGCCCACAGATGGTAAAGGGTTGAACAACTGGTCACAAAGAGATTACAGGGGTCCCTTTGCTACCACTGGGGGCAGGATTCTGTTGTTTTGCTCATACTCAGATCTGGGTTACAGTCCTAGGTGGCAGTCCCAAGATGAGGACAACCACTAGCACACCAGAGCTTGTGGCCACAGTGGATCAAAGACCCTTGTCACAGTTTCATGGCAGAAAAGAATGCCTTGTAGTTGTTCACAGACCAGGCCATAGGCCAGGAGAGTAGTAAACACACCTCTCCTTAGATCATACTACCTTGGAAGAAGTGAAAACTTACAGGTCCCTAAAAGTATCTCTAAAAACAGCTGCACAAAACCCCTGAAGCTTGGGATGATACACCCTCAACTGTGGAAGCAGACCCCTACTTTAGCAAAGAGTTAAAGTCCAGTTAAGAAATAAACTGGAAAAATGAGCAAACAACAGAAAAAAATTCTAACCATAAAATGTTGTTATGATGACATGGAAGATCAAAGCACACACTCCGAAGAAGACAACAAAGTCAAAACTCCTCCATCCAAAGCCTCTGAGAAAAATATGAATGGGTCTCAGGTCATGGAAGAGTTCAGAAAGGAATTTGAAAAGCAAGTAAAAGAGGTAGAGGAAGAATTGGGAAGAGAAATGAGAGTGATGCAAGAAAGTCATGAAAAAAAAAGACTCAACAGCTTGGTAAAGAAGGCACAAAAAAAATGCTGAAGAAAATAACACCTAAAAAAACCTGAATAGGCCAAATGGTAAAAGAAGTACAAAAATCTAATGAGAAGAAGAAAAGCAGAATTGGCCAGGCGGAAAAAAAATATACAAAAGTTCACTTAAAGAGAATAACTCCTTAAAAAGCAGAATTGGACAAATGAAAAAAGAGACATAAAAAGTCACTGAAGGAAAAAACTCCCTAAAAAGTACAATTGAACAAATGTGAAAGGAGGTACAAAACTCACTGAAGAAAATAATTCCTTAAAAATTAGAAATGAGCAAATGGAAGCTAATGACTTTATGAGAAATCAAGAAACAATAAAACAAAACCAAAAGGATGAAAAAATAGAACAAAATGTGAACTGTCTTACTGGAAAAATAACTGACCTGGAAAATAGATCCAGGAGAGATAGTTTAAAAATTACTGGACTACGTGTAAGCCATGATCAAAAAAAGAGCCTTGACATCATCTGTTAAGAAATTACCAAGAAAAACTGCCCTGATATTCTGGAGCCTGAAGGTAAAATAGAAATCAAAGGAATCCATTGATCATCTTCTGAAAGAGATCTCAAAATAGAAACTCTGAGGAATATTATGGCCAAATTCCAGAGCTTCCAGGTCAAGGAGAAAATATTACAGGCAGCCAGAAAGAAACAATCCAAGTATCATGGAGTCACAATCAGGATAACACAAGATTTAGGAGCTTCTACATTAAAGGATCAGAGGACTTGGAAATTGATTTTCTGAAGGGCAAAAAAGAGTTAGGCTTACAACCAAGAATCACCTACCCAGCAAAAATGAGTGTGATCCTTCAGGGGGAAAAATGAATAGCAGTCAAATAGAGGACTTTCAAGCATTCTTGATGAAAAGACCAGAGCTGAATAGAAAATTTGTCTTTCAAATACAGGTCTCAGGAAGCATAAAAAGGTAAACAGGAAAGGAAAATCATTTCTCATTACTAGGGCTATTAGTAGGGACATAGAGGGCATAGGCATGAGTTGAATATGAAGGGATAATAGCTAAAAAAAATTTAAGGGGTGAGAAAGAGGAATGTACTGGGAGAAAGGGAAAGGGAGAAGTAGAATGGGGTGTATTATCTCACATAAAAGAGGCAAAAAAGTTTTTATGGTAAAGGAGAAGATGGGAGAGATGGTAGAGAATGCTTGAACCTTATGCTCATAGGAAATAGCTCAAAGAGGGGGCGGAGCCAAGATGGCGGCTGGGAAGCAGTGACTGGCGTGAGCTCCCCACCAAGTTCCTCCAAAAACCTATAAAACAATGGCTCTGAACCAATTTTAGAGCTGCAGAACCCACAAAGTGGCAGAGGGAAGCAGGGCTCCACCGCAAGACAGCCTGGATGGTCCCTGGGTAAGGTCGGTCCCACACGGACCTCC
>CM053622.1:230283731-230300869 GCA_028646595.1 Phalanger gymnotis | reverse complement strand
TATGTTCCATGCTTGGGAGGATGCACTGCCTCACCAGCACTCCTCCTTCCCCAAGAACCCCCTACCTGGAATGGGCTTAAATCTTCAGCAGGCTCTTCACTCCTGCTCTGATCATCCACTTAATTACCCTCCCACCAGGTGGGCTCCGTGTGGGATAGACCTTACCCAGAGACCATCCAGGCTGTCCTGGGCTGGAGCCCTGCTTCCCTCTGCCACTTTGTGGGTTCTGCAGCTCTAGAATTGGTTCAGAGCCATTTTTTAATAGGTTTTTGGAGGGACTTGGTGGGGAGCTCACACCAGTCACTGCTTCCCAGCCGCCATCTTGGCTCCGCCCTGATGACTGCTACTTTGTAATATTTTGAAGTCCGGAAGTATGATTCCCCCTTAGTTATCTACTTCTTTTTGTAATTTCTCTTGATATTGGAGATATTTCATTTTTTCCAAGTGAATTTTATTGGTACTTTATCAAGCTCTATGAACTATCTTTTTGATCATTTAATTGGTATTAAAAATGTAAATTAATTTTGGTAGTATTGTCATTTTTTATTTTATTGACACAGCCCAACCACGAGAACTACATATTCCTTCAGTAATGTAAATTGTTTTATTTCTTTAAGAAGCACTTTGTAACTGGATCTATATATTTTGTGTGACTTTGTAGATTGATCCTCATATGTTTATGCAATTAGGAGTTACTTTGAATGATAGTTCCTTTTCTATTACTGCCTCTTAGATTTTACTATCATATAGAAATGTAATTGATTTTTGAGGGTTTAGTTTTGTAGCTGCAACTTTGTGGAAAGTATTAAATATCTTGATTAGTATTTTTGCTGATCCTCTAGGATTTTCAAGTAAGCTATCAAATCATGAGCAAATAGGTATACTTTTATCTCATCTTTACCTATCTTTGTGCTTTTCATTTCTTTCTCTTTTCCTATTGCTGTTATTAGCATTTCTAGGACTTTACCAAATAAAAATGGAAAGAGTGGGCATCTTTCATTATATTTTTGGAAAAGGTTCTAGTGATCCCATTGCATATTATGCTTTTTTAATTTTTCAGTTCTGAATTCTCTTCCTCTTTTTCCTTGCTCCCCTACTCACTGAGAAGAAAAACAAAATAGAATATAAATTTATATGGTTATGTGAAACAATTTCTACATTAGTCCTATCTAAGCAGAAAGAGAGAAAGAAAATATACTGCGTGCTGTACTCTGAGTTTATCTGCTCTCTATCTATAGGTGGATAGCATGATTCATCTCAAGTCCTTTGGAATTATGGTTGATTATTGTGCTAGTCAGAGCTACTAAGTCTTTCAAAGTTGATTATCTTTACAATATTGATTTTATTGCATAAATTTCTCTTCCAGTTTTCACTTCACTTTCTTTCAGTTCATACAAGTGTTCCCAGGTTTTTCTGGAACCATTTTATCATTTCTTACATTTCACTAGTATCCCATCATATTTATATTATATAATTTCTTCAGCCATTTCCCATTTGACAGGTGTCTTCTCTGTTTCTAGTTCTTTCTCTACAAAAAGAATTGCTAGAAATATTTTCATATATATAGGGCCTTTTCCTCTTTTCTTGATCTCCTTGAGGTGTAGACCAAGTAGTAGTATTGCTGGGTCAAAGAGTATGTATAATTTAATAGCTTTGAGGGCATAGTTCCAAAGTGCTTTCCAGAATGGTTCAAAGAATTCAAAGCTCCACCAACAATGCATTATTATACCTATTTTCACTCAGCTCTTCCAGCGTTTGTCATTTTCTGTTTTTGTCATCTTAACCAGACAGAAGTGGTACCTCAAAATTTTTAAAAATTTTACATTTCTCTATTCATGATTTAGAACATTTTTTTCTATGATCAGATGTCTGGGAGGTCTTGCTCTGAAAACTTTCTATTCATATCCACTGACCCATTATCAATTGAAAAAAAGGCTCTTATAAATTTGATTTGCTTCCTTAAATTTCTTATAAATGACATCTTTATCAGAGAAACTTGCTACAAAATTTTCCCTCACCCTCCAGTTTTCATGCTGATCTTCTAATTTTGTATGGATTGGTTTTGTTTATATAAAAACTTTTTAATTTTATGTAATCAGAATTTTCCCATTTACCTTCCGTGAACCTTTCTATTTCATGTTTGTTCATGATTCTTCCCCATCCATAGATCTGATAGGTAATTTCTTTCATGCTCTGCTAATTTGTTTATGATGCTGCCTTTTCTGTCTAAATCACATACAAATTTGGAGTTTGTCCTAGTATATAGTAAAAGATGTTGGTTAGCATTTAATTTTGGCCACAGTTTTCCAAGTAGTTTTTTTTTCAATCAGTGAGTATATGCTATACTACCATGCTAATCTATTCCCCTAATTTACCTGTGTTTTCTTTTATCCAGACAAAATTATTTAGAAAATAAAAGCTTTATTGTATAGTTTGAGATCAGTTACTGCAAGGGTTCTTTCCTTCTCATTTTTCTTCTTTGATATTATTGACCTTTTATTTCTCAGATAAATTTTGTTATTTTTTCTAGCTCTCTAATCCTTTGGCAGTTTGATTGGTATGGCACTAAATGCTTTTTTTTATTACTCTAATTTTTTCTTTTGGAGGAGGGAAGGCAATTGGGGTTAAGTGACTTGCCCAGGGTCACACAACTAGTAAGTGTCAACTGTCTGAGGCCAAATTTGAACTCAGGTTCTCTTGGGTCCAGGGCCAGTGCTCTATTCACTGCACCACTTAGCTTCCCCTAAATGCTTTTATTTTTAAATTGATAATTTTTATATTATTAAAAATGGTCCCCCTGTGCCTGTGCTGTGTAGAATTTTTAGCATAAATGAGTGTTGTATTTTGTTAAAGGCTTTTTCTTCTTTCATGTGGGTTTGGATGTTTTTGTTTTTAATATGATTGATAGTGTTGACTGTTTTGCCAATGTTGAACCATCCTTCTGTCCTTGACATAAATCCAAATTGGATATAATGAATGATTGCCTGGGTCAGTTGCTATAGTCTGTTTGATAGGATTTTATTTAAAATTTATGCCAATCTTTTTAATACCATTATGCAATCAGTATTCTTCTATGGCTTTAAGACATGACTGCCCTCTTTTTTGATTCTTGTTATAAGCATAGTTCACTGAGTAGTGGTAGGTAGGTGGATATATTCTGAAATGCAGATAAAACAAAAATGAAAATGTCAATAAAAAGAATTTTAAGACACTGAACATAATTTCTGCATAAATGAAAATTAGCATCACAGGGCAAAGAAGAAGGAAAGGAGGCTGTGACAACATTTTGCAAAAAAGAACTTCAAAGAAGTAAAAAGAGTAAAAGATGTCATCAGAGCAATGAATGAGAGAAAAAGATGGACTGGTCACATAATGATGGCAAAGGATGACAGGTAAATAGCCTATGTCTTCCGCTAGTATCTCCAACTGTAACATCAAGAGAAAGTGAAGAAGGTCCCAGCATATTCATTGAAACTTTGAAGCAAACTTGTGGGAAGACTGGGATAAAAATCATGCAGGACGGGCAAGAATGAATAGTTGGTTGGTTGTTGTCCTTCATTCTTGAAGAGGACCCAAATGACATCACTATGCTAGAGCCAAGTTTCAATGTGTCCGACTGTGGCTGACCAGACCAATATGAATTCAAAATTCTCTAACACAGGTCAGGCACAAATAGTCCATGTGAATATTTGGGGTAGGAACTCTAAACCTGTGCATCTTGCTTTTACTTTGAGCTATTTCCATTCTGCTTTGCTCATAGAGCATAGCACCTTCTCTGATGTGGGCACGCCATGCCAAGTGATCCTGTGCCAGTGTCTCCCATGACACAAATCAATTCAAAAGTGCTTAAGAGAGACCTTGAAAGTGTCCTTGTATTGCTTCTTCTGACCACCATGTGAATGCTTGCCCTGTGTGAGTTCTCCATAAAATGGTCCTTTTGGCAAACATGTTTTGCATTCGAACAATGTGGCCAGCCCATCGGAATTGTGCTCTCTGAAACAGTTTGAATGCTTGACAATTTAGTTCAAGGAAGGACCTTAGTGTCTGGTACCTTATCCTCCCAGGTGACCTTCAGAATCTTCCTAAGACAATTCAAATGGAAGCGATTCAGTTTCCCGGCATGACACTGTTAGACTGTCTAGGTTTCACAGGCATACAACAATGAGGTCAGCACCACAGCTCTGTAGACTTTCAGTTGGGTAATCAGTCTAATACCTCTTATCTCCCATACTTTCCTTCAGAGCTCTGGCTGTGTGTCAACCTCATTATCAATGTGTACATACCTGGAAAGTACACAGCCAAGCTACGTGAACTTAGCTACAGCACTCACAATTTGTCTATTTGCTATAAACTGATGGTTTTACTTATGGATGGTGTGGTGGTGGCTGATGGAGCACCTGTGTTTCCTTGGTGTTAATTGCTAGGCCAAAATTAGCACAAGCAGCAGAGAAGTGATCCATAGTTTGTTGCATCTCAGCTTCAGAGGCTGCATTTGCATCTGCAAACAGGAAATCATGCACCAATACTTCCTCCACTTTGGTCTTGGCTTATAGTCTTTTCAAGTTGAAGAATTTACCATCAGTGTGGTAGCTGACCTTGATGCCATGTTCATCCTCATTGAAAGCATTTGACAACATGGCTGAAAACATCATGCTAAAAAGCATGGGAGCAAGCACACAGCTTTGTTTCACTCCATTGGTGACTGGGAAGGCATGAGAGCATTGTCCATTATCTAGAACCCGGGCAAGCATGCTGTCATGAAATGGACATACAATGCTGATGAAATTCTCTGGGCAACCAAATTTTGACATAATTTTCTATAAGCCCTCATGACTGACAGTGTCAAAAGCCTTGGTCAGATCTACAAATATTGAGTACAGACCTCTGTTCTGCTCCTGGCATTTCTCCTGGAGTTGTCAGGCAGCAAACACTCTATTGACTGTTCCTTGGCCCTTTTTCAAGCCACACTGGCTCTCAGGTAGATGACCATCTTCCAGGTGAAAGATAAGCCTACTAAGGAGGACTCTGGCAAGAATCTTGCCAGCAATAACTAAGAGAGAGAACCCCCCCCCCCCACCTCGGGCACAGGATGATCTATTTCCTTTACCTCTATAGAGATGGGTAATGGACCGATCCTTGAACTCCTGGAGGATAAACTCCTCTTGCCATATAACCTGGAAAATTTCAGTGAGCTTTTGTATGAGCAATGGACCCCCCACCTTGTAAATCTCAGCTGGAATAGAATCAGCACCAGGTGCTTTGCCACATGAAAGGAGCCTAATGGCATTCAAAACCTCTTCTTCAGTTGGAGCTTCAGCTAGGGAAGGATTGACTTCTACCTGAGGTAAAAGGTCAGTGGCCTCAGCATTGATCGATGATAGTCTGTTGAGAACACTATGGGAGTGTTCAGCCCATCTCTCTAGGATCATATCCTTATCACGAATCAATGTGGCTCTGTCAGCACTGAGTAGTTGAGATGCACCATAAGTCTTTGACCCATAAACAGCCTTCAAAGCATCATAAAAGCACTTTGGATTGTTACCATCAGCATAAAACTGAATTTCATCTGCTTTCTTCCTGAGCCAAGAATCCTTCATCTCTCTAAGCTTTGCTTGTACTTCACTTTTGATGGAATTAAATGCTGCCTTATTAGAGATGAATGAACTATCCTGCTGGTGGAGTTCTTGCTTTTCTTTTAGCAGCTTCTGAATTTCCCCATCATTTTCATCAAACCAGTCTTGTTTTTTGCAAGTGTTCTGACCCAGATGATCAAATGTAGTGCTATCCCCCAAATCTCTGAAAGCTGCCCACTCCTTTTCTACTCCACTGTTGCCAACTGTGTGTTGGCTCAACTCTCCCTCCAAGTTAGCAACAAACTGTTCCTGCTAAGAGAAGAGTTCTAATTTGTTGACATTAATTCTTCAGATAGTCATTTTGCTTTGGGGCAACCGCTTTTGTTGAATTCAAATATTTAGTTTGGAAAGGATAAGTCAATGATTAGTCGAGCACTTTGCACCACACATTACCTTCATCACTCTCACATCCTGTCTGTCTCTTCTCCTTACAATCACATAGTCTATTAAATGCCAATATTTGCTGTGAGGGGGCATCCATGAAGTTTTATTGCATTTAGCTAAACGGAAGACAGTGTTGATGATGAAAAGGTCATGAGATGCACAAGTCTTCAGTAGTAAGTGATCATTGCCATTGCTGTTTCCAATTCCATTCCTCCCTAGGACTCCCTGCCAAGTCTGGTAGTCTGAGCCTATTCTAGCATTAAAGTCACCCAGAATTATATGCTTGTCTTTTGGCACATTGATTGATGATAAGGGTCTCCAGGTCTTCATAAAATTTTTCTTTGACCTCATCGGGGTCCGTCATGTTGGGAGCACAGGCACTGATGATGGGGGCATGACATTTTCCTGCAAGTGGCAACCGCATTGTCATGAGCCTGTCATTCACTCCTTTTGGCAGGCATACAAGCTTGTTGACAGATTAGTTTTGATTGAGAAACCTAGGTCAGCTACACAGTACTCCCTTTTATTGCAACCACTCCAGAAAAACATGCATCCAGCTCTAACTTCAATAAGTTAGCCATCATATGCCAGCCTTGTTTCACTCAGAGCTGCTATTTGGATGTGATAACTGCTGAGTTCTTTTATAACAAGAGCTGTTTGTCTTTCAGGTCTACTGGATTTTGTGTTGTCTATAAGTATGCACACATTCCATGTGCCAATGGTGAGTGGAATCATCTTTGTAGACGTTTTTTGTACATTTTTTTTTTTGTATTTCGACTGCAGAGTGGGATTCCTTGCCTGCTGCAGTAATCAGGCCAGAGTTGGGTAAGCAGAAAATTTTTAGATCACCTTTTCTTCTTTTTTTAAAGTTTTTAAAAAATTTTATTTATTTTCCATTTTCAATATTCATTTCCATAAGTTTTAAATTTTTTCTCCCTCCTTCCCCCAAGACGACATGCAATTTGATATACATGTGCTTTACACATACATTTCTATTCAACACATTTTCACATTAGTCATGTCGCATAGAAGAATCATAATGAATGGGAGAAACCACAAGAAAGAAAACAAAACAGGAGAGAAAAGAGTCTGCTAAATTCTGCATTCTGATTCCATAGTTCTTTCTCTGGATGTGGGTAGCATTTTCCATCATGAGTCCTTTGGAAAAGTTTTAGGTCCCTGAATTGCTGAGAAGGGCTAAGTCTATCAAAATCAGTCCTTGCACAGTGTGCTGTTACTATGTAGAATTGTCTCCTGGTTCTGCTCACTTCACTCAGCGTCAGTTGATCAGTCTTTCCAGGTTTTCCTGAAGTCTGCCTGCTCATCATTTCTTTAGCATAATAGTATTTCTTTACATTCATATGCTATAACTTGTTCAGCCATTCCTGAATAGATGGGCATCCCCTCAATTTTCAATTCTTGGCCACCACAAAAAGAGCTACTATAAATATTTTTGTACTTGTGAGACCTTTTCCCATTTTTATGATCTCTTTAGGATACAGCCCTAGAAGCGCTATTGCTGGGTCAAAGGGTATGCACATTTTTATACCCTTTGGGCATAGTTCCAAATTGCTCTCCAGAATGGTTGGATCAGCTCATAGCTCCACCAACAATGAATTAGCCTTCCAACTTCCCCACATCTTCTCCAGCATTTATCATTTTCCTGTTTTGTCATGTTAGCGTTAGCCCATCTCATAGGTGTAATGTGATACCTCAGTAGGACACCTTTTCTAGCCCCTTCCTTACATCAGGAGGTGAGTAGTGTGATCCTCAAAAAGCTGCTTAGATACCCAGGGGGCTGCTGCTTCCAGTGATAAATGACCCTATGGCCTGGGCCGCCTGTGTGCAGGATTGTGACTATAGCTCCCAGTGTATCCACACCTACTGCTTTGTTACCTTGCCTGTCACCACAGGACTTTGAGATAGGTATAATGATAAAATAGTATGGGTGTCTTTTGGTTCACGCGTAAATTCGATTTAAGTGAGACACAGTTACACAGCCCTTGGCCTCACTCTCTCTTCTAAAGTTGTCACAGTCCAGTGGCAGGGCAGAATCAAAATGACTGGTGACGGCTCAAGATGCAGTGGATGAACTTGGCATCTTCGATGTCTAACCAAACCCTAAGTGCTCCACAGCGCCTGCTTCAGCTGCCTTCATGGCCATTGGAACAAATTGTTCCCATCTGTCCATTCTGCCGGGGAAGTCGTCACATGCTTGGGATAGACACTGTCCTAAATCACCAATAGGTTTGAGACCCCTTGGTTATCCTCAACCTGGTTTAGCCTGTCTGCCGAAATGGTTTACCAGGGTGTGACCACTGCGCATACTACAGCTTCTTGGAACCACAGGTGAGAGTTGGGTAGAACAGGTGGATACCAAAAGTGGAAATCATCCCAGAAAAGGGCTCAGCAGCCATCACACCAGAGGTACTAGTCTTCCCTGAACATACCCTACACCCCAGGCAGGAATGAATAGGTTGCAATCTGTAGCATTAGAGTGATTAGCCAAATTGATGAGACCACAGATCCTTTTGAGTAGTTTTTAAATTCTAGGGATACAAGATAATACCTCTAATGTCTGACAATCCAGGCTTAACAATGATTGGTTTACTTCTTCAAAGACTTTTAACTGAATGTGCCCTAGATCCACACCTGAACCTGAACCCTAAACTGGTCCAAAAGTCCCAGAACAAAGGGTAGAGCCCATGTCATGGACTGCCTTGTATCTCACGTATCTTGCACAGAGTGGGCATTCAGGAGATACCTGAACAGGAAGGAGGATCAGGAACAGCTATAATCCAAAAATGTTCAGTGAGCAGCAGCATATGATATGGTTTTAGGATGACAGTACATTTATTTTGTGCCTACTAGGTATAGGGCAGTATGACAGGAATTACGGGGTTTATGAAAAAGGGTGAAACAAGTTTATGTGCAAAACCAATTTATTAATACTTATGTTATCTAATATGAAGGAAACACTATTTAGACTTAATCTTTCTCAATGCTATCAAATAAACTATTAATTAAATGAACATAAACATTACTCTATTATCTATTAGACAATAAAACAACCCCCGCCCCCAGAAACAAACTTTCAGATTTCCTAGACTTTCCTAGTAAGTATGTCTTATACTGGTATTCAAAAACAAGGTTCTCTTTCTGCTGGAGAGAGTACAGAGATAGCCTCAGTTGCCAGCCAAGGTCAGGCTGAAGACTGGGCATCTTCTATGCCATGTTATAATTCTAGATATGAGTGTTAGCTGGTTACAGCCAAATTCAGATTGGTGATAGATTGCCTACACTTAGATGAACAGAAGCTATCAATCAAAGCTAAAATCATTAGCAAGCATTTATCAATTGCTCACCAAATCTAGGGAACATGTTTGTGAAATCTGTGTAAGACATATCATTAGTAGCTATTTACAAAATTTGAGATGTGCAAAAATTATTATTAGCTGTTACCCAATTTGGGGAATACTGTTACTGCCAAGCTATAATACTCAAGTCCTTATTACAGAAAAGCAACTTGCATAACTTGTCACTAAATGGAGGCTTGCAGCAAAATGGAATCAGTTTTATCAAGGGAACAAATTTACTTTCACTACAGATAGTTTATGTTCTCAACTTAAAATCTAGGCGATAAGGACTCCTGTAAATCAGTACATGATTAAATGCTAAATAAGGCGCATAAGTAATATATGCTTTGGCTTCAGGAGAAAGTCAGGGCATCTCTTGAGTAGTCTGAGAAGACATGGGAAAGAGAATTGAACAGTGAATCTTGAAAGATATGTGAGATTTGGGTAGGCAAAAAAGAGTATGATTACGGTTCAGAGGTGAATGTAGAGACGAGTATGAGGGAATGTTATGGCAGATGGTTCACTGATTTTTTTTTCAATATGTCTCATATTCATTCCTCTCCATGTCACTCCCCTGATTAAAAAAAAATAACCATCAATGTTTGTACAAGAAAGTAGCTGGAGATAACGGTAGGAAGGTGAGTTTGGCTTAGATTGTAGTAGACGTTAAATGTCAGGTGAAAGACTTGGAACTTTATCTTTTGGGAGAGGAAGACGAGGAAATGTTTTGATCAGTGAAGTAATATGATGAAAATAGAAAGTATAGACAGAAAAGGGTGGTAGGGGTGTGAGAGTATAAGAAAATAAATAAGATGATAGTAGTAGGCTTAGAGAGAGAGGGAGAGATGAGAGACACTGAGAAAAATAAGTAGACTTGGTGAATTAATTAAATATTAGGAGAATGGAGGAGCAAGAAATCAAAGGTGACTCAGGTTTCATGCCTAAAAGGCAGGGAAAATTTTGGTATCACTATCCCAGGAACAGAAACAAATTTCAAAGAGAGGAAGAGAAGTTCAGTTTTTTAAAAGTGTTGAATTTGGGTCACCTTGTTCCCAAACAATACTTCACCAATGTAGGTTGGTGTATCAGCCTCTAGTAGACGCCAAAAATGTTACATCCTCTTCTGTCTTGCCTTGACTCTGAACACACTCCACTGGGTGAGTTCCATGGGGATTTCGTAAGGATGCTTTTGAGCTTAAAAAATTAATTCAATAAATATTTAATAAGCACTGACTTCTATATTATTTGTATAAACTCTTAACACAGATGCTGTGTGTATTTGTCACAGAGTCTGCCTAGGCTAACAATAATAGTAATAATAATAATAAACAACTCACATTTACAAACCACTGACTATAAGTGAGCGAGGCATTGTTCTAACTGCTTTACAATTACTATCTCATTTGATTTTCACAACGACTCTGGGGAAGCAGGTGCTATTATTATTCCTTTTTTTACAGAAAGGGAAACTATTACACAGGAAAGGCTATGAGTGTGGTCCTTGGGACAGGATGAACCTCACTAAACAATGAGAAACTCATTACTTCTGTCAGTTGCCTAGTAGTGATAAATTCTTTGACCAGAAGGACCTATGGAACAAAAGAGGGATAAGAACAGGCTTCCTATAGGAGGTAGCACCTGGGCTCATCTTTGAAGGAAGTTAGAATTCTATGAGGTAGACGTAAAAAAGGCTTCATATTGAGACACGTCTACCTGTACAGAGGTAGCCATGGGAGGTGTGGTGAAAGGCTTTGAAAGCCAAACAGAGAATTATTTTTTTTATCCTAATGTCACCCAGGAGCCACTGGATCTAGAACTTTTTGACCAGGGGACCAATATGTTGAGAACTTTGCTTTAGGGAGATTTTTTTTTTTGGCAGCTGAGTAGAGGATAGATTGGAGAAGAAAGACAGTGGAAGTTAAGAAAGGACTGTATATATATGTACGTATACGTGTTCGTGTATAGTCAGGAAGACTCATCTTCCTGAGTTCCTATCTGGCCTCAGACACTAGCTGTGTGACCCTGGGCAAGTTATTTCATCCTGTTTGCCTTAGTTTCCTCATCTAGAGAAGGAAATGGAGAATCACTCCAATATCTTTACCAAGAAAACCTCAAAGAGGGTCAAGAAGAGCTGGACAGGACCGAACAAATACATAAATGTATATACATACAAGCACACATGTATCTCCAAACTCGCATGCCCTCTGATACTATTCTTTGCCCCAAGAAATTTTCAGGAATCTTGACTAAGAAAAAAAAAATTTTCAGACTAGTTGAGCAATCAAATTAAGAGCCCAGTCCTCCAGGACCTCAATCTAGGAGTAAATCAAAGATTTCCTCCCTTTCAGGGATATCTTAATTCTTTCTCAAAGAAGAAGGATGAGTCCTATTGGGTGGGTGGGGAGGCTATGATGTGTGCAAAACCAGAGATAGGCTTTGTTAGTTCATTTTCCAGAGAAAATCTTTAGCTTTTTTTTTTTACCCTCTTTCCTAAAAGGAAGAATCTAGAAAGTGTTTTGGGCTGGAGAAATATAATTTCTTAGTACAGAGGGTCCCCAAAGTCTTAGTGCAGTTTTAAGCTTTAATAATTATTATTGAATTATTATTCTATTAAATAAATTGATTATTTATCAAAATTAAATAAACTATTAGCTTATTGTTGTTAAACTGCTAAAGCTTAAAACTGCTTTAAGACTTTGAGGATACACTGTATTTTTACTTTTACTAAAAAAGAAGTTTTAAATGTTTTTATATCAGGATGGTTAAAGGATTTCTGATTACATTAGCCTTAGAACAAAGAATTTAAGGGCACAATATAATTATATTCAAATACTTAAAAGATGTCAGACTTTATAAGAGGGCAATGGGTGTTGCTATAACAGTTTTATATTGATGAGATTGGCCTTTAGGTTAATCAAGTCTCTGTATAGTGGGTTATGGGTAGAGTTACAAAAGGAGTACAAGTCACTAGAATAGAATGAATACCCAAGTAACCTGAAGTTACCTGAATCACAAGAACAGGATTATGACCCAAGTGACCTGAGGCTACCTGAGTAAACTTACAAGGGCAAGAACAGTAAGGGGGAATATTACATCTAGCTTAAGTCTTAATGAAATAGAACTGAAGAGCAATGTTCAATTTCATATTTTCAGAGTTGTATAACAAGGGAATGCATATATGTGTGTGACCATCATCCCGAAGTATTCTCTCAGAATCAGAGCCAAATGTAGTAAGCAAACAAGTAAGTTTCTGCTGTCTCTGCCTAGAAGTTGTTGTGTTTGTCCTCCCTTTTTGAAGAGGACAATAGTATTGGGAAATGATGACATGACTTGCAGTTGACTTTGAGTGAGGGAGAGCTGTGCAAGGTCACCAGCCTCACTTTCTTCTCCAGAGCCATCTAGATCCAGTGACCAGATATTCATCAAGATGACTGGAGATGACCCAGGATGCAATGGAAACTCAGCCCTTTTAGGCTAAGGCCTTTTCATGTACTCACTTAGGGTGAGGTAATACCCATTCAGCGAATAAGCCTCTTTAAGAAGTGAGATAAGCGATAGTCCCCCCTTTTTTTCTGCCTAGAAGTATTTTCTAGGATACCCTTCTATCTCTTTTTAGGGTATAATTTGGACTGGTTTAGAATGTCCCTCTCCCTTTTAACTGAGCTAAACCGTAGTAAAAAGCAGCCACATGTCATGGAGCCATCATGTAAAGGGTTCTCCAATATGTAAATCCATGTCTTATATGCAATTATCTTAGATCTAAAAAGACAGAATGCAGTCTCAGAAAATACTAAACTTGGTTAATATTTATTCACAGAAGGTCATGTTTGCTGTGTAGGCTCTTCCACATCCCATAATGTATTGGGTCTCTTCAATATTGCCTTTCTTTATTCCCCTTTTACTCCCCAGTCAATCTGAGATTTCTTCTGGGTTTTCAGGTTTTATCTTCATAAAAAGCTGAATTTGCCCTCAGTCTCCTATCATCAAGGAATTGGTCAATCAGTAACCCTTATATTCCTGCTCTGTATAAAAGTGGCAGAGTTTATACTGTCAACCAGACTGGAATCCGTCTCTAATCTGGGAATGGCTGAGAACTAAACAGGCCAGAGACACATGTCAGGGACTAAACAAAAATTTAATTAATTTCAGAGTGAGGAAAACAACTTGCAAGCAGAAGCACTCCACCCCCCAATTTCCTGAGAAGGATGACTTAATGTTCTGGGATAAAGGCAGGTCTTGTATGCATAAAAAACCACAAGTGGACTGGACCACCACAACAATTATTCTTAGCAAGCCCATGCCTGGACAATGCAGTAGTGCCTGAGTCCTGTGGAACAATTAAGTTGATTGTCTTAAGTCTCAAAGGTCATTGAGCTTTGTGATTATTCAGTGGGGTACAAAACTAGAGTTAGTGTAGGGGCAATAGGAGTACAGTACCTGGTTTGGTTCACTTGGCTGTTAGGAGAGAGAAATAGGGATTGTGAGCATGTCAAGAGATATGATGGATGGCTTTAGACATAAATCCCTAAGTGAACAGCTGATGATGATCAAAGCAATACACTTTGCCAGAGGGTGAGATCATCCAGAGCCCAAAGAATTGTTGTTATGCCATGCTCAGGCCACAACCTGCTTGCTGTGCCTTAGCTCTGCGAAACAGAGTGTCTCCAAATATCCTGACAATACAGTTATGGTTGGAGTCCGGAAGACCTGGGTTCAAGTCCTACTTCTGAAACACACAGACTACTACTTGGTCATAGGAAAGTTAATTAACAGGCACGCAACTGTGCTGATCTGCATTAACAAAGAAATTCCTTCATCTAGTAATTCCTTATGCCAGTGAAATCAGGCCCAGTCCTTATCCCCCTATACATAAGCTATTGTGCTAGGTGATGAGGACACAATATCAAAATAAAGCAATTTCCTAGAAAGCACTAATAACTTGTATTCCCAGACTTATTAATATACAGTAATTGTGCTGATAATGGTGATCCTGAAGCACTACAAGGCAATAATAATAATTACAACTCCAGGAAAGAGAATGCTCCTCTCAGGTTATGCTCATCACAAGATGCATCTTCCAGGTTAAAGCTCATTACCTCTAATCTCATCACTGTGGGCTAATTCAAGCTTGCCTGACATCACCTCCCTCTGTTTGGAGGGCAGGAGGATAGAGTACCAAACTACCCTCAGTTCCTTCCTTTGTGGAGGGCAAAAACTGGACTTCTGGGCCAACTCCACTTTTCATCTGCTGCTCTGCCTGGTTCCTTGCTCCATGGAGCAAGATGGCCCCATGAAGCAAGATGGCCCCATGTTGGGGGCTCCTTGGTGTATCCTCCACCCCTACTTTCTTGCCTCCTGCTGTGTGTTATCTCCCCATGTAACACAGTAAGCTCCTTGAGCACAGGGACTGTCTCCCTTTTTATTGATTGTATTCCCAGTGCTTAGCACAGTGCCTGGCACATAGTAGGTGATTAATAAATGCTTGTTGATTTGACTTTTTGCATTGTAATAGTTTAAGATCTGTCAGTCCATGGATGAACTGAATGCTAACTCTCAATCACAATATTGAATTGGCTAGAATTTCTTACACCATTACAAGCACATAATTAATTATATATCAGTCTTTGATAGTTTGAAGCAATCACTGTCTCACTTATTATTAAAGAGCAAAGATGTATTCTTTGTAAGAGACAAAGAATAAATATGACCTCGAATAAACTTTCACAAACAAAGACAGGAGTGAGAAGAATTTTCCCTTATTTCTCTTCTTTAATGGAGCAAATGATTTGGGGAAAGTGGGCAAGAAACAGGGGCTGAGGATTATTGGTGTTCTTGGCTCAAGGAGTATAGTGGACTACAGGAAAAAAAAGATCTTTCTACTCAACTAATTGGATCTTAAAACTGAGCTACATCTCTCTGACCAGAAAATTGTCTAACTGACAATACATAGGGCAGTAATCTATAAAAATATTAGCCTTAAAAGCAAATCCTTGACTGAATGTGATTGCTTTTTCTAGCCACTACAATACAAATTATATAGGGCTTAGATTTCTAGCTCTGTAGGATCTAAAATCTGAATATTTTAGTTGTAGTTCCAGTGACTAATATATTATTGGGGTTGAAAAATAGCTGCGCACACTTATCTTAATTTGTTTGGGCAATGGTTTTACAGTCTTTCAATATTTTGAAACTCTTATTCAGCAAAATATCATTATTGTCTTATATCCTTCAAATACCTAAATTTTTTTAAAGAGGAAAAAATTTCTTATGAAGTCAAAATATGCTTAATAGAAATCTAAATTGAGATGGGACACACAAGTAGCTTCAGTAAAACCCAGATATAAGGCTGATACCTTGCACCTCCTGTGTTTTTTGGTCTCTACCAAAGTCAGATTCCCACAGACTGTGAAATGTGAAATACCTGATGTTTTCAGGGTTACCCCAGTAATGCCTCCACCAAAGGAAAAGCATGTTATCCAACATTAAATGGGTTCAACAAGGATATCAATTAAAGACATTTTGTCATCTTCCAAAAACCAGAAAGCAGTAGATAGTTGATCTGGCATGCTTGCTTCTTAGTGTTGCTCCACTGGTCCACGCTGGCCATTGCCAGGAGCAACAATACTGGGGCATGTGGTTGTGACACTTTTCTCTGCTTCCAGATTCTGGTTTCATTTGAAGTCATTAGACGAGGTGCTCTTCTTCACAACAGGATGAGTTGGATTTCTCCTGGCTATTTTGCTTGCCCCATTCCCAAGTCAGCCCATTCCCCCCCCCATCCCCTTTTCCGTTACTTTCTTGTAGGGCAATATAGATTTCTATGCCCCATTGCCTGTATATCTTATTTCCTAGTTGCATGCAAAAACTTTTTTTTTTAACATCTGCTTTTAAAACTTTGAGTTCCAAATTCTCTCCCCTCTTCCCTCCCCACCCACCCTCCCTAAGAAGGAAAGCAATTCAACGTAGGCCACATGAGTATCACTATGTAAAACCCTTCCACAATACTCATGTTGTCAAAGACTAACTATATTTTGCTCCTTCCTATTCTATCCCCCTTTATTCAATTTTCTCCCTTGACCCTGTCCCTTTTCAAAAGTGTTTGTTTTTGATTACCTCCTCCCCCTATCTGCCCTCCCTTCTATCGTCCCCCCATTTTTATCCCCTTCCTCCTTCTTTCCTGTGGGGTAAGATTGAGTGTGTATGTTATTGCCTCCTCAAGTCAAATCAGATGACAGCAAGATTCACCCTTTCCCCCTCACCTGCCCCCTCTTCCCCTCCTACAGTACTGCTTTTTCTTGCCACTTTTGTGCAAGATAATTTACCCCATTCTATCTCTCCCTTTCTCCCTCTCTCAATATATATTCCTCTCTCATCTCTTAATTTTATTAAATTTTTAGATATCATCCCTTCATATTCAACTCACCCTGTGTCCTCTGTCTACAGATATATGTGTGTATATATATATTCCCTTCAGCTACTCTAATAGTGAGGTCTCATTAATTATACACATCATCCTTCCATGTAGGAATGTTAACAAAACAGTTCAACTTTAGTAAGTCCCTTGCGATTTCTTTTTCTTGATTACCTTTTCATGCTTCTCTTGATTCTTGTGTTTGAAAGTCAAATTTTCTATTCAGCTCTGGTCTTTTCACTGAGAAAGCTTGAAAGTCCTCTATTTTATTGAAAATCCATATTTTGCCTTGGAGCATGATACTCAGTTTTGCTGGGTAGGTGATTCTTGGTTTTAATCCTAGCTCCATTGACC
>CM053622.1:230254525-230283231 GCA_028646595.1 Phalanger gymnotis | reverse complement strand
AAACAATTTGAGTATTGTGGAAACACAATCAGAATAACCCAAGATCTAGCATCTTCTACCCTAAGAGATGGAAGGGCTTGGAATTCGATATTCCGGAGGGCAATGGAGCTAGGATTAAAACCAAGAATCACCTACCCAGCAAAACTGAGTATCATGCTCCAAGGCAAAATATGGATTTTCAATAAAATAGAGGACTTTCAAGCTTTCTCAGTGAAAAGACCAGTGCTGAATAGAAAATTTGACTTTTAAACACAAGAATCAAGAGAAGCCTGAAAAGGTAATCAAGAAAAAGAACAAAAAAAAGAAATTGCAAGGGACTTACTAAAGTTGAACTGTTTTTTTTAACATTCCTACATAGAAAGATGATGTGTATGATTCATGAGACCTCAGTATTAAGGTAGCTGAAAGGAATATGCATGTATGTATATGTGTGTGTGTGTGTATGTATGTTTATGTATATTTATGTGTGACTGTGTATGTATGTATATATGTATGTGTATATATATATACAGAGAGAGAGTGGGCATAGGGTGAGTCGAAGATGAATAAGGGATGAGAGAGGAATATATTGAGAGAGGGAGATGGGGAGAGATAGAATGGGGTACATTATCTCGCATAAAAGTGGCAAGAAAAAGCAATTCTGTAGGAAGAGAAGAGAAGGCAGGTGAGGGGGAATGAGTGAATCTTGCCCTCATCAGATTTGACCTGAAGAGGGAATACCACACATACTCAGTTGGGTATCTTACCCCACAGGAAAGGAGAAAGAAGATAAAAAAAGGGGGGATGATAGAAGGGAGGGCAGATGGGGGTGGAGGTAATCAAATACAAACACTTTCGAAAAGAAACAGGGTCAAGGGAGAAAATTCAATAAGAGGGGATGAGTTAGGAAGAAGCAAAACATAGTTAGTCTTTCACAACATGAGTGTTGTGGAAGGGTTATACATAATGATACGCATGTGTCCCATGTTGAATTGCTCGACTTCTTAGGGAGGGTAGGTGGGAAGGGAAGAGGGGAGAGAATTTGGAACTCAAAGTTTTAAAAAATAGATGTTCAAAAACAAAAACAAAAAGGTTTTTGCATGCAACTAGAAAATAGAATGGGCAGGCAGTGGGGCATGGAAATTTATCTTGCCCTACAGGAAAGAAAGGGGGAGGAATGGGAGGGGAGTGGGGTGACAGAAGGGAGGGCTGACTGGGGAACAGGACAACCAGAGTATATGCTGTCTTGGAGTGGGGGGCGGGTGGAGGTGGGGAGAAAATTTGTAATTCAAACTCCTGTGAAAAATGATTTACTGTAATTTTTAATGATCTTGATATTTTGGTTGTTCTCTTACTGCTTTGAAAATAATAGTACATTTATGTGGCACTTCATAGTTTATAAAACTTTTTGTTATGCAGATCATTCCTTCTATTATTCCCACAATAGAAATAATAAAACATTCACATGATATCTTAACATTTGAAAACACTTTCCTCACAATAACTATGTGAGTGTAGTCCAAATATTATTTCTATTTTACAGTTGAAGAGGCTGAGGCTTAGAGTCTAGGTTAAGTGATTTTCCCAAGATCACACAGTGTTAGAGCCAGTGCTGCCCGCCATGTTTCATTCTTGCTCTGTGACCGAAGCAACTCATTTTCCAGTAGGTCTGCAATACCAGATCTTAATACCATTTAAAAATTTTAGTTACTTTTATTTAAACATGAAATAAAAGTTTCTTAGCTACGTATAAATAAAATAAAAGCTACTTAGGTCCACCATGTGCCTTTCTTTTTGTTGTTCTTTGGGTTCTTATAATATTGGTTGTCTGCTATGATTGCGAACCATATACAGTTGCCAGGAGAAGGTTGGTGTTAGATGGTCTTTTGTGGCAGTGAGCACTTTGAAGTATTTACAAGTAATCTGTGGTTTCCTGGATGTGTTCTACCCTGATTATTCAATTCTGGACCAAGTTTATTGTTCATTTTCATCGCCATCTGAGAAATACTTGTTGACTGACTAACTCTACTGGGTACCTTTCCAACTCCATGTTGTAATCCAGGTAATATATGATTTTTTTAAAAGTCCACTTTATTTTTCCATTATAGACAGTGAGCCTAACCTCTGTAGTACTTCTGTGAGGGTTATGTAATGTTCTGGGGCTCAGTGTAATTGAGGGTCAGTTGCAAATAGGAATATGAGAAGAACCTTACCGTCATAGGGAAACATGACATCTTCCATGACACTGAAAAATGCTTTAGGAGAATATTTATCTCCCTGTTTTATACTTCCCTACCAAGTTCTCCACCTGGATCACTGAATAAAGTTATCTTCAACATCACATTTACCAAAGTTAGACCCTCTTCACATCTTACCTGGGCTATTTCAGTAGTATCCTAATTGCTCTCTCTTGCCATGATCCCTTCTTGTTCCAATTCATCATCCACATAGCTGCCAAATTGATATTCCTAAAGCACATGGAACTCACCTGCTAAGAAAGCTTCATTGGCTCCCTGTTGCTACCAGGAAAAATAGAAACTCGCTTTGGCATTTAAAGCCTTTTGCCATCTGGCTCCAGCCTCTTTCCAGACTGATTTCACATTACTCCCCCTTATGCACACTACTTTTCATTCAAGCAGACCTACTTATACTGCTTCCCATACGTTCCCTGTGCATTTTCTGTTTGTCTCCTCTTTCCATGCCTTTGCACAGGCTTCCCATGCCTGCAATGTGCTCCCTTACTTCCCCTTGTATAGTCCCTGGCACCATCCAGACTTAACTCAAGTATCCCTTGAATTTGCTTCCAGTAGTTAGATCTTCCCTCCTGCCAGCAATTATTTTATATTTACTTAGTATGTATTTGGTATTTACTTATCTAAGTACGTTTCTTCTGAGTAGGATTTAAGCTCCTTGAGGGCAGGGACTATGTTTTTGTTTTTATACCATCACTCCTAGTACAATTCATAGTGCCTAGTAGTGACTGTATGCTTATTAAATTGAGTTCTTCAATAGCCGGTAAAGTTTGCTTTCCTTAGATCCGCCACCAGTTTAAATATGAGAATAGCTTGGTTACCTTTATTCAGTTCTCCCAGCATAACATCACAGCTTCCACATGGTTTGTTATACATACCCCATATATGAAGCTGAGTCAAGCTACAAATATTTTAGCCAGTCGTTATATTTATGTGCAGTTCTGGTACAGTGGTTCAGTTCCAGCAAAGCTTTTACAACTCTCATGACTTGTAGGAATTACATTACCTCTCTCAGGCACTAGATTGTGCAGTGGATAGAGCTGGTCCTGGAGTCAAGAAGATCTGAGTTCAAATGTGGGCTCAGACACTTACTAGCTAGGAGATCTTGGACAAGTCACTTAACCTTGATTTCCTCAACTGTAAAATAGGTATAATAACCAGACCTACCTTGAAGAATTATTACGAGGATCAATTGAGATATCTGTAAAGCATTTAGCACAGTGCCTGACACACAGGTGCTTTATAAATGCTTATTCCCTTCTCCTTTGAGACAGCTAGGTTTCCTCATTTGTACAATGGGGATAATAGCATTTACATTTCTTACCTCACATGGTCGTTATGAGGATGTGAATAAGCACCATGTAAACCATAAAGTGCGAATAAATGCCAACTAATTTGAAAAACTAAGAGAGCCCTATTCTGGCATTTTGTTTCTTATAAGATTAAGTTTATGCTTCCACCTTTAGAGCTATGGCCACCCCTTACCAAAAATTCCTGATGTTCTTCAAGTCTTTTAATGTTACTAAAGATCTTCTGACAGTGCTGACTTAATAAATGCAGCCTTGTGTTTATGATTCAGAATACAGATTCAGCCTAAAGAGGCTTATAACAGCAATAGCTTGCAGATGTAATGACACAAGTAAGGCCTTTCGAATGCCACCCAAAGTGTCATCTGTCTTAGAGTCTAGGAGCCTGCCTGCCTTGAGGGTCCTGGCTATAGGAATCATACCTCATGTACTTAGACTCTAATTCTCACTGATGTTTCTAGTTGGAAATTTTTGATTTTGCATGTGTATTTCAGTTTCTAAAAAGGGTTTGCAAAATGAAATGACAAAGAAGGGGAAAATGGGATAGGAAATATTAGGCTTTGTGCTCATAGGTTTGGGAGGATTTAAAAGTAAGGAAAACATTGTTAGCTTGGGAAGGACAAATTGCTCAAGCTCATTCCAGTTCCCATCCACCTGCCTTAAATCTGAAATCACCCCAGGAGAGTTGATATTTGAGGTGAAGAGTTCTCCACTATTTTGTTATTTTTGTTGGAGGATTGGTGAACTGAAGGATTTTTAAAAAAATAATATTTAGGGTTTTGTGTGTAGTGAAGTATTAGTCTTTTAAAAAACAACAGCCCTTAAATTGTGAAATTAAGTAGCAAGGTGGCAAAGCAAAAAGAATGCTGGAGTTAGATTTAGAAAGACCTGATTTCAAGTCCTGCCTTACCACTTGACCCTGGGTGAGTCACTTAACAATACTGATAATAGCTAGCTTTCGTAAAGTACTTCTTTAGCCTCAGTTTCCTATAAAATGGGGATAATAGAGTTCTTACCTTACTGGCTTGTCCAGTGATAATGTACGTATAGCACTTAGCAAATCTTTGGCTATATAAATGCCAGCTATTATAAATTTAAAGTGATACTTAGATAAGCCAAAGCCTGAATGAGCCATGGTTGGTTGTAGTTCTCAGGGTGTTAGCATCTCCGTGAGGATACAGTTTAGTCTGCTGAAGCCATGAGATCAAATTCTGGGTTTAAGAGAAGTCAGGACATGGTTCTAGAATTATTCAGTATCTTACTTCAACTTTCTATTAGATTTTCATGAGAATATTTGAGGAAAAGTATAAAGATAGGCCTCTGTAGCCTCATCAAAATGGAAAAATTAAGGCATTGTAGATAATATATGGATATAGTGCAGAGATATATGCTGTAGAATTGGAATTGCTTTATTGTCTGTCTTACCACATTCCTGTGGCCTGGGAATAAGACTACTGGTTCCAACTCTTACATGAAGGTACTTGGATACCTTTCTTTTTGTTTACAAAAGACTAAATTTTAGGAAAACTCTGTGTTGTATCTTGCTTTGTACATGATAAATGTCCCTATCTGCTTTTATTTTCCTTATTCTGTATAAAGTAAAAGCTAATCCATATCCCATTCCCCCCCCCCCCCTTCTCTTTCCATACATATTACCACAGGGAAATCGAGGACTCTGTTCAGGATTTTTCTTTCCTTAAATTTTTTTCCTTAATGTTGAGTTTTTTCAAGATAGTAAAATTGCAGCTGTTCAAAATTATATTAATAGTATGCTTGATAAAATTTAAGTGACAGGTGCTCTCTCTGTATTTCTTTTCTTTTAAACAATGCTGTGGTCAAATATTATGATTTTAGAAAAGCTAGAAAGAAAGAATTACATTTATGTAGCACCTTAAGTCTTTAAGTGCTTTCCTCCCAACTCTTCCCTTAAGATAGCTGGTATAGGTAGTATTCTCCTTTATTTTACAGGTGAGGAACCTGAGGTTCACAGAGGTTAAGTAACTTGTCAGTGACCACAAAGCAAGTAAATGTCAAAGCTGAACCCAGGTAGCCTCACTCTCAAGTCCAGCACTCCATCCTCTACATCTGCCTGCTCTTAAGAATGATGTTTTTTCATCCTTTCAGCTAGAGAAAAACAAGGTAGTGGTGGTTGTTGTTTTTCTAGGAGTTAATGATAAGGATATTTAAACATAGGACTTAGTTTCTACATGTACAATAATATAATATATTTGAGGAGATCTTGAAATGCAGTGTTCCAGAGGGCAAAAAAGACAATCTTAAAACCAAGAGTGACTTAACTCTGCAAAATGGAGTATATTCCTACACAGAAAAAGAAGGAACTTAATGCAAGAAAACTTTTTAGCATTTCTTATGAAAATATATAATATTACTATCTCTACAATAATTCTTTAGATGTAGACTTAAATGTAGACTGTTTCATATACATAATACTTGTTCCCTCTCAATTTTGGAGGCTATAGGAAGTAAGGAAGGGGAGGGAAGAAAGAAATGGCAGTTTTACTTCTAGCCAAGAGGTAAGGCAGACCACACCATTTTTTTTTTCTCCTTTTCTCCTTTTTCTCCTTTCTCTCCAGCAGAAATCCGAAATTTGTACCAGACAGAATAATGAACAAGAAATCTTAAGATTGAGTGATTTTTTTTTTTCTCCTCAAAACTGCACAGAAATTCAGCCAGAAGATCACACGCAATAGGAAATGGGACTGACTGCAAATCCAGCACCAATTTAGGCAAATAAGTTTACAGCCTTTCAGAGAGACTGGAGAAGAACCAAAAATATGTGTAATCAAGGCTCTGTATCTATAGGTAGCAAGACAAGAAAGCCCCCTGAGAAAGGAAATAGGGAGGTAAAAAAGCTCTAGATTGAGCACCATGGAAACTTTGGAGTAGCACTGCTCAGAGCAGTGTGACAGCTCTCACACTGGGACCCCCCAGTCCCAGGAACTCTGATATCTCTAGTTGTTTGTCTTGATATGCCATAGAAAACCTTGAGGATCCAGTGCTTTGAACTTCAAAGATCCAGAAGCCAAGGTCAAAAATGAGGAGGATCAGCTACCCCACCCAAATGACAGTAGAGAGTGAAGCCTGGCCCTGGCACAAAGCTCCAAATTAGGAACTAAAACTACAGAGATGAGCAAGTCAAAGAAAACACAATCTGCATAAAAATTATTGTAGATCTAGAGATTACCCAAAAGAAGGAGCAGGTAATTCTGAATTAACCACAAGTATAGAATCAAAGAGGAAAAAATAGATTTTCCACAGAGACCACATAAATATCTAGAAGAAATGAAGAGAAAGAAATGAAATAAAAACTCTGGAGGAAGGAAAATTCAAAGGAGAATAAAGAGCTTGAGAGAGAAATAGTAAACATTACTCAAGTTACTATCTCTTTGAAAAACTAAGATAGATCAAATAAAAATCAATTACTCAGTGAGGCAGCAAAAAATATTAGAGCACAATCAAAAAGATTGAAAAATAGAAAATGTAAGATATTTGACATAAAAAAGCAACTGATCTATGTAAGTCAGAAGGAGAATAAGAATTACTGGACTCCCTGAAAATCGTTATTTTGTTTTATTTTTAAACCCTGGATGAATTATATTTCAAGAAATCACAAATGAAAGTTTAATGGACTGAGAGAAAAAAGGGTATATAGAAAAAAATCCACCAATCACCTCCTGATACAGACCCCAAAAGGAGAAGCTCTAGGAATGCCTCAGCCAAAATCCAGAGCTCCAATGTCAAAGAAAAAAATATCACAATCGGGGGGAAAACAGTTCAAGTGCCAAGGAACTCCAGTCAGGACCACATAAGGCCTAGCAGCTAATACCATAATTGAGAGGAGATCTTGAAATTCAGTACTTTACAACCAAGAATAATTTAACCCTGCAAAGTGGAATATATTTCTATAGGGAAAATGAAGACATTTTCGGAAAAGAACCTCTGAGCATTTCTGATGAAAAGACCAGAGCTGAGTAGGAACTTTGAAATACACTCACAAGAGGCTAGAAATCCATAGAAATGTATATTCATTTGAGCAATTAGATGTAGTGCTATCAAATAGGAGGAGGGGGGAAAATGACCCTTCAGGACCTTAGTGCCTTCAAAGGGTATTAAAGGAGTTAAATAACAAAAACAGAGGATTTGAGGGTGGATTGATTCTGTTCTGAGTGCTTTGAGAAAGGAAAGAAGAGAGAGAGTAAAAGTAATGCACTAGTGTAGAAAAGAAGGATGTTTCTCCTAATTGGGGTTATGAAGAGTATACAAATACAAAGGAGGCGGGGTGGGCATTGGATGAAACTTACTATTATCTGAAATGGATAAAGAAGGGTTGAACACACACACACATACATACATGCACACACAGAGCCAGGTGTAGAAATACATCAAACTCAACAGTGAAACAGGCAGGGAATGGTGGTGGGGTTAAGAGGGAACAAAGTACTCCAAAAAGGAGGGGAAGGCAGAAGAAAAATGAACTAGAATCTAAGGATTTGAGCATAATGCAGAGAATGGTTGATTAAATTGTGGTATGTCATTGTAATGGAATATAATTGGGCTATAAGAAATGACAAAAACACGTTTTCAGTGAATCCAGTATGGTGTGAACTGATGGAAATTGAAGAGAGTAGAACCATGAAAATTTATATAAAGACAATACAACTGCTCTAAAGGAGGAAAAAAAGAAAAGTGAAGAACTAAAATTGAAGGAGTTCAGCATAATTTAGGGAATGGCTGATCAAACTGGGCTGTAAGAAATGGCAGATGATTTCAGAGAATCCTGTGTAGTATGAACTTAGCTAGTGAAGATCGAAGTGAGCACAAACATGAAAACAAGCTATACAAGGATAACACTGTAAAAAACAACAACCCTCCCAAAATTTAAAGGACAACTAAACTCCAGACAACACATGATGAATCATTTTACCCATCTGTGGACAAAGGAGATGGCGACAAGGTAAGACATTTTTAGATGTGGCTGCTGGGATAAAAGTATAAACTTCATGTTTTGTACTTCAGCCAGACTTCTTTCTGTTCCTCATGGAGGACACTCCACCTCCTGTTTCTGCTTTGGCTGTCCATGTCTAGAATACATTCCTTACCTTTATCTCATAGCCTCCCTTTCTTCCTTTATGATGAAGTTCAAGTACCATCTTCTGAGTGAAGTTTTTCTTGTTTCTTACAATTACTAATGACTCCCACCCAGACTACGTTGCTTTTTAATTTAAATTGTGTATGTTTTTACATGTTCCTTTTGTGTTCATTATAATGTAAGCTTCTTACAAGTAGAGGCTTTCATTCTTTGCATTTGTGTCCATAGTGTATAGCACAGTGCTTGGCATATAATTGACATTTAATAAATACTTGTTGATTGATTGGACATTTTGTGGATTTGTTTTTGTTTGACTATGCTTATTGTTACAAGGGTTCTTTTTTCCCTTTTGGTTTTAATTATGTGGGAGCTTGGGAGGGGAAAGGGGGGTTGGCAGTAGTGATTACCCAAAAAAGAGGGCCATTGAAACTTTTTTTTTAATGCACAGAGGGAAACTTTTTTTTTACTTGTGCAGAAGCAAGACATTCCTCTTTTTCTGTTCTGCTGGGTATGTGAAGTACTCTTTTTTGGCATTTAAATTGAGAATAAAAAATAATATTAAAAAAAGGGAGATACTAATGAGGGACCTTGACTGGTTTCTAGCTCTTTACACCATGGAAAAATTGTAAATTTTACCAAAAGTTTAAATAATAGAGACTTCGTAATACAGTAAAAGTGTATAATGTATAACCTATATCCGGATTGCTTGAGAAGGGCAGGATGGAAGGGAGGGAGAAAAGTTTGGAATACAAAATCTTATAAAAAATTAATTTTGAGAACATGTAAGTGGAAAAAATAAAATACTATTTACATTACAAAAATAAATGTACAACTGCTATGTGACCTACCTGTGAGAAAGAGCATTGGACTTAGAAGACCTAGATTTGTACCAGTTTTGCCACTTGATAGTTATGTGACTTGTTAACTTTCTTAACCACTCTGAGCCTCAGTTTCTTCGTCTATAAAGTGGATGTAATATTGTACTACCTACCATAAAGGCACTTGTAAGGATTAAATGAGATAATGTATGTAAAATGCTATGGAAACAAAATGCTATGAAAATGTAAGCTATTATTATCTTTGTAATGTCATGTGTCTGATTATTTGGTTGTTGCTTTGAACTTAATGCTGTCATGTTCCAAGCTAAAACATCAGTGATCCTAAATTATATATGAAGCACCTGTATATTAGAGCATTTTATATGGTGAATCATTTGTTTTATAGCAATTTCTCAGTCTCATAATTGAGGTTGTGTGTAATAACCTCGGTTGTATTCATGTGGAGATTTCTGTCATCTTCATGTTTAACTTTTGATCTCTACATTCAGTATTCATTCACTCATTCAAGAGATATTACTTGGGCATTTTGTGTAAGACATTATGTTAGACATTGAAAGGTATGCAAAAAAGACTAAAATAAAACGTGGCTCCTGTCCTAGTGTAGTTGAGTAAGGGGCATAAAAATGTATAAATTATAGCACATGGAAAATGTGAAGTTAATAAGAAGGGTATAATAACTAAGAGGGAAGGTAGTGGTGCAGAAACTGGTAAGTCGGGAAGAGAAACAGTTTTTAGTTGGGAAGTGAAGAGTTGAGTTTGGAACATGTCTGTGGTTGTGGTAGAAGTGCATGATAGGTAGGTGGAAACGTGAGGCTGGAGCTCACGGAAGAGAATGGGACTAGACTTAAATGTTTTCCTTTGAATTATTCAAGTCACTAATATTCCCAGCCTCAGTATTATCTTTTTAAAAGCAGGGGAAGAGTATATAAGATATTCCAGAGGTAGGATTAGTAGGGCTTGGTAGCCAACTTATTGAATGTGGGAAGAGAAGTCAAAGATAGCACTATGAGGTTTTGAAATAATTGTTTGAAACTTGATTAAAGCTTGTTTGGAGTTGGAAGTTTGATTAAAAGTAACTATTTTTCCAAGCGATAACTTGCTTCCTAGATGAATCATTGAGAGAATGAACCATATTGCTGCTATTAGCAATCTCCCAAAATGTTTCCGTTAGTTAGATAGTTGTCTGTTTTGCATTGAGCAGTCTGCTTTTCAAAATAGCAATTTAATCTAGCAAACATTTATTGAATGGTTACTTTATGCAAGTCGCAGAGCTAGGTGTTAGGAATAATAACAAAATAAAAATATCCCTGTCCTTAAGTAATTTACATTCTGTTGGGGAGAATGGAAAGAGATATAATGTGTAGAAATAAATATGATAGTATGTATGAAATTGGAGGGGGTGAGGCAAATAGAGATCTAGGCAAAGGACTCTGGGTACATTTGAGGAAGGAAATGACCCTTTTGGTTGGGCCGATCAGGGAATGCTAGAGGAGGTAGTGCCTGAGCTGAATCTTGAAAGAAGAGAAAGATTCTGAAAGATGAAGATGAGGAGAGAGTATATTCCAGGTGCAGGAATACTCTAATTATAATAACTGAAGTTTAATATACCATCTCATTCGAGCCTCTTGAAAAGCCTAGGATGGAGGTACTAAAGGCATGGTCTTTCCCATTTTATAAAGTCTTGAGAAAGTGAGACTTAGAGACATTAAATGATTTGTTCATGATCCCACATCTGATAAGTG
Source organism: Phalanger gymnotis (assembly GCA_028646595.1). Classification (NCBI taxonomy): domain Eukaryota; kingdom Metazoa; phylum Chordata; class Mammalia; order Diprotodontia; family Phalangeridae; genus Phalanger; species Phalanger gymnotis. Next base: position 230,272,002 of record CM053622.1, on the reverse strand, counting down.
GCTGTACAAATATACAGAGGTGGAAGATAATCGTCTTGATTTCAAGACCTGACAATCCAGTTTGGCTCATGTACAGTATGGGATGGGAGGTGAGGTGAAATAAGGGCTAAACAATAGATTGGAGTAAGATTGTAGAGTTTTAGGAGTTTATGTTTTATTCTAGAGGCAATAGGAAGCCACTGATGATTTTTGGAGATGGAATAGAGAGGAGAGAGTCTAGAAGACCAGGAATTAGTTTGCTCATTACAGTAATCCAGGGGAGTGGCAGTGAAGGGTAAACTAGAGTGGTGGCAGTGTAAATGGAACAAGGATTTGGCACGTGATTGGAGATGTGGTAGTTAAAGGAGGGGGAAGTGTCAATGATTGCTTCAAATGAATACTTAATAGACTGGGAAAATATTAATTCCTTTAATCAAAATAGGGGAGTTTCAAGGAGGGGAAGAATTAAGGGGGACAAGATGAATTTGGTCGGGAATAAAGGATAAAGGAAACTCCCAATATGATGTCTTCGACAGAAATAGGGAAGTTTGGAAGAGGGAAAGGTCGAGGAGAAAATATGCGTTATGCTTTAGACATTTTGAATTTGACATGTCTGCCCAACATCCGGTATAAAATATCCTATAAGCAATTGGTGATGTGAGGCTGAAGCTCAGAGAAAAGACTGGGACAAGTTATAAAGATCTAGGAATCATAGAAGTGATAGTTAAACTCATGTAGATTGTTGAGGTTACTGAGGTTTAGAAGAAGAGTAAAGGGCCTGATAGAAATACATGGGAAATCTCCATTGTTAGGGGGCTTGACATGGATAATGAGCTACGGAGGAGACTGAGAAGGAGCAGTCAGACAGGTAGAAAAGGCAAACTAGAAAAGAGAAGTGTCATGAAACCCCAGAGAGGAGAAAGTATCTAGGAAAAAGGCTAGTCAACATGTCAAGTATCAAAAGGAACAGACAAGATTAGGACTGAGAAAAGACCATCAGTTTTATAAATTGAGGGGTCATTGGTAATTTTGGAGAGGATATTTTCTATTGAGTGATGAAGTCAGAATCCAGATGGCAAAGGATGAGGAGTAACTGAGAGGAGAGGAAGTGGAAGCAGTGATTATAGGTGGCTTTTTCAGGGAGTTTAGCTGAGAAAAAGAGGAGAGACAATAAATAGCTTAAGGGGAAGGTTGGGTGTACTCGGGGTTTTCTAAGGGTGGGGAAAATGTGGATATTTTTGAGGGAGGTAAGGGAGGAACCAGTTGATAGGAAGAGGTTAGGGGGTAGGGTGATGATTGAGGATGAAACCTTCTGGAGAAAACAAGAAGTAGGTGAAATCTAGTGTTTATGTAGAAGGGTTATGTTTAACTGCACAAAAGGAGAAAAGAGTGGGAAATAACTTCAAGGGTTTTTGAGATAAAGAAATCTTGTCTAGTGGCCTCAGTTTTCTCCATAAGTAAGAGGTAAGTCCTCACAAAGAGGGAGGTGAAGGAAGCATTGCAGGTTTGAGTAAGGACGATGTTTGGAATAGTTTCTGAGGGAAGGTGCATTACTAGAATTTTCTTACCCAGAGTTCCCTACACCAATGACATTACAGATCCAGTACCTTTCCCTAACTTAAGATTGGAATAATTATGCACAGGTATCAATTTTAATAATAATGTCTGTTTTAAAGGATGCAAGGTACTTTATATACATTATCTCATTCAAGCTTCACAGCTCCCATTTTAAGCTGGTATTACAGGTATTATTCATCTCTTTTACAGATGAGGAAACTGAGGCTCTGAGAGACTTGCCTGTGTTCACACAGCTGTTGTCAGAGATGTGTATGATACCAGGTCTTCCTTACTCCAAATCTATCACTGTAACTACTATATCCTGCTGCTTAAATTTTAACTCATTGACGTCAACTCTTAATAAAAACACAGAACAATGAGTAACCTAGATCTTTTTTAAAAATTTAGTTTTGAAACAGATTGCATTTTTTATGATCAGTACAAGGAAAATCTCTTTCTAACAAAGATTTCCTAAACCCAACTAATGGAATACTCATTCTTAGCAATATCCAAATTCTGGTACAACAGAACTTAGACATTCTGGATGCTAATGATTACTCATTATACCACATAAAAACTGATAACAAAATTTGCATTGCCCAAGTACACAGATTACATGCTCGAAAAAGTGGGTTTAGGATTTAAATTTGCTGCATGTGATCTGCATATAATGTGGCAACCCTTGAAAGCTTACAATCAGTATATTGTTGTTGCTGCTTGGATTAGGAGGAGGGAAGGGATTGGGGGTACAGTGGAAGTGACCTTGTTCTAATTGGGTGTGGATATTGGGACCCCACCAGTTGGTAGACACAGCCTTCTTGGTATGCCTTAATAAAAAGGAAGCGGGTCTGGGAGATATCCCCGAATTGCATAGTCAAGTTGTAGTTGACTTAAATGTTGATTCCAAAAAAGTCTGGTAAGAAAGACCTGAGCATTACTCGTATATCTAAACTTTGTAGCTCCCTAGAAACTATTCCAATGCCCTGAAGAGAACTGGTGATAAATGATTGTTCCATGTTTTATATTTCTTTTCCCTATCGTAATCTTTTCCCCCAAGCCTGTACTGCTGTACTTGATTTTTTTTAACCTAAGTGAAGCATGAGCAAAGACATTAAAGGAGTAATGAAACATGGGAGTTTCTAGGGGTCATTGAAGGGGACCGATGAAATCATCAGCCTCGCTGGAGTAGATTATACATGGTGTAATTAAGAAGAGAAGTCAAAAAAATGTTGGGCTTTGGGGGAGAGTCTAAGTTTTGTCCTTAACTTCTCCCTGCCTTTGAGAGGGCAAATTTTAAAGATCAAATGTATTACATAACGTTTTCCTCTGAATATTTTAGTAATATGGAGTTTCTTTCATTGACTATGTTATGTAGAAAACTTATTTTAAAATTTTTTGTCTTAACAAATAGCACGCTTTAAGCTCATCCTAATATCAGTGCATATTACTTTTAGAAACGATAGCTACAGCCAAGTCTAGATTAATGCAAGTAATGAAGCCCCCGAAGTGGTTTGCATAGTGCATATTGCATATATTCACACTAGTCAGAGTCATGATGTAAAAATATGGCAGTTGTTTCCAGCCCAATGGAAAAAATTCAGTACAGATGTGAGGAATGCAAGCATTTCAGGGGATTCATTATTCACACTAACTGGGTCCCAATTTTCTTCTGCTCTTTAAAACCCCAAGCTTATCTACCATTTTACCTTCTTTCTTTTAGGTTTTCCTTGTTGCTGCTTAACTTGGAGGAATATTACTTTGAACAGCACACAGCTAAGCATATTCTCTGCGAGGGCCACCAAAATGAAAGGTAGGGGAATAGTTTCAAATGCAAATGTGCTTAACAGATATTTCCGGCTTGATAGATGATTTAGCGAAAATAACGTTTGTCCTTAGCACAATTCAATGTTGTGGTGCCCTGGAGTTTTCTTTCTTCCCTCTTATTTAGAAAAAAATGAGGAAGGTTGGTGCATCATTGTTAGAGGCCCAAGAACACTTCCTGTGCCTTAAATACTATTCAGCCCTAAGTATTTTTGCCTTATAACAGGTCTGGAGTAAATCACCTGGATAGGGCTTTGATTAGAAATGCATCCTTCATGTTCTCCTCTGTCATTTGAGCTTATTCAGCTCTCAGTGATTTGGACAGCAGTTCTATTTAAAATAACAGTCCATAAGTACTCTCAGTGAGAGTAGAAGCAGCTACAATAGCACACTTTCAAGATGAATGTATTACCATCTGAACTAGAAACAGTTTCATTTCTGTGTATCTTCATACTGTTTAACTTTACCCCAAATTGCTGTAAAAATGCAGGCTTATTTCCTTTGATATATACCCTTATCATAGCTTTTTAAGTATATGATGAAATAAAACAATAAAGCACCAACTTGGAATTAGCTGAGGTAAAAGTTTTTTTGACTAAGATGTCTAAATTTTCTTTTGGGCAGATCCCTTAACAATTTTGGGGCAACCTAAAGGGACTTGGATAAGTTGGATGTGGTGAAATGGTTATTTTCATGAGTGTTTCATTTCTCAGCCCCAAGAGCTACAAAAAAGGTAGTTTTTTGTTTCAATAGATGCCAAAGTAACAATAACCTAGCTGTTTGTCAGTTTGCTGTACCTGGTCAAGTTAGATTGAACCTTCAGAGATGCCCCTGAGTGTTTAGAATCCCTGATGTGAGAGTCCTTTAGCTTCTGACAGTGGTGGGTTTCCAGCCTTACCCTGGTTCAGACCAGTCTCGACTGTGGGAGGGATACATACCAAACATTCACTGACAGTGAATAGGCCCACATGAGGAGGTTTAAGCATTTCTTGGAAGCTGGTCCCATTTTTGGATTTGATATATTTATGGAGACTGTCTTGAAGCACACCACCATAAAGTGAAATTTGGTCTGTGAATGTTATGTCTTCTGATTTGCATGTGCTTTTATCATCCTCTGTTAAGATATTTGTAGAAACTGCCCAGTGATCAGGTAAAGATGCCAAGAAATGAAAGATGGAGTTCAGAGAATCTGAGCTGGAGCTTTGTTTGATTCCAGGAATGAGAGGGATACTATAAATTCCCATTGCTATCATAGTTCAGACCAAATTTCTTTACAGTTTTTCATCGAGGATCAAGTATAAAATTTTGAGCAGTAATAGGGCAAAACCAATTCAGGAGAGGTTGAAAGTGATTCCAAAATTGGTGAATCTGTGGATAACAGTAGCCAAGTTCCTTGTCCTAAACCCTTAAAATAATTATATCTAAGTACCTGAATAGATTTGTGATCTGTAGTCTTAGTGGTGTAATTATCCCCTCCATTAGGGCAGATCTAGGCCAATCTAGGCCTTCTCATCTTTGCTTTTCTATTACTTGCTCTCTTAGATGCTTTGAAGGCTTCACAGAGAATCGCAACCATTCAGCATGCTGGAGCACTTCTAAGATAAAGACCTAAATGTCTTTTTACATGTTTTGGGTACCTGGGCAACACTTTGACAATCTCAATTATATTCACTTTCACTCCTTTTCCTATCATACATTTTTCAGGTGATTGTTGGAAATATGTGGCAGCCTGTTTGCAACCACTATACTTTTTTCTATGGGGTTCCAAGATTTGTAACCATGTATCATCACCAGGGGAAGGTAGTTGCAAATTATATACAAAAATAGCAACAATATTCTTCTTGAGTTCTTTCTTAACATTAAGATCTTAAAATGTCCCTTGAATCCCTCCACACCAAAATATCACATCTTCATAGAAGTAGGTTTTGGTATATTCTAATTTGAAACAGTTGGCTCACCACCTGCTTTTCCATTTAGTTTTCTATGTAAGGTATTTTTTTTTTATCTAGCACATATATTAGAAATGAAGAACTGAAGGCTCTTTAGCATAATCACTTTTGGATATTTCAAATGTGAAGAAATGAAAAGCCAGCTGAATTTAGTAAAGATAATAAGATTGTAAAAAAGAAAACTTTAAAACTTATTGAGGAAGAAAAATTAATTTTGAAATCTTATACTTGAAATTTTGTGTACAATTTTTCTTCATTAATAGTACATCGAAGATGTTCTAGTTGCGAGGCAGCTATGTGACGCAGTATAGGACACGGGGCCAGGAGTCAGGAAGACTCATCTTTCTGAGTTCAAATCTGGCCTCGGACACTTTCTAGTTATGTGATCCTGGGCAAGTCACTTAACCCTGTTTGCCTCGGTTTCCTCATCTGTAAAATGACTGGAGAAGGAAATGGCAAACCACTCCAATATCTTTGCCAAGAAAACCCCAAGTGGAGTCATGAAGAGTTGGACACAACTGAAAAACAACTAAACAACAACAAAATTCTAGTCAAGGCTTTAAATGCACTAAAATATGTGATATTTTATAACAAGTAATGTTCAAACAATTCTTCTGTTTCAATCCCTAGGAAAACCCGGGGATCATTAAAAATCTGTTCAAAATCAGTGATTTTTGAACCTGATGAGATGTTTCAACCCATCATTAAGGTGACGACACTTTTAAAAACTTTACAGTTACTGTATTAAATTTCTTTTTTGTGAATAACTTTTCTATATTTCTTTCTTATAACATTTTTCCTATATTCTGTAGATTCCTTTGAGAGACTGTATAAAAATAGAAAAGCAAGGAGACAATGGAGCAAACAGCCTCTTTGCAAAGTATGTTACTATTGGATCACTAGATGTTTGATTCAATATTCTTTAATTACACTATTAAGTGTGCTGAGTATCTCTTATCTACATTTTAGGTCTCAACAGGGAAGGATTTCTCTTGTTTTCAGCCAGGTAAGAAATATATTTAAAATTTTTTTTAATCCCTAACCTAAAGGCTATAGGTAAACACCATTGTAATAGATATAATTGAGAAGCAACATGTCCTAATGGGTAAGAGTTGTGGACTTGGAATCAGGAAAACCTAGATTTCAGTCCCACCTCAGTTATCTATTAACTCATTTTCCTCATCTGTAAAATGGGGATAATAACATATTAATGTATTCTGAGTGCTTTAGGAAATCTTAAAGTCCTATGTAAATGGAAGTTTTTATTGTTATGCAAAAATGTACGTATCTTTTCAATTTACATTTGAGAAGGATACAGAACCGGTTATGAGAAATATCAGTCATAGACACTCAGATTTGGAAGAAATCACCTTAGATGATTATAAGTCATCTAATCCAATCTGTACTTGAAGTGTGAGTCTTTTCTACTGCATCCCTGACAAGTAACCATCCAACTCAATCAATATTTATGTAATACTTTAGTGCGTACAAGATTTTATGACTTTGGAGTTTCTGGTAGGAGGATTGGAGGCTTAACTTTCCTTTAGGACACTTTTCCCTAGTTTACTTTGAGATCAAGAGGCAAGAGTTTTTCCCTTAGCCCTCTCTGTTGCCTGGAAGGATTGAGCCAGATGTAGTGTAACCTGAATCAGTTTTGGGATCACATCAACCATTAAGGGTACTCCTCAGCATGTGTGACCATAAAAGGATATTTACATATATGTTATATCCTTTTGTCCTAAATTCCACCTATCTACTTAACTACTTTCTGATTTATCCAATTTTTTTAACCTAATTATAATCATCTTCCCCAAGATGGAATTCATTAGTTCCCTACACTCATGCGTGGACTCATGCATATAACAAAATCTCAACAGATGAAATACTATTCCTCCAAACCCCATCATTCCTCTGTCTATTTAGTAAGCTAGGGATTCCACTGTGATTTCAGTAGGCCGTTCTCCTGAGGGTAATTATGTTGTTCATACTTTAAATTCAAAGTTAGAGGAATTTAAAATTAGGCAGAAGTTCACAGGGTCATTCAGATATTTCATTGTTCTCAATTGACCTCTAAGGAAAAACATGTGAACTGTCTTGTTACTTTTAAAAAGAAAGCTCTCTTTTTTTAAAAAAAAAAAAAAATTATTTTAGTTTTCAGCATTCATCTCCACAAGATTTTGAGTTACAAATTTTCTCCCCATCTCTATCCTCCCTCCCACTCCGAGATGGCATGTATTCGATTGCCCCCTTCCCCAGTCTGCCCTCCCTTCTATCACCTCACCCCCTCTCCCATTTCCTTTCCCCTTACTTTCTTGTAGGGCCAGGTAGGTTTCTATACCCCATTGCCTGTGTATCTTATTTCCCAGTTGCATGTAAAAACAATTTTTAAACATTTGTTTTCAGAACTTTGAATTCCAAATTCTCTCCGTTCTTCCCTCCCCACCCACCCTCCTTGAGAAGGCAAGCAATTCAGTATAGGTTATACATGTATCATTATGCAAAACACTTCCGTAATAGTCATGTTGTGAAAGACTATATTTCCCTCCATCCTATCCTGTCCCCTTTTATTCAGTTTTCTCCTTTCACCCTGTCCCTTTTCAAAAGTGTTCGCTTTTGCCTACCCCCTCCCCTAATCTGCCCTCCCTTCTATCATCCGGCCCGCCCTTCTTTCCTGTAGGGTAAAATACCCAATTGAGTCTCTATGTTGTTCTCTCCTTAAGCCAAATCCTGAGAGTAAGGTTCACTCATTCCCTTTTACCTACCCCTCTTCCCTTCCATTATAACTGCTTTTTCTTGAAACTTTTATGTGAGATAATTTACCCCCTTCTGTCTCTCCCTTTCTCCTAATATATTCCTCTCTCACCCCTTAATTTTATTTTTTTAGATATCATCCCTTCATATTCAACTCACCCTGTGCCCTCTGTCTATATATGTATATGAATATTCCCTTCAACTACCCTAATACTGAGAAAGCTCTCATGAGTTATAAATATCTTTACATATAGAGATATAAACAGGTCAACTTTAATAAGTCCCTTATGATTTCTCTTTCCAGTTTACCTGTTCTTTCTTTCTTTCTTTTTCTTTTGGGGGGGCAAGGCAGAGCAATTGGGGTTAAGTGACTTGCCCAGGGTCACAGCTAGTAAGCATGTCAGGTGTCTGAGGCCGGATTTGAACTCGGGTCCTCTTGACTCCAGGGCCTGTGCTCTACTTACTGCGTCACCTAAACTGCCCCCCCCCACCCTGTTTGCCTTTTCATGCTTCTCTTGATTCTTGTATTTGAAAGTCAGATTTTCTATTCAGCTCTGGTCTTTTCATCAAAAATATTTGAAAGTCCTCTATTTCATTGAAAGTCCATTGTTTGCCCTGAAGTATTATATTCGGTTTTGCTGGGTAGGTGATTCTTGGTTTTAATCCCAGGTCCCTTGACCTTCAGAATATCATATTCCAATCTCTTTGATCCCTTAGTCTAGAAGCTGCTAGATCTTGTTATCCTGTTTGTTATCCAGATTGTGTTTCCACAACACTCGAATTGTTTCTTTCTGGCTGCTTGCAATATTTTCTCCTTGACCTGGGAACTGTGGAATTTGCCACAATATTCCTAAGAGTTTTCCTTTTGGGATCTTTTTCAAGAAGTGATCAGTGTATTCTTTCAATTTCTATTTTACCCTCTGGTTCTAGGATGTCAGGGCAGTTTTCCTTGATACTCTCTTGAAAGATGATAGCTAGGCTCTTTTTTTTGATCAAGGCTTTCAGGTAGTCCAGTAATTCTTAAATTATATCTCCTGAATCTATTCTCCAGGTCAGTGGTTTTTCCAATGAGATATTTCTTTTTTTGTTTGTTTGGTTTTTTTTTTTGAGGGGAGAAGGCAGGGCAATTGGGGTTAAGTGACTTGCCCAAGGTCACACAGCTAGTAAGTGTGTCAAGCGTCTGACTCCAGATTTGAACTCAGGTCGGTCCTGTCGTCCCCCATCCCCCCCCAACTCCAGGGCTGGTGCTCTACTCACTGAGCCACCTAGCTGCCCCCCAATGAGATGTTTCACATTGTCTTCCATTTTTTCATTCCTTTGGTTCTGTTTTATAATATCTTGATTTCTCATAAAGTCACTAGCTTCCACTTGCTCTAATCTAATTTTTAAGGTAGTATTTTCTTCAGTGATCTTTTGGACCTCCTTTTCCAGTTTGGCTAATTCTGCCATTTATGGCATTCTTCTCCTCATTGGCTTTTTGGAGCTCTTTTTGACATTTAGTTAGTCTATTTTTTTAAGGTGTTATTTTCTTAAGAATTTTTTGCATCTCCTTTAGCTTGATTTCTTTTTCATGATTTCTTGCATCATTCTCATTTCTCTTTCTGGTTTTTCCTCTACTTCTCTTACTTGATTTTCCAAATCCTTTTGGAGCTCTTCCATGGCCTGAGACCAATTCATATTTTTTTGGAGGCTTTTCATGTAGCTTCTTTGACTTTGTTGACTTCTTCTGGCTGTGTGTTTTGATCTTCTTTGTCACCAAAGTAAGATTATATAGTCTGAGTCCTTTTATGCTGTCCACCATTTGCCCAGCCAGTTATTTGGCTTTTGAGTTCTTTGTCCAGATATCACTCTGCTTCCAGAGTGGAGAGTAATCTGTCCCAAGCTTCAGGGGTTTTGTGCTGCTGTTTTCAGAGCTACTTCTCTTCTGAGGTGGTATGAGCCAATGAGAGGTATCCACTCTTCCCCCAGCCCACACCCTGGTTCATGAGTGGTCTCAGTCACTCCTTTCTGCCCTGTAACTACCAGGAGGACTCCCTTTCCATAGCCACCACAAGCTCTGCCACACAAGCACTTCTCCTCCCCCAAGGACCAAGACTACAACCCAGATCCACTTAGGGCAAAGCAAGAGAATCCTGCCTCAGCACTGCGAAGAGATCCCTGCACTCCTACTCTGATCAGCTGCTTGATTCCCCCCACCATCTGTGGGCCTGGAGCTCGGGAAGTAGTCGCCTGTGCTGCTGCTGCAGCTGCTACTGCCATAGCCACCACCACAGCCACCTCCACCACTCTGGGGCTGGGGCCAGACCGTGCCCTTCCCTCACCCAGGTCCAACAGTTTTCTCATTGACCTGCTGTGTTGTCTGTGGTGTTTGTGGGTTGAGAAGTCTAGAAACCGCCACAGGTCAGTGATTCAGGGCCCTGAGGCCTGCTCCAGCTTGGCCTGTCTTGGCACAGCCCAGGCTGGGCTGCACTCTGCTCCCAGCACCATGGAATAGACTCTTCCCAGTGACCATCCAAGCTGTCTTATGCAGGAGACTTGTTTTACTCTGTCATTTTGTGGGTGCTTTAGCTTTAGAATTTGTAGAGTCATTTTTATAGGTGTTTGGAGGGATTTGGGGGAGAGCTCAAGTGAGTCCCTGTTTTCACTCTGCCATCTTTGCTCTGCCCCAAAAGGAAAGCTTTCACATTGTGACTTTCTCTAACATGTAACAGTTCAGTAAGGTAGCCTTGACCTTGAAGGCTCTAGTAATTGCTTGATTTAAAATTTTAGTTCATTTAAAAGGGAAGAGTTTTTTTAAGAAGCATAGTTTATATAGAGTAAATTATTTACTAGATGGAAATCTTTTTACTCTAGATTCATAGTAATTCAGCACTTTAAGAATCTCTGATTTCATGAGTGGTCATTTTCAATACTGAAATAGTTCACAGCACCATACAGCTTCAGTGACCAAAAACAGCCATCATATGATGGCTAGATTTGTAGTTATGAGCCTCTCCCAACTTGGATGCACTGGTCCTTGTATGATAAACCTCTGATCTATCTCGGATCTCGTGTTTGAAGCCTTTCCAGCTTGTTGTAGGACCTGTAGTATTTTACACTTAACAGGACTAGCCCTCAAGAATTGAGATTTACTTCAATACCACCTTGAAACATCATAGTAGAACTTTAATGAGGGGGTGGAGGGAAAGCTTACAAATAAATAAGTTGTCTACTCTTAAAGATTTGAGAGTGGAGTTTTACTTTACAACCCCTCTACAAAGTTAGGCTAACACTAAAGTCAGCCTTCAGACCCCAAACTATCCCCTAAATGCTATTTTGAGGTATCCGGATAAGATAGACAAGATGAATTCCAAATTCTTTCTGGTACCGTACATAGTTTTACCTCCCCATTCTCAACAACCTTTTATCTAGGAGATGAAATAAATGTTTTTGAAAGGCTAATATACATTTAATAAGTATGTGAAGAATGAATGACTATAATAATTTTATATAGCACTGCTACTGGTAGTCTTAGAGATTCAAATGAATCTGTGTTCTCATCTGGGGCTAACGGGTTAGAAACAGAATTAGGTTTAGAAACAGAATTAAGGTTAAGGTTAGAGTTGCAAAGGGAACCCCATCCATGACTTCCTATCCTATGAAACTTTTCATTTATGTCCCCCCATAAGTTTCACCACTCAGGACCTTCCTTGCTTTCTCCTAACATCTCAAGGACTAGAATGTTAAATGACCCATCCAGGGTTACACAACCAGTATGTGTCAGAGGTGAGTCTTGAATGCAAATCTTACTGACTTCTGACACACCTCTGTATCTATTATGTCATGACTTCTCAGTCTTAATTTGTCAAAATACACAGAGTAAAGCAAAAGTCAGTACACAGTTGAAAAAAACAGCATAACATTGTTTCCACCCAGGCCTATGATAGAAATTTCTTTTAAAAGGAAGTTTGGTAAACTGAATTACTATGTAAACCTGAGCAGTTATTATGATTTGTGTTTCTATTTCATTTGTTGGGTGACTTCCTCCTGTTTTGTAAGAAACTGAAACTTAGGTTAGTCCTTTTTTTTTTCCTACCTACAGAAAGAGGAAATAACTTCATCTCTTCGGGCTTCAGTTTCGTGGGCTCATGGATTTAGAACTGGAAGGGACCTTAGGGGGCGTCTAGTCATCTCTCTCCTCTTACAAATGAGGGAAATGAGACATAAAGAAGTTAAATGATTTGCCCAGGGTCAGACAGCCAGTAAGTGTCAGAGACAGCCTTTGAACCAAGATCCTTCTGACTCTTAAGTCCAACACTCTAGCACCTTTTGAGGGGGCTGGATTATATGATTTCTAAGATCCCTTGGGATAATAGATACCCCAAGATTTTCTTGGTTACTTTTATACATGGTTACATGCAGTTAGAGTATCTGAATATTTTAGTAATCTGGAGTTTCTTTGTTTAGTAGTCTATATTGTTTTGTAGAAAACTTTTTGAAAAATGCATGTCTTAACAATTAGGATACCTATTCTTGTTTTAATGCATATTAATTTTAGAAATGATAGCTACAACTACATTCTGTTAGTACAAATAAAGAAACTCCTGAAGTGGTTGCATGTGTTCATATTCATCCTAGTCAGAGTAAATATGTAAAATAATTGTTTCCAGCCGAATAGAAATAATGCAGTGCAGATTTGAAGAATGCAGCCACTTCAGGGGATTTATTAATCACATTAATTGGGACCTGGCTATATGTCAAAAGTGATTTTAAAATTCAGCTTTTCACCTCCTAACTGTAGCAGTTTCTTACATTGAAAAAGTTGGGGTAAAACATATTCCAACTATTCATTTGTCCCCCTTAGGTATATTTCATTAAAGAACATAACATTGTGGCACCATATAAAATCGAAAGGGTAAGTAAACTTTTATTTGCAGCTCTTTATAGTGGTCTTTAAGGAATAAAATGTAATAATTATATTGAAGTCTTCAGTAAAATATAATACTGGGAAACCTATAAAAGCTTACTCGCTAGTTATTTATTACAAGACTGCAGAAGGGGAAAGTCTGCATCAGTGAAATAGAATCACACTTATCTTTTTAAAAAAGATAACAGCTTGAATGACAAGATTAGACAAATGAACACTTATAAATATTGACTTGTTTTCTGTTGCTGAGAACTTAATATAAAATGTACCTAATTCTACTTATATAGCACTATTATTAGGAAATGCAAAGGCAAATTTATTCTTTTTTCATCCATTCAAGGAGTCTGCACTGGCTGTGAGCACTGTTCTTAGGGTCTCTCAAAGAAAGACTCATCAGTTAACTGTAGATATGGCACTTAATTAATCTGCGCTTCACTCAGCTCTCTGCTTTAGCTTGGCAAAAGTAAAAGGGAGAATACATACCAGAAGGTAAAGGTTTTTGAGGGCAGTATATACAGCAAAAGCCTTACTTCCCATCATATTGGGGAAATGCAAAGTTCTCATTAGTCAGAAATTCCACAAAACGCCATTCAATTCATGTTGCCCTAGGTAACCCTCCCCTCATTCTTCTGCTTACCCAAGAACCAGTTTTTACCCAGTTCTTAATCTGTACCCTGAAGTGAAACACTGTGTAAGTTCTATTGAAGGGCAATGAGTAAAGAGGGCCATTATAAAATTAGGAGGGAAAACAGAAGCTGAGAAGAAGGGGAGATAATTTGAGCAAAGATATGACACTTCATGTTTACTACAAATTTTCAGAGTCTAAAAATGATATCAATCACAAAGGTAGACTAGACTAGATTTAGCTGGCATGAACTTGATACTAGTACTTGATACTGCTTTCACTCTAAATCAAAATTATTTCAACTTGAAGGAGCACCTAAAATTTGTTAGATTCACAGGTGTCCTCTGTGAGTTCTCTGTTGCCATTAGGATGCCATTATTTTTCATTGTTTTACTTCATACTGTAATTTCCTTCAGTAGGTGAATTTATTAAATACCCACGGTATTCAGTATTATCCTAATAATATAGTCCTGCATTCTAATAATATAGTCTTGCATTTTTTCTGATGCCTTTTTTTATCCCCGTTTTTGTTAGGGCAAAATGCAGTATGTCTTTGAGTTGGATATAGCAGGGAAAGTAGAAGATGTTGTAGAAACTCTCCTTCAGGTAAGCTTTTAAAGAAACATCAAGTGTTTTCTTTAAAGGAAAATAAAAACACATTTATAAAACCAGTTGCTTATTCTGTGATATTTTAGCTTCACAGAGCATCTTGTCTTGATAAGCTGGGAGATCAAACTGCCATGGTAAGGTTTCCCTAAGACTTTAATTGTAATAAATACAATCATCATTATTTGGGTATTTGAATGTAACTGTACTTCTTTTATTTTAAAACATTCATTTTAAATGTTTTTATTTTCTTAACAGATAACAGCTATTTTGCAATCACGTTTGGCTAGAACATCATTTGACAAAAACAGGTAGGTTTATTTTTCCTATAAATTTTGCTTGTTTTTATTTAACAAGATGACAGTTTTCATGTGTCCATTTTACTTGAAGATTTCACAGTTTCTTGCAAGCGGATATTCAAAGTATATTTGAGTAAGCAGATTGTTTTGAGAAGAATAGATTCCATTTTAGAAGGGAAAAGAAATAATTTAAGAAGGATTAGCTTCTTTTGACCTACTTAGAATGCGTTCTTTTTCTACACTGTGATTTAGACTTGCATTTTGAGCTTAAGTGTGACACTAATTTTAAAAGAGTTTAATTATAAAAGTATTAGCATATCCAGTCACCAAAATGCTATATTGATACATTCTTTGAACATTTATATAGTGTAAAATGAACAATGATAGGTTTCTGAAAGGGAAAAAAAAATCTATGTCTAAACTTAGGGAATACTTTTTATTTTTATTGATATCTTTATTGTTTATTTTCATTGATATTTTTTGCTTTTATATCATCTTCATTTCTGAATATGTTCTTTCTTTTTCCTACCTGGCAAGGCTTTTCAAAAATAATAATAATAAAATGAGAGAATAAAGCAGTTCAGAAAAACCAAACAACATATCAACCATATCTATCAGTATATACAATTTTCCATACATATAGTCTCTCACTTCTGTGAAGAAAGGAGGGAGATACATTTTCTCAACTCTCCCCACTTCATCATTATAATTACATACTGTTCAGTTTTGGGTTTTTTGCCCTTTCCATTTATACTGTTTTCGTCATTGTGATGTTTTCCAGATTCTACTTAATTTCTTCTGCGTCAATTCTTATAAGTCTTCTCATGCTTCTGAATTTTAAAAATTCATCATGTCCTACAGCACAGCAATATTACATTTACATTTCTGTACTGCACTTTGGTTAGGCATTTCTCAGTTGATAGGCATCTACTTTGTTTCTAGTTCTTCACTACTACAAGCAATGCTGCTTTGAATGTTTTGGTTTTTTGGAAATCTTTCTTTCTCTCTTTGACCCCCTTGAGGTACATGCCTAGGAATGCAATCTCTGCATTAAAGACTATGGACCACTTAGTCATGCTTTGAACATAGTTCTTGATTATTTTCCAGAATTATTGGACCAGTTCACATTCTACCAAGCTGATTTTGAGTCATTAACAACAGCTATTTGAGTCCAACATTTACCAGTTCTGAATCTTATTAATTGTATTGTTGTCTAGCCTGCATTTCTCATCTTTTCCATAAAAGTAGCATGTGGTACTTTATTAAATGATTTATCCCTATTAAATTTTAGTAGATTGGCTGACCCAATGTTCTAGCTTCTGAAGCTTTTTTGGATTCTGAATCTATCACCAAGTATATTTAGCTATTCCTTCCAGCTTTGTGTGATCTAAAAATTTGATAAGCATACCATGTATGCTTTTATCTAAGTCATTCATAGTAACATTAAACAATATAAGGCTAAACATTGATTCTTGGGGCATTTCATTGGAGACGTTCCAAGCTGACATCCAACTAGTTGATTATTCTTTGGGTCTGGCACTTAGTTTTCAGGACACTTAATTGTATTATTTTCTGATTACCTCTCTCCAACTTTCTCCCAGTTTAGAACCTCTCCCACTGAGACAATTTGTCTGATCTGTAATTGATAGCTTTAGTGTTATAGGAGCACCTAAAAGGTTAAATGCCTTAGTGGCCAAAAAGTTAATGTTATCAGGGGCAAAACTTTAACTTAAGTCTTCCTGACTCCAAGCCTAGCCCGTTATCTAATATGCCATGCTGTCTTTCAGTCTAGCATGGATAGGACTAGGTACTACACCTGTGGTTTCTTTGGTATAGGGTGAGGAAATTCCTTCCACTAATGCAGACTGGCAAAGAAGGGGCCAATAGGCAGATTGAAGATGAGAAAAATAACCTCTGATACAAGCTTCTGGAAGAGAGAGTAGGGAATGGAATCAAGGTATAAGTAAGTGTCAGCAAGAGGTCCTGTTTCATCCTCTGAAACAGAACAAAGGAGAAAGGTGTCAAAAACTTTGGGGTATAGAGGAAGGAAGGTAAAGTGGCATAATTTATTCATACCTTAATTTTTCTGTCATCTCTCAAATGCTAAGTAAATGAAGATTTGTGCTATTATATTATTGCATTTTAATATTGTTTACTTACCAAAAGAAAAAGTGGAACAAGAAGACATATTTGTGTAAAATTTTGCCCACACTGCCTACTTTATGTGCATGTCTTCTTACTGGTTTAGGTAATCTACGCAGAACTATTTTTATACTGTTGTTTCCAGAAAGCTTGCTTCATTTTTAATTCCCCTAGATGTCCTTTTGCATTACATCAACAAAAGCAGTGACTAAATGCAGCTGATCACTTGTGTAAAATCAGTTAATACAGAACAGCTGATTTGCCATCCTAATTGTGACCCATCTTTCCTTTCCATGCTTGATTGGCCTTGTATTTTCCTTAAAAATTTTTAGATAATGAGCAAAATGATAATGGTTAGTTTAAAAACATCAGAATAGACAAAGCTAATGATGGGGGACAATCTTAAGAGAACATGATACAAGTTAGCCATCACTGAAGGCAGCCTCATTTTTGAGGGAATAGAAAAGGTATTGAGATGAAACATCGTGAAGTAGTTAGTGGTCTGGTTGTCAGGATTAGAGAACACAAGCTCTCCATGTTTCCATCTGTAAAATGGGAATGTTACTTTCCTTTTCAACCTCAAAGTAAAAATGAGATAATGTAAAGCCCTTTGAAATATAAAAGCACTTATAAAAATGCTAGCTATTACTACATGAATATTTCTAAGGAGAAATGATAAGATCCAAAACATTTAAAAAATATATACATGGGGGGGCAGAGCCAAGATGGCGGCTGGGAAGCAGTGACTGGCGTGAGCTCCCCACCAAGTCCCTCCAAAAACCTATTAAAAATGGCTCTGAACCAATTCTAGAGCTGCAGAACCCACAAAGTGGCAGAGGGAA
>CM053622.1:230228945-230254025 GCA_028646595.1 Phalanger gymnotis | reverse complement strand
AAAGTAAAAAAGTTTTTTTTTTTTTAATGCAACTAGAAAATAAGATGCACAGGCAATGGGGCATAGAGATTTATCTTGCCCTACAAGAAAGGAAGGGAAAGGGGGATGGGAGGGGAATGGGGTGACGAAGGGGAGAGCAGACTGGGGAACAGGGCAACCAGAGTGTACGCCATCTTGGAGTGGGGGGGGGATGGAAATGGGGAGAAAATTTGTAATTCAAAGCCTGTGAAAATCAATGCTGAAAACCAAACATGTTAAAAATAAATTACAATAAAATAAAATAGAATAAAAAAAAAGTGACACTCCTAGAAAAAAAAAAATTCACTTCCAGATCACACAAGACAGAGAAAATAAATTAACCTTTAAGACAAAAAAAAATATACATGGATGAGGAATTGATTGATGGCTAGAGGTGTTTGCTTTTCCATTTTAATTTTCAGGTTGCCTCAACCTATTGTGTTTTTGGTGTGGTTGCAACCCCAAATAGCATATGTTTCTGATCTGAGTCTCAATGAAGAGCCCAGAGATACTGACAAATGAATTCTACCAAACTTTAAGAAATAAAACATAGAAAAGTACACAGTAGGCTAACTAAACTCCTTCTGTGATACATACATAAATATAATGTTTGATAAACACACACAAAAAAAGACAAAATTGAGAAGGAAAACTGTAGAACAATATCATTAAGTATTATTAGTGGGAAAATATTTTAAAAATACTTGTAAACAGAATGGAATAAAACAAAAAATTATTCACCACAATCAAGTAGGATTGTAATAGGATTCAGTGTTGTTTTAATATCAGGAAAACAATGTAACATCAGTAAGAAAAAATAAAGAATATGTTAATTAGACCTAGATGCAGGGAAAGCTTTTTTTTTTTTTGGAGGGAGGAGGGCAGGGCAATTGGGGTTAAGTGACCTGCCCGAGGTCACATAGCTAGTAAGTGTGTCAAGTGTCTGAGGCTGGATTTGAATTCAGGTCCTTCTCACTCCAGGGCTGGTGCTCTACTCACTGTACCACCTAGCGGCCCCCAAAGAAAGCTTTTGATAAAATACAACAAAGCAGTAACTAAATACAGCTGATTTTGATAAAATACAAAACTCATTTTAAGTTAAAAACAAAAAAGAATAAAAGAACCTTTTCCTAATGATTTTAAAAGTCTGAAATCTGTGTGTGTGTGTTTGTGTGTGTGTGTGTGACAAATACATTCCCGTTAAGAACAGATGTTAAACTCCCTTGTTTAGAAAAGAAATGAAACCAAAAATGGGTTCCCTTAATTAGAGAATGGCTGAAAAAACTATGTGTGTACACATTTTTATAAGCAATAATATTGCATTATAATATATGTGTACATATATAGTATATAATGTTATTACGCAGAAGCTACACTGTGGATACATTGTATTGTATGTAGCATGTTGTCATAAAATCATTGAATCAACAAACTTTTTATTTTAAATTTTATTATTTATTTTTGACATTCCTTTCTTTTTAACTGTTTGTTTTGTTTTGGTTACATTTTGAATTCCAAGCTGTCTCCATCTCTCCCTTCCAACTCTGTATTAAAGAAGGCCAACAATTGATGTAGATACATAAGTGGAACCATATAATATAGACTTAATATGTTACTTCTTTCCTGGAAAAGGATAGCATTTACTCTTCGAGCAATGTTGCTATTAACTGTAACCAATATTCTCTTGATTCTGCTTGTTTCACTCTGCATTATTCCATACAAATCTTTCCATGTTTTTCTAAAAACAACCTGCTCATCATTTCTTACAACACAGTAGTATTCTATCACAGTCATATACTGCAGCTTATTTAGCCATTCCCAATTGAAGGTCATCCCCTCAATTTCTAATTCTTTGCTGCCACAAAGAGAGTTGCTATAAATGTTCTAGAACATATAAATTCTTTTCCTTTTTCCCTGGTCACCTTGGGAAACAGACCTAATAATGGTATTGCTGGGTCAAAAGGGTAGGGTATACACCATTTTGTAACTGTTAGGGCATAATTGCAGATTGTTCTCCAAAATTGTTGGATCAGTTCACAATTTTACCAGCTGTTTTAGTGTCCCAATTTTTCCATATCCCCTTTAGCATTTGTCATTTTCCCCTTTGGTCATTTTAGCCAAGCCGGTAGGTGAGAAATGGTATCTCAGACTTGTTTTAATTTGCACTTCTCTAATCAATAATTATTTAGAGCATTTTTTTTTGTCTAACTATACGTAGTTTTGATTTCTTCTAAAAACTGCCTGTTTATATCCTTTAACCATTTATCAATTAGGGAATGGTTCATATTCTTATAAATCTGACTCATTTCTCTGTATATTTGAGATATAAGGCCTTTTCTGAGAAACTGACTACAAAATTTTTTTCCCAGTTTTTTTCTAATTTTGGTTACATTGGTATTATTTGTACACACAAAACCTTTTTAACTTAACGTAATGAAAATTATACATTTTATATCATCAATAAGTATTTATTAAGTTTCTATCTTGTACCAGGCAGACATTGAGATAGGTGCTAGGGATACTTTTTTTTTTTAAAAGGAAGAAGTCCATCCTATGCCAGATGGGCATACAGATAAGAAAACTGAGACCCAGGGATAATAGTTTTAGGGTAGGTTTCAGCTAAAACTTTTGTGTTTGCATACTCAAATATTTAGTCATTAATCTCTTTATAAAAATATGTTGGGGTTAATTTCTGTAAAGGAAAACAAATTTGGGAAAAGGATAAAATTAAAAAGGTATTGCTACTAGGCCAAGTAGATATATTATAAACCTGTAGATAAAGGATCCATTTATTATGTATATAATTTTGGTTAGGGGAAGGGGTTATTAGAGGTAACTGAAATGGTTCCAGTAGATCAAAGAAAAAAGGCATTTTTTTGGATCCATCTTATTCAGTTGAATGAACATTTGCATGTAAATGGAATGTTACAAAAAGGTCTCTATGCACCTGTGTTTAAAAAAATGTTAATAGGTAACCATGTAAATACTTAGGTAGGTTCAGTAACAGAAGCATGTGAATGAATTTTAATATAAAAATGATTTTAATATTTGAGTTTTTTCATGGCATACTTTTTAATAGCATACTGGTCCCTGGCACTATTCTCTACAAAAGGAAGATTTCTAAATCATCCTTTATTTAAGATGGTATCTCATGTTTTATTTGAAAGGTCATGCCATTAAACAGAATATAAGGATTATCTAAGTTAGCACTTTTCTACCTCTTCTCCTGAATTTAGTACTTAGAAAATAAGAACATACTTAAATCTAGATTTCAGCTTAGATTAATATAAATTTGGAAATTGTATCTCAGTTTCAAGATGTTTCATTTTTTATTTTAAAAGAAAGAACTTCTTGCCTTTAAAAAACATTTCTTAGATTCCAAAGTCTTTCCGAAATTTTCAAGATGGAATGTAAAGCAGAAATGGTGACGCCACTAGTGACTAATCCTGGACACGTGTGTATCACTGACACAAACCTGTATTTCCAGCCTCTTAATGGGTATCCTGTAAGTAAAAATGAGTATCACACTAGTGGAATTCTTTTTCAGTGATCCTTAAATAGTATAGCTTTAATTCTTTACCATTCAGTCATTTTGAAGAATTTGACTCTTAATTGCTTAAGGCAGGCAGGCAACAAGCATTTATTAAGAGTTTACCATATGCCGGGCACTGTACTAAAATGCTAGTAATACAAATACAGGCAAAAAAAAAAAAAGACAGTTTCTACTCTCAAGGAGCTTATATTCTAATGGAAGAAGCACATAAAAAGAAACTCAAGGGGAGGTGGGAAAGCTACTCTACTGAGACATGCTGGTAGTCCAGAGAATTGAAACTCAGCTGGAAGAAAGAAACATGACTGACCTGGGGCTTTCCCCAAATTGGAAGCCCCTGCAAGGGACTCACTGATGGGAGGAGGGAACCAATATGGTAGAAGGATGGGTAGGCCCCAGGAGTGAAGGGAAGTCTCAGGGTAAGAATGTAGAAAGTTCTCCAAAGGCATACCATAGCACTGTATCCCGGGAAGGAGGAAATAGAGTGTGGAGAGTACAAGATGTATTAGAGGAATAGTAGGTAAGGGAGGTAAAAAATCCACCTCCAAAGAAAATACTTGTTGGGTTGATTCTGTAACAGTCATTTATTAAGTTCCTGCTATCTTCCAGATACTGTGGTTAGGCAGTAAAAATAACAATTTTTTTTAAATGAGACAGTCCCTGCCATCAAGGAACTTACATTCTAACTGGAAGGACTCACTAGATTTTCTGGGGTAATAGCACTCAATTTGTCTTTTAAAGGATGCTTAAGAGAGAAAATGAGCATTTACTGTGTATACACACACACACACACACACACTCACACACTTATATACTGCATATTTACATACAGTAGGCATATATGGCTATAATTTTGTTCTTTCCTCCCTATTTTATTACATAAAAATCACTAGATTGAATTCTGTTTCAAAAGAAGTATATTATTTTCTTTACTCACTTCATCCTTAAGACCTCGTATAAAAGGATTCTCGAGGCTAACAGGTGGAGTTAACTGTTATGGAGCAAAAACAATTTCTTCTTTCCCAGATTACTAATAGTGCTTGGTCAACGGTTCTAGCTCCTGCTAGGTCAGAAATGGAGTTGGCAAGAGAAATTTAGGTTCTAAATTGAAACTTGTTAAAATGTTTAGCGTATCAGGATCTAGCCCTTTTAAAGTACAATAGAGAACAAGATTCCAAAAATGCTCTGATAAAACATTTGGGTTTGCCTGGCAAAGGAAGTTGGAGGAATTAATAGTGCCCTTAGTCTTGGGAAACTGGAAATTTTCCAGTATCTCTTCAAATTCCACTGAACCACTTAGGATTTTTCCAACTGGAAAGTAGTGCTATTAAAATTATGTCCACTAGATGGTAGGACAAGCTAGTGAAGCCTCGTCTTGGTCATACGGCTTTGGGCTTTCTTTAATGTTCTAACAAATTGTCTTTTGGTAATTACAGCTCGAAGCATTAAGGCAGAATCTTTCCATAAAGTAATTATGATAGCCTGGGCCAGAACCTCTTGAAAAGCTCATTTATATTACTTTGGTTTAAACACTAAAGTATTGACTCCTTCTAGAATTCCATGTATAAACTTCCATCTTAGTAATTCCTAACCAGTAGCTTTAGATTTGCTGGTCAATACTAAGTTTTGCCTGGTAGATATCAGTGTTTTGCTGCTACCATGAACCCTTTCTCTATCATGTCTTTTTGTGATTTGCCAAGGGACAGGGTAATATAGTTTGGAGTCAAAGGACCTGGGTTTAAATTCTGGCTCTGTTCATTACTACTTGTCTGACATTGGTTAACTCTTTAGGCCTTAGTTTCCTTAACTATAATGAAGGAGTTAGACTAGGTAACTTCTCAGGCCCTTTCTAGATCTCAGGTCCTATGGTCCATTGGGAAACAATGTACTTTCCTCTATCTTAGGGCAAACAGTAGCATACTTTACCTTATCACAGCCACCAGGGACTCAACTGCTGAGGTCTTCAACATCTGATTCAAGGCTTCAAGAAAATAAAAAGTAGCTCCTCCTTATAAAATTTTTTTTTTAAGTTTAATTTGATTTTTGCTACAGGTAGATAGGATGTAAAGGGAGAAAAACTCTATAAAGATAAAAATAACTTTGAGAAGCTATTTCTTCCTTTGTCATGGCTGTAGTAGGATTTAGTTTATCAGAAGATATAACTGTTATTTTTTAAAGTTATCAAATGACTGTCTTAAAAAATGAGAAGAGCTAAGAAATACTTAGTTTCTTGCTTAAACATGCCACCATTTTGATATTTGGAGTTCTTTCTTTTAAAGAAACCTGTAGTCCAAATAACACTTCAGGATGTGCGCCGGATTTACAAAAGGAGACATGGCCTCATGCCTCTGGTGAGTAAAAAAAGCACATCATTGATTCTTCTAGATTAATAGTTTTCATTTCCTGAACTAATGAAACAGAGCAGTGCAGAGGATAGAGTGATAGATTTATAATTAAGGATTTATAATTACCTGATGAAATTAAATCTCAGCTCATTGATAGAATAACACATCTTAAGTTTACTAAGAATATATGTCTGTATACTTAATGTGTATTTCTGAAAAATGTGACCATGCTCTTCTTTGGCATATGATAGATGGACTTATAAATCTAGCTTCCATTCCTTTTAGGTGAGGTGTACCAATTGATATACTGTGGTAAAATGGCTCCCTTTTTAAAATTATTTTTTCTCTGAACTTAATAAATACCCACCAAAATGAATATTTCCATATACAAACATAAAAGAAGGATTGTGTATGAAACTTTGACTCTCTAAACCATATCACTTATTTTTAAATACATATAATAAATCAGCATGTTATTTTCAAAGCTACCCTCCTTGTCTGTGCTTACTCCTGAACTTCCTTCTGTTCTTTTCTGTATGTTAGCATTTACACACAAACACACACACATATATCAATGACCCTTAAAAAATTTTTTTTTGTTATCATCACCACTAATCCCTATCCTCCCTTCCCTCAATTAAAAAAAGTAATAAGAAAGCCATACAACAACAAAACATAGTTAAGCAAAACATGAGGTCTTGTCTGAAAGCAGGTGTCTCTTTCTTCACCTTGAGTCCATCTTGTTGCTGTCAGAGAATGAACAGCGTGCTTTATTACAAATCCTCTGGAGTCATGGTTGGTCATTGCTTGGATCAGAGTTCTAAGCCTTTTAATATTGTTTTTCTTTACAATAGTGTTGTTATTGTATAGACTGTTCTAGTTCTCTTCACTTTGCTCTGCATCAATTCCTACAGGTCTTCCCAAGATTTTCTGAAATGGCCTCTTTTATAATTTCTTTCAGTGTAGTAATATTCCATTATGTTTTTATACTAAAATTTATTCGGCCATTCCCCAATTGACGTGTACCCCCTTAGTTTCCAGTTCTTTGCTTGTTTTTCTCCCTTTCAATTCTACTTCAGGATCCATCCTGCAAAGTTTAAAGTTTCTTTGCCTGTGAATATTCTTTCTGTATCATCTTCCCTCTTAATCTCCCTCCCCCCTATTCTTGCTTGCTTCCCTATGGATTTATTTGTACGTGTACAGAAAACTGTGTGTGTGTGTGTTTGTCTGGTTCAGGTAAGGTTCATCTGATATCTTCTCTTCCTACCGTTTAAATTTTATATTTGAATACTTTTCTTCTCATTCAACTCAGTAGTAAGTTCTATTCCATTCTTTCACTTTTCTACATTCATGTCTTCCTTTTTATCTCTTTTTTTCTTTCTTCTCTTTAAACAATCAGATCAAAACCAGTCTATACCCTGGGTCTTACTTTGTTTTATCATATTTGTCTTATTTAATTCCCTCAATGTCCTTTGAAAATGTTAATGTTTCAAAGGCATACTTGTTTCTTCTCCCCTTATTAGAATATTGTCTCATAGAGCCACTAATTTCTGTTTGCGATAGTTTGGTTTTCAGGGAGTCCATTACTGCTTTCTGTTCTAAGCTATTTGTTTCTAATTCTTTCTTCCAGAGTTTTAAATGTCTCTTGTACTTCATTTCTTCTAGGTATTGATGTAGTCCTTGTGGAAAATCCATTTTTTTTCCTTTGAGATTCTTCTTCTAACAGTTATTGTAGAATTGCTCTGTTCTTCTAGATTGACTTTTTCAATCTCTCTGTACTAATTTTGTATAGTGATCTGTGTCTTCTTTTGTTTACTAATATCTCTTACCTTAGTTCCTGAATTGGGGTTTTGTGCTTCCTCCTTGCTTTACTCTTGGGTGGGGTAGTCAGATATGCTTGGTTTTGACCTGGGTTCCTGAGATTATCTTCACTTCTTCAGTTGTGTCTAGGCTAAGAGAACTAGTAGACTTTAACACCCTAAGGTTCAGATTGTTTAATCTTTAGGACCTTTGATAGTGTCTCAGGACAGAGTGCTGTGGTCCTCAGAGGCCCTGGACCAGGGTGTTCTGGTTGCTCCTCCTCCCAGTAGTGTCAATACTGTGAATTACCAGCTATCCTGGAGCTTTTTTGTGGGGTGCCTCTGAATACAGAATCTTGTATACCATAAGTTCCTGCAGTTGGGTTAAGAGCTTCGATCTTATGTGTCTGCACTGGCATTGAATTTTCTATTAGGCCTCCTTTCCTATTGGCCATGGACCTCTGGTTGACTTTTAAGGTAGTTTTGACATTGACGAAGTCACTGTAGTTTCACTACAAGTGAATCTCTTGATCACTATTCTATATGGTGCAATTTTTAGATTTTTTTTGTTGGTTTATGGGAGCTAGGCTGCTGGTCTCTGTTGAATCCAGAAATCTAGTCGAATCCTTCTTTCTGAAAGGGCTACTCTCAAGCAGTGAGGAAGATGGTCTCATCTCATAGCTCCAGGCACATACATGGGATCCTTGCCTCAACCTGTGATCTTGAATAGAATATAATTAAATTAAATCCCTAGCTTTTTACTCAGTAATGTGTGTGACTTCATCCTACCATTCTCTTTTACTGTATAGCTAGGTATAAAACTAAAAGTAGGGAGATAATGGTGAGTTACTGTATGTCTTATTTGTACATGCCTTATACTACTTGCCATTAGCACTACTAACAGAATAAATACAATAACCTCAAATATAATATAATCCCCAAATCATACTACTGAGATGCAATTTGTATACATTTACCTCTTCTGTTCCAAAATCACAAACTTTCCTGTCTTATCTCATCTGGAGGCAGAGACCCAGATAGCATATAAGGGGAATGAGGCAACAGATAATCTGCTTGAATATAATTGAAATATTATTGTGGTTATTTACATGGTCAGTTTAAAATAATTTTGTTGGTACTGTATTAAATTACCATGTAGCTTATAGAAGATGAGATATTAAAGTACCACAGTGCTTACAGAAAAGGAGTAGATGTTATATCATCTAAATTTTAAAAGCAAATAGTAAGACCTAATTTGGTACCCACTACATATATGAAACAATATCCTAAGCATGAGGAATATTTACAACACTAAATTTAGTGATCCTTAAGATCACTCTCATAGATATCTGTAGAATACTTACTCCAGATTTGTAGGTACAAAAAAAGCCAAAAAATGAAAAATTAAATTAAAAAATTGAAATTTTATTAATATAATTCAATTATGGTTATTAAGTGAATATAATGTCACTGGTTTTAATTTTTCTCTCTCACTTTATAGGGTCTGGAAGTGTTTTGCACAGAAGATGACTTGTGTTCTGACATCTACCTAAAGTTCTATGAATCTCAAGATAGAGATGAACTCTATTTCTATATTGCAACGTATCTAGGTTTGATGTTAACTTCTTACTGTGTTCTTACTAGCCTGAATGATTTTAGCCTTTCTGCTTCAGTAGCTGAGTCAGTGAGTAAGAGGAATTTAGCAAAATGTCTAAAATTATATCTGCGTGATTTCATTTATTTCCCGTAAATCAAGAGTTTTTAACCTTAGGTCTATGAAAATTTTTTTATTATTTTGGCAACTATTAAAATATGACGTTTCCTTTATAATCCTATGTATTTTACTTAATTCACTTAAAAAAAATTATCCTGAGAAAAGATCCATAGGCTGCCAAAGGAGTCCATGACACAAAAAGGTTAAAAATTCCTGTTCTGAATAACACCCATATTTGATTTACCTCTTATCTAGGATAACAAAAATTTAGCAAGATGAGAGCAAAGATGTGTTAATTTTTTTTCTCCACAACTTCATGTATTGCTTTTCTTTAGTAGAGCATATTTATATAATTCTTGATAAGTTGGCTTTCCTTTTTGAGGTAGGTTATTAAGAAGCTACATCAAAGGAATTTCCTCTTGATATATTAATTCAGATTTTGCTTTATAATATGATTAAAGTGTGTTTATAAATCATATACTTTGATTATTGATTACATAGCTAAAAAGAAAAGGAAACTTAAGAATTATTTAGTACTGATGAAATGTTCTTTCTAAATAATAACTAGCATCCATGTAGCACTTTAAGGTTTACAGAATGCCTTATAAATATCATCTCAGTCGGTCCTCACAGCAATCCTGAGAAGTAGGTACTGTTGTTATCTCCATTTTGCAGAAGATGAAATGGAGGCAGACAGAGGGCAAGTGCCTCACCGCAGTCACATAGCTAGTAAGTGTCAGAGGTACAATTTGACCTTGAGTTTGCTTCCTCCAGGCCCAGCACTCGCCCACAGACCACCTAGCTTCCCCTGGGCTGAAGTGTAGTTTTTTTAGGTTAATGACTTCTCCCTCTTCTTCCTCTCCCTCCCAAATGAGAAGGCACTCATTGAAATTTGGACTTCCTCACCTCAGTTCCATATTTATGAAACACAGAACTAGAATCCCTATTAGCCCAGGCTTTAAAAGATAGTCTTTTTTTTTATATTGGCTTTCCATAGTCTTTATACCCTGGTATGAGAAACATTTCTATTTGGTGAAAGATCATTTTCAACCATCCAGCATATTTTCTCAAATGAACAGCCTTGTTTCCTTCCTATTGCTTCTTATAGTCATTGGCAAATAATCAATAGTTTTCCTCTTCCAAGTTTTAAAGAAAACAAGGAGACATGGCTTCCTCCCATTCTTTTGTATTAAAAGAACCTTGTTATCAAATGCCAGAGGTGATGTGACACTTCCTCAGAGGCTATTTGGATAGGATTCTTTGCCAGCTATGTGTTGACTTAATTTTTTTAAGTAATGCAAGTTGAGCTCCTTTGTGGAAACGGTGAAATGTTTTGCATGTTATAAGAGTTTCACTAACATTTAAGAGAGACTGCCTTGGAGCAATTTATAATCTAAGCAGAAAATAAAAATAGTGAAAATAAATTAATTAGCCTACATTTTAAATTCCTGTAATGGTTGTACTAATTGGTCAGTTATCCGAAACTAATGCTTTGCCTCCCAATGACTTTTTTTTTCTCTTTAGAAAACCACATTACAGAGCATACTGCAGAAAGTTACATGTTGCAGTGGCAGCGAGGGCATATTTCTAATTATCAGTATCTTCTGCACCTCAACAACCTAGCTGATCGGAGCTGTAATGACCTCTCCCAGTATCCTGTGTTTCCATGGATAATAAATGATTATTTCAGTGCAGAATTAGGTAAATAGCATATGTATATTCAGATAATAATAACTGACACTGATATAACACTGGAAGGCTTGTGAGAAAGGGGGGTAGTGTGCAGGATAGCTAGCTGGTCATTCTTAGAATCAGGAAGGCCTGGCTTCAATTTATAAATTTATTCAATTTATGTCCAACCCCTATTACTTTAGAGGTATATTTTAATCAGTCAGCGAGCATTTATTAAGTGCCTTTATTATGCTAGGCACTTGGCTAAGTGCTAAATTTTAGTCCTGGTTCATCCTCTGGGGAACCAGCCTCTGTGGGGAACAGGGAGCCCACTGCCAAACAACTACCCCTCACAAGGCCAGCCCAGATAAAGCAGTAGGGTGTCTGAGGTAGACACAGGCAAGTCAAACTACTGCCACCACCACGACCTTCATCTACCCTCAGATACTGATGGAGACAGCCCAAGACCTTGAATACCTCTTGAATACTTGAATGCTTCTAGCCCCGTCGCAAATGGTTTAACCCAAGAAACTGATAGGATTTTATCAGTGGAAATAGCATTTAAAAAGAGGCATCACAACCTGTGTTGCCATTGCACCCTGAGGACCATAGGTCCTTTCCATCTGACTCAGAGCTGAAACCTCTGCTGTGTGAGCTTGTGAAGAACAGTGGTTGTCACTTTTCTATTTGTATCCCTAGCACTTAGCACAGTGCTTTGCACATAGTGAGCACTCAATAAATACTTCATTAATACATTTATCCAAAGATGAAGGTAGAGATGCTAGATTCTCAGTTTCAGGGTCTCAGCATTGGCAAGATGATAATGGATTTCTTTGCACATTATTGTGGTGCAGTAAAAAGAGCGTAGGATTTTTAGTTACAGGACCTGGATTCTAATCCTGCCTCTG
Organism: Phalanger gymnotis; assembly: GCA_028646595.1. Classification (NCBI taxonomy): domain Eukaryota; kingdom Metazoa; phylum Chordata; class Mammalia; order Diprotodontia; family Phalangeridae; genus Phalanger; species Phalanger gymnotis. The sequence goes on along the minus strand of CM053622.1, from coordinate 230,242,020 downwards.
CCACTTGGAAGCCACTCAACCCCTCTGAACCTCATTTTCTTTATCAAATGAGATGGCTAGATGACCTCTAAGGTCCATGCCAGCTCTAAGTCCATAATTTAGTATATATTAGTTATTTAGAGCCTTTTAATATCCTTTTATGTATTGCTTTAAAAAATAAAAGCATATTACCAAAGCACTGCTTTGATGTCTCATAGCATAGAAGTCACCTTGGGGATTTAAGCACAAATTCTGACAGGTCCTACAAAGCTAGAAAGACTCAAAAATGGTCTATAACCAAACTTATCTATTGTAGTAATAACCTAGTTATATTTAGAGGGGCTTATCATCAAAAGGTAGGCCTTCAAGGAGTTTTGTTTTTTTTTTTTTAGTAGAGGTGGTAGAATTTGCATCACCATATCTCTTGAAAACTGTTTACTAACGAGTAGAGAAGCTATAGCCTATGCCACTGGAATGAGTCTCATATTGAATAAATGTGCTTTTTTCTTTTGAAGTATATTAAAAATTTTTCTCATACAAATACTTTAAAACACATATGCACAAATGATACATGGCCATCATATTCTACTTTTAAGTGCTAAATATCGACTCATCATTTCAGTTGTTTGTTTTGAAAGGCATAGTTAATGTTAACAACCTAAAAGTGTATGAGGACTTGTTTCTCAATGATGAAGTCATTTCCCCATATTTCTTTCACAGTTAACACTTAAGTTGTGAAACTAGGCAAAGCAGCTTGTGATTAGGAAATCTGTTCTCTTGTTTCAGTTGGAATGCATTTTTTTGTTTTGATTAGAGCATCACCTTTTTTTCACTAGATAGTTTTTATCAGTCTCCAAGATGTCATTAATATTTAGAGGTCCCACACTTAAATGAATGTTAATGACTTACTGTATCAGAAATTGTGATAACTTTCCTCTTTCCTCCGTGCCATCTCAGTGACCAGTGAAAATATTTTCATTTCAGTTCAACAGATATTTAACATTATGTTGACCCAAAATTAGGATATTGCCTTTTTCTCTAGAGCCTAGGAAAGTCGGGAGGTGGGAAGGGGAGATTGATTTGGTTTCTTTAGTAGATGTACTACACAAACAGCAGCAGAATTTGTCCGTTGTGTTTTTTAGATTTGTCAAATCCTGAAACCTTCCGAGATCTTAGTAAACCAATAGGTGCACTGAATAAGGAAAGGCTAGAAAGATTATTGGTAAGTTGAACCTTGATGTTTTTGTTCAGTCATTTCCATCCTTTCCTCTAGTGACGAGGGCACATTTACTTCTCAAATAATGTGCAAGAAATATGAGAAGGAGCAGGAAGAGTAAGTACCATGAAGTCATTTCTCCTTAGTCCTCCGTAACCTCACTTACTCCAGCGTTCCTGCCCATTCTACCACCAGATGGACACCGAGAGAGCCCAATCTTCTTGTTGTTGAATCATTTTTTCATTCATGTCTGAGTCTTTGTGACCCCATTTGGGGTTTTCTTGGCAGAGATACTAGAGTAGTTTGCCATTTCCTCCTCCAGGTCATTTTACAGATGAGGAAACTGAGACAAAGTGAAGTGACTTGTCCAGGGTCACACAGCTAGTAAGTGTCTGAGGCTAGATTTGAAGATGAGTCTTCCTGACTCCAGGCCCAGCACTCTATCCACTATGCCACCCAGCTGTCCAGTCCAATCTAATAAAGAAATATTACTCAGATGCTTAAATGGATCTGTGATCTCATCTGATTTGGAAGCTTTCCAAAGATGTAGATTGCAACCCAGTGTGTAAATTTCATACATCTCCTTCTGAAAGTTCATCACAGAGGGTTCATCCAGCATGCTGGAGACCTTCCTAGAGCTCTTCCAGCCTTGCAGGGATGCCAGTAGAGAGCACTCTTGGTATCTGCCTGCCATCCCTCACTTGTCATGTGCCGAGCCCATCTTTTCTTTTGGTCCTACAAATCTTCAATGATGAGTTCCTAGTGGGCTAAGTCACAGTCAGTTAGTTCTATGTGCCTTTCAGTGTGATAAGTTCAAACTGATCTTAATAACTACAAATCTCTGGTGTTATAGAAGTTGCATCCTGTATAAAGTAGCTACATGTCGCTAATAGATAAGAAACCTAATGACTTCTAGTAGTATTTGTTAGTGGTACTTGCATATTTATCCTTGAATACTCCCTCCCTTCCCCTCATATTTTGAGAAATAAATCAGGAAAAAATGTTTTCCTTCTTGCCTTATGCCTCCATTATACTCTCAGCCCCGCTCTAGCATGTCAAATATCTTTTAGGCACAATTTCTATGATTTCATTTTCTTTGTGTGCACCGGAGCTGCTCTTTTTTGCATTGCTGACTAAGAACAGTGTTTTCTTTCATATGCTATAGATACGCTACCAGGAAATGCCAGAGCCAAAATTTATGTATGGAAGTCATTACTCTTCCCCAGGCTATGTACTCTTTTATCTTGTTAGGATCGGTAAGATTCATTTTTGTGGCCTCCCATTAAGTTTTGATGCACTTGGATGCTAAGTGACTGGCTGATCACACTTGGTTCTTTGACTTTTTTTCCAGCCCCAGAGCATATGCTTTGCCTTCAGAATGGAAGATTTGATCATGCAGACAGAATGTTCAATAGGTTTGTCACAAATATCTCCCTTATATATTTTTGTGGTGTGATATTAAAACAGACTTTATTTTTCTGTATTGAATATGTGAAACTTAAGAGAACAAAATTCTGAGTCTCTTTTGGTGAGCCTGAACTATGTTGTTTTATTATATTTAGTATTGCAGAAACTTGGAAGAACTGCTTGGATGGTGCAACTGATTTTAAAGAGGTCAGTAAGTAAGAAAGCTGATGATTCACCATGTGCCTGGTTTCTGACTAATGGCCCTTAATAGTGTTTGGTGTTTGTTTGTTTTTTTCCCCTGTGAAACTTTCAGCTGATTCCAGAATTCTATGGTGATGATTTCAGCTTCTTAGTCAATAGTCTGAAGTTGGATTTGGGGAAGAGGCAAGGAGGCAAAATGGTTGATGATGTACAACTCCCACCATGGGCCTCAGGTAAATGGGATGAGCAGAGTCCTAGGAAGCTTTGTTGTTCAGAATAATTGCAGATATTTCCGGTATTATCTTTTTGATATTTATAGAATTCTTGAATGAAAATAAAACAATCTTTAAGGGGGGCGGCATTGAAGGAGAGGGAAATCCTATTTAGGACCTAAAGTTTTGCATGTTTCTAGGATGAATAAAGGGGGTTTTATATTTTGAGAAGATTGAATTTTGTGAAAATAATTCTTGTCCATCATTTATGTGGTTTTAATATAATAAATGAATGAAAATAGAATCTTGTTAGAGGTTTGTATGCCCTGCCTTTACATGTAACAGAATATAGATCTGGACGAGATGAGACTGGATGAGAAGGAAATGAAGTGAGATGAAAGAAGAACGGAGGCTACAGGATCAGTTGTGTATTCATTTTGTTCTAATAGGTCCTAAAGACTTTCTTCAGAAAAGTAAAGAAGCATTAGAAAGCAATTATGTGTCAGAGCATCTTCATGAATGGATTGATCTAATATTTGGCTACAAGCAAAAAGGAGATGAAGCCATTGGAGCCCATAATAGTATGTATCCATTGAAATGGCTTTCATATCATTTGGTGAAAACAATACAACATTGATTAAACACTTCCTTAGTGCTAGGCTCTAAGGACACAAAAACAAGAGCCAAACAGTCCTTTCCCTCAAGGAGTACATTCTACCTTAGGGATACAAAATGAACACAAACAAGTGAATACACAGTTAAGGAGGGGACATTGTGTAGGGAGGGAGAGGTCAGGGTAGTACCTGAAAGAAGAGTAGGATTATGAGAGAGAGAGGTGAGGAAAGAGTGAATTTCAAGCATGGAAGGTAGTTTGTGCAAATGTATAGGGATGGGGGATGGGTATCAAGTTCATGGAATAGGCCAGTTTGGCTATAGGGTAAAGTGCATGAAGGGAAAACGTGTGAGATGAGTAGAAAGGTAGATTAGAGCCAGATTGTGAAGGCCTCTAAATGCCAGACTGCAAAGTTTGTATTTTATCTCAGAGGCAATAGGGAGTCACTGAAGTTTTTAGAAAAAGGGACTAAAAATGCAGATTGGAAAGAATCAGAGATCTCTATAAATAATTTTATTTTTTCAAGGGAAAAATCAGTGGAACTAAACTAGATGCTAATTAACAGTGAGAGAACACAAAATTCAATGAAATTTGAACATAACTAGAGGACCTCAGCTTTGTAACCCTAAGAGGCTTCAAATGATTTTTAATAGTCTTTCAGCTTGTTAGTATTTACTTCTCCCCAGCTGTTCAGAAACTCCAATTATAAACCAATCAAATATGGTAGCAAAGAACTTAGATTCCTCTAGAAACCCATTACCATCTGCTTTTAATTGAACTGAAAATGGCCATTTATATTCTCTTTGGATTTACTTTTTCTCTCCTCAAAACATCTAGGGGTTGGGGGATGGTGGAGGGTGGGAGAGAATAGAGGATTGGGGAAGATAAAAGAACTGAGGGCCATTCAGTCCAGATTGCTGACATGAGTGTACACTACAATGCCATTACAATTCAGGCTATAGTTCAGGCTATTGAGTCAAGTCCCTTAATAAGAAAATAATACAATCTTGATGACTGAAAAAAATAGCACTAAAACAACAGGTCATCCAGGCTGTCAATTTAATTCTTGTTTTAAAGGCATTTGCTATTTATTGGGGTTCTAATATGAGGGTAGTATGCTAAAATAAAAATCAGAAATCTAGGTTCTCTGATAATTAGGTTTCAAAGTCTTTAACCTCTTGACCTCTTAAATTTTGAGCATGTGGTAGGTATATATGATGGGGATTTACACATCTTCAGTTAAACATTACGTCTCTTCTTTTAGTATTTCATCCCCTCACCTATGAAGGAGGCGTCGACTTGAACAGGTACTGAAATGGCTGAGTTTTTTAAAATCTCTCTTTACTGGCATGAGGAATGCAGTGCTCTTACATGTTAATCTTTTAAATGTACTACCCAATAAAGTTAAAACAATTTTAAGGAGTCATATTTGATGACTCATTATGTATGATGTTTATTAACTACCTCTTATGTGCAGTGTCCTCTATGAGATACTGCAGCAGATCCAAAATATATATGGCTGGGTCCCTGCCTTCAGTGTGCTTAGAGTTCAGTGTTCAGTAGGTATAATAGGACAATAATAAATAGAATACAAATTATAATAAATACAACATGCTGTAATGTCAGATGACAGAGAAATCAGTAGCAGGTAAGAGATATACAGCTAACTTATCTTGCTGTCATTATGTATTATCTAAATTGGATGTTTTTAAGAAACTTGTAACATAATAGCTCCCAAAATTGTTTGTGTTTTACCTAAAAGTATAGAGGATCCTGATGAGAAGGTAGCTATGCTGACCCAAATCTTGGAATTCGGGCAGACACCAAAACAACTATTTGTGATACCTCATCCTCGAAGAATCACCCAAAAGGTTAAAGGCTCATCACAGCCCTCCAGTCAGAGTGCTTCCTTAGCAGATTCTCCAGGTAAATTTTATAGAGGATTCATGTACTTCCTTTTGATTCCCCTTTATAATCTAGATTTTTAGACATGGAGATTGGATAAGAAGTGAGCTTTTGTATTGCTCAGAGTAGGTTTTTTTGTCTCCACTAACTTAATACTGTTCTTATAAATCATGAACAGCTGTTTGTTTAAATCAATGACCATAAATCCAATTACTTTTATTTGGGGCATTGTTCTTTTAGCTTACCTAAGATTGCTTAGTGCTTCATGAATGTGAAGTTCCTTCTCTTTTTCCTTGGTTCCTTCATCCAGCAACCTAGTTTTGATCCGTGGTTCCTCCCTTTCCCACGTTTACAGCCCCTGGCTATGACTTTTTTTTTTTTTTGCTGGTAGAAACCCTCCCGCACTCCCACCTCCACCCCCAGCCCCATGCAGCCTTAATAGTCCTACCCAGAAATGAAGTCAGCAACAACTAAATTCCATTCCTTCTTGTGGGCCAAGAGACAAAATCCTTCATTCAACAAATAATTATTGTGTGCCCAGCACTGTGGTAGGTGTTATATGAGTAACCTTATGTTCCTTCTTTCTCATTTCCTAAAATATTTTTCAGGCATATTTGAGATAGGTAGATTGCAAATACCACACTGTGCCCTTTCACATATTTCTCTTATATTTTTTCAGTAATATCTGGTGAATCTTGTTGTTCTTCATGAGGCTATAAAGCTCTAAATATGTCAAGTTATACATAGGATGACTCATTGGTGATATTTACACATTGATGCTTAGTCATATTTTCCGTAACTACTGTCATGTGATCATGCTGCCTAAAACTACTAATTATTTTAGAAAATTGAGTGCCTCCAACCCATCAGGAAAGCAAAAATAAAAGGACTGCCAACTTAAAATAACAGAATCCAGAAGAGAAGTGAATAAATAAACAAAGGCGGCTAGTAATAAAAAGACTTAAAGTTCTTTAGTCAGTTCAATAGGATCATCAGGTTAGAGCTGAAAGGGACTAGTCATTGAATCCGGCTTCTTTACTTTTCTTTACTTAGATGACAAGATTGAGGGAGGTTGTGATTTTCCCAGCTGCATAGTTTCTCATTGTCTGAGGTAGAAATTGAACCCAGATCTCTCTGACTTCAAATCCAGTATATTATCCAGTAAACCATGCTGCCTTGAAATTCAACAGGCAAGGATTATGTGCAAGGAAATCCTGTTTGCTAGGAAATGGATTCTTGAGAAATTTTCTTCATATTTTTTCAATTCTGTTCAAAGATTTTCAATCTGTATTAGGTATTGGAGAACATACAACATTTAGAGAAAACAGTCCCTATCCTCATGGAATTTCCAGATTAATAGAGGGATATATCTGATTATGTATTATAGTTATTTGTATAAGTGCATTAAGAGGGGTATAAAAGTGTCATATGAATTCTGAGGAGTGGGAAAGGCCATTATAGAATGGAAGGATCAGAAAAGCTTTCATGGAAGAGGGGATAAATTTGAGTTACACTTTAAAGACTGGACAGGAATTCAACAGATAAAGGGCAGAATAGTCTATTTTTTATGCAGGGGACAGCATAGACAAAGGCACTGAATCAATAGTAAATGGGAGACTTACGGAATGATGACTAAAGTTTTGCTAGAATATTGCCTCTGTGACAGTTGGATTTTAGTTAGATTGTAGTTAGCCTTGAATGCCATGGTAAAGAAGTAAAATTTTATTAAGTAGGGAATCAGGAGCCACTGAAGGGTTTTGAGCAAAGCATGACCAAACAAACAAATAAAGATTAGTCTGGCAGTGGTGCGGTGAATGGATTAGAAGAGGAAGAGTATGGAAGGGAGGGGGTGGCTATTCGGAGGCAGTAGGCCAGGTGCATGATGATGAGGTTCTGTACTAGGATAGTAGCAGTTGAAACAAAGGGGAAGGGATGGTTGTGAGAAATACTGTGAACATATAATTGAAAAGAGTTGGTGACTAATTGGATGTGTGTTGGGGGGGACGGATCAAAGATTACAAGCATTGTTGGAGTATGAGAAGTGGGCACCTTGATAGAAATAGAGAAGTTAGAAAAGGAAGAACAGGTTTTGGGGAAAATATAATAAGCTTCTTTTGGTACATGTCGAGTTTTCACTTGTGACATTGGCACCTCAGAGATATCCTGTTAAGCAGTTTCAGATGCAGGTTTGTCTCTTAGAGAGGTCAGGTCTGCAGATAAAGATTTTTAAATCATCCATGTAGAGGTGAAGGAATGAATGAAGTTGAAGTCGAAGGAATGAATGAGATTGCCAAGGGAGAGGTAGAAAGCAGCTGAGGACAGAACCTTAGTCAACAACCATCTTAAGAGGTTAGGAGGAAGACACACAGAAGTTAGAGGGGAAAGAAAAAAACCTAGAGGTGTAGCAGTGAGATGGCCAGTAGTGTCAGATGCTTCAGACAGGTCAAGGAGAATGAGCGTTGGAAGGAAAAAAAAGACCTTTGCATTTTAAGGTTAGCAGGTCTAAGAGACAACAACCCAGTGATAAAGGTTGAAAAAAATTCAGTCTTCACAGGATATGCTCTTGGAATTCAGAACCTAGTCACATGGTTGCTAATATTTTTCCCAAGGTATTGCAACAATAAGGCGTTGTGAGATAGAACAACTATATTTAGAGCTGTCAAGGACTTGGGGGGTAGCGGGGAGCAGTCGATTTTTTAAGTTATAACTAATTTGGTAATGACTTAGTTTCTCCAGGGGAAGAGTCATTTGAAGACCTGACTGAGGAAAGCAGAACACTTGCCTGGAATAACATCACCAAACTGAAGCTACATGAAAGCTATAAAATTCACAAAGAGTAAGAGTCTTAACTTGAATATTGGCCCACTGGTAGACTTGGCAAAATTAAGATTTTTAAACCTATGTTGTTAACCTATTCATGTGTTCATCTGAATTAAGAAAAGCGATTATTCCATCCCAAAAGGTATGTGTGGTGACCTAGGGTAAAGGTCTTTGAAATGGAGCCCTGAGTCAATTTTTGGATCACGACGCTGAATGATAACTGGATTTTAGAACTTAGTTCCACCTCAGTTGAAAAATCTGAGACTCAGAGAGGTTAAGTGACTTACTTACATTGGCAGAGAAGTAGAAGAGTAAGCGGTAGAACTTAGGAGAAGATCTGAACACTATCAGGAGACTGGGTCCTCTGCTTATTTCTGCCAAGCTGTGTGACTTTGAGCAAGAAATGTAAACCCCACAGCCTCAGTCTTCTTACCTAAGAAATGGCTTAAACAAAGTTATCTTTCGATACTCTTCCAGCTTTTAACATTCTGTGATGTTTAGGTTCCCAAGTACTTGCTCTCAGTAAAAGGTGTGGAAAATGGAATTAAAGTATGTTGTTATGTCTTAGACTCCACTCCTAGATGTCAAAGCTTCCACTTTGACTTATATGTGGTATTTATCTATTTTTATGATCATAGATTTAGAGTTGGAAAGGTTCTTAGAAATAATCAAATGAAACTCCCTCATTTTACAGTTGAGGAAACTGAAATCCAGGAGTCAAATGACTTGTCCAAGGTCATACAGGTTATAGTAAGTGGCATGTCCAGGATTTTAACCCAGATTATCTTCTTCTTCCCTATATACTCTTACCAGCAGTTTTTTCTCTCCACAAAAAATTTTAAGGTTTTCAGAAACCCCCTTACTCCCTCTGGACAGGTTTTGAAAGTATGATTTTCACTTTTCAGGAGAAGAATATAGGAGAAATAAGTTGCAATGCTGGCCTTTGCTGAATAGTGATCATGAGGGGCAGATTTTATGCTCTTGAGCCATTATTCTGTTCATAAGTTTCATCAGGGATGCTTTAAGATTCATTTTCTATTAAAAGTTGGTGTGGTCAGTTTCAGAGGGAGGAGGGAGCGGCATTTAGGGAATGAGAACTTTAGCTTGTTGGATATGTTTCTTCAGAACTCATTTATTGAATGTACTTATAGCCAGTGAGCTGAGAGCTAAGACTAGAGCTGTATGCATGCACAGAGCAGCTGTCCCAAGGCCATCAACTGTAATCCTATGGCTTTCTTATCTCTCTCAAATGGATGCCATTCATTTGAGTGCACAAGCACTACCATTACTAGAGAAATGATTCAGAGGAGAATGGCCATGGTTAAACAGTATTATCTTAAACATAGCAGCAGCTCTCTCTGTGTTACTTTATTCCAAACTGACCTTTTGCCTTCCTGGAGCTTCAACGCAGATAGATGCCAGTGCAGATGTAATCAAACCCTTCAAAGAACACATGGAAACAGGCAACTATACAGATGCCTAGAATGTTATAGATCTGCAGGAGAGCAAGTCTAGCGGCAAATTCCCATTCTTCTTGTTTTCTCTTCAGTGAGGTAGAGGAAATCTGCCACTTCCCACTTAAGAAAAATATGGAGAAAGTAGAATTGTGTGAATGATTGTTTGAATGAAGCCGGGTTGGAAGAGAAACGTTTCCTAGCCTAGAATGCTTGTAGAGCAAAAGGATGTAAGCTGACATAAGATAATTGAGCAATTTGCTAGGACAGAAAAGTTGGGAACCCAGAAAGGAGAGGAAAGGTAGGGAGGCATAAGGAGGACTTAGGGTAGCAGGACTTGAAGGACAGGGTAAATCCCTTACAAATATGGATAATAACTGATCTGTAAAATTGTTTTTAAACAGGGCAATTACTGGAATAGCAGTCTCTTGTAACGGGTCTTCAGTCTTCACAACATCTCAAGGTTCGTCTCATGATATAAAAAACTGAGAGGTGAATCCCAGTAACGTGACTAAACCTGAATTTCAGTTTTTCCAACTCAGACTCCTTTATACAGGGAAGAAACAAGAAAGCAGAGAACAGAAGTCTTAGAGGACTGTATTCTGTACATGAGTTCAGTTGATAAGTAGAAATTCCTACATATTCTTTGTTTTTCTGACTTAACTTAGATTTCTCCTTTTTTTTTTTTAAGTTTCTTTGGGCACTTTACAATGTAGAAAGAGTTAGCTTGAAGCTTAGTTATAGACTCATGGGTCTAGAAGCAGAAGGGACCTCAGAGGCCATCTGTCCAGGATACTGAGACCCAAAGAAAATGAATTGTCCAGGAGCACCCAGGGAATTAGCATCGAAGGTGAGATTCGAATCCAGATTCTCTAAACCCACAACTAATGCCTTTTCATTTGTCCCATTTAATTTTTTAATTTATTGGGACATCTTCTGGAGCATTCCCTCTCTACCAAAATCAGAGTCAATCCAGGAGGAATGGAAGGCTTTCAGGAATGAAATTATTAAGACACAAAGAAACAATTATGACAAAAAGGAAAGGAGGGAAATTGTCTAAAGAGATTACTGTCTGTCTGTCATCATCATCCACAGTCATACCTTAACAAGATTACTAAAATACTCTGAAATAGCTAGTTGATTGGTACATTATTTTTAAAGATTACATTATATAATTTTACCACCTCTAAGATGGACTGAAGGAAGAAAATATATAAATGTCAGTATCTCCTCTTTCCCTGGTATCTTACTTGATTTTTAGTATTTTATCTGTCCCCTTTTTAGATTTCTGGAAAGTTAATTTTAAAAAGGATACTTTTAATTAAGCAACCTATTCTTTGGCCCTCTATCCTGTTAAGCTTTATTTTTGTTCCATTAATCCAGAAACTTATACTTTTCTATCAAACGCTATCAAGTAAGCCAATATACTGCTACTAGATACTGTTTTAGCACATTATTTTATCATTGGTGATTTTTCATCCCTTTTATGTGCACAAAAATGCCTACTTCAGCTATTCAAAAGCAAATTCTCACAAAGGATAGACATGGTTATAAAGCCAGTCAAAGGAAGTTAACACTGTAATTCTTCACTAGGTTCTTTCAGTCTCCCAAGTTATACAAAGGCTGTTCTTATGAGAGAAGGAAGCGATGATCTTTTGCCAGGACATTCATTCATTTGTGTTTTGCTATAACCCCAGTCTTTGTACTATGACCGGCATCTTTAAATAGGGTTTTGTATCCTTAGCTGGGCTAGTCTGACACAGTTGGTTTAAGATCCTTCTTAATCTTTGTATGATCTTGTAAATCTTGACTTTCCTTGCCCCAAGCTCTTGAATCTTAAAATTTAACTAAGTATTACTATGCTGTTTGATTTGTAAGATATACAAAAAATTTGAAAATTTTTATTTTTACTCTTTACTCATTTCTTTTAAAGAATCCGTGTTACTGATATCCACATTACTAATACAACCTGCACATTCTATTATTATTTTCATTGTTGAATGTGTTTGAGTATGGGGAGGTTGTGGTCCAGGCTTAGTCATGGGTCAGTCTGGTAGCTCAGATTCAAAACTGAAACAAAAATAAATTCTAAAATTAATCATGTTGAAAGCATGGTTGGAGTGCCTCTTAAATAGATCTAGATCCAGTGGTGGAGGATTTATGGTCCACTTCCTTAACTCTCAGTTACTCCAAAGTGGTCATAAAGCATAGTAAGGATTTCTATTTTCTTCAGTATCTTCATGGTCTATAATTTCATTGATGTGGATGGATACTCCCTCCACCAAGACAGTTTGCAGCTGCTTTTTAACTTTGTATATGGCCTTTGAGAATTCTTGTGAATGAAAAATTTCTCAGCCTTTGACCAGCGTTGGTGCTGAGCCTCTCTGAAGGGCAGTATACTTCTCCATAGATAGCAGCTATGTGGTCCTTTGCCAGACCCATCTTTGAAGCATCGTAGGCCCTTGTGTTCCATTGGAATAGCCTCAGAGAACCCAGGGTCCCTTCAGGGCCATAATGAGGCACTCAAGGTAGGACATAAATAAAAGGCTGACGGTAACTTCATGAAAGGAATTCACTGTTGGTGTTTTCAGTGCATTTTATTTTATCTTATTTTTTTGTTTTCTTAAGTTAGTGTCAGAGAACTACGTACGTTATAAAAAATATGTAAATGCTTTCAAGGGACTTCAGTATGGTTATTTTCTTCATAGTTCCATTTAAGTTGTAGCATACAGAACAAAATACAAAGTTAAGACTACCATTTTCTCATAGCTTTTGTTATGTTGGAGGTTTATGTCTAAGTCTCAAATATTGCATGTGCCAAAAGGTCAGAGAGGTGGTGGTATAAAAAAAGTGATTTTAATTGATTTCAGGAGCATTTCAAAGTTTGTGATAAGCAAATAAATTAGAAGATAGAATAATGTGCCTCTGAATTATTCTCCTTCAGGAAATTAGTGGTACCATTAATTGAGGTTCCTTTCCTATGATTGTTAAAGCATAATCGTAAGGTCCATAAACGTTATCAAACTGTTTTTCAAGGTTTCTTTTTATATTTTAGTTAGAATATTTAACACAGTTAAACATATTTTATTTTAATTTATTTTTAATATATTTGGTTTTCAGCATTGATTTTCACAGGCGTTTGAATTACAAATTTTCTCCCCATTTCCTCCCCCGCCCCCACTCCAAGATGGTGTACACTCTGGTTGCCCTGTTCCCCAGTCTGCCCTCCCCTCCGTCACCCCATTCCCCTCCCATCCCCCTTTCCCTT
>CM053622.1:230173005-230228445 GCA_028646595.1 Phalanger gymnotis | reverse complement strand
GGAAGGGAAGAGGGGAGAGAATTTGGAACTCGAAGTTTTAAAAAATAGATGTTCAAAAACAAAAACAAAAAAGTTTTTGCATGCAACTGGAAAATAAGATACACAGGCAATGGGGCATAGAAATTTATCTTGCCCTACAAGAAAGAAAGGGAAAAGGGGATGGGAGGGGAGTGGGGTGACAGAAGGGAGGGCTGACTGAGGAACAGGACAACCAGAATATATGCCATCTTAGAGGGGGGGGAGGGTAGAAATGGGGAGAAAATTTGTAATTCAAACTCCTGTGAAAATCAACGCTGAAAACTAAATATATTAAGTGATAAAAAAAAATGATAATAGTATTTATTTCAGTTTTAATAATCAAATAATGCATGTGAAATGTTTTGCATTATACTTAAAAGTACTGTATAAATGTTAGCTATTATGTCATATCGTACCTAAAATTATATAAAGGAAGACATCCCAGGTCGTCTAAAAATCCATCAGATATAAAACTGAGAATTCCAATGAGGAAAAAAAGGAGTTATCCAAAAATGATGTGAATGTACAAAGCAAGCTACATACAGGATAAATAGGATGATAGAAGGAAGGTACTGGAATTAGGAGGTGTCAGGGAAGGCTTCCTATTGAAGGTAGGATTTTATTGGAATTGGAATTTAAAGGAAGCCAGGGAGGTCAGTTGTTGGAACAGAGGAGAGTATGCCAGGCATGGGGACAGCCAGAGAAAATGCCTGCAGCCAAGACTGTTTTGTTGGAACGGCAAAGAGGCCTGCGTCACTTGGATCAAAGAGTATATGTCGGGGAATATGTTAAGAAGACTAGAAAGGTAGAAGGAAGCTAGGTTATGAAAGGCTTTGAATGCCAAACAGCGTTTTGTATTTGCTTCTGGAGGCAATAGGAAGCCACTAGAGTTTATTAAGGTGGGAGGTGGGGGGTGGGGGTGGGGCAAGAAACAGGAAGAAAAGGGGAGGCGACTTGATAAGTCCTGCATTTTAGGAAAATCACTTTAGTGGCTAAAAATGGATGAAGTAGAGAGAGAGAGAGAGAGACTTGAGGCCAGCAGACTACTGCAGTAGTCCAGGCATGAGGTTATGAGAGCCTACGCTAGAGAGCTGTGTTAGAGGAAAGAAGGGGGCACATTCAAGAGATGTTGCAAAGGTAAAATCGATAGGCCTTGTCAAAAGATTGGATTTGTGAGGTGAGAGATAGTGAGGGATCTGGGATAACTCCTACACTGAAAGCCTGAAGGGACTACTAGGTTGGTGTTGCCCTCTACACTGAAAGGGAAGGTAGAGACAGGGAGGAAAGAATTCTGTTTTGGATATATTGAGTTTAGTGTGTCTACTGGACATTCAGTTCAAGATGTCTTTTTAAAAGACAGCTGGAGATGTGAAATTGGAGGTCAACAGAGAGTTAGGGACAAGAAAGGTAGATTTGAGAATCATCAACACAGAGATGTTAATTAAGACCATGGAAGCTAAAATCGAGTGAATAGTATATAGGAGAAGAAAGCCCAGGTTAGAGCCCTGTGGAACACCTGTGGTTAGAGGGTGTGATCTGGAGTAGAATCCAGCAAAGGAAACAGGAGCAATCAGATAAGTAGGAGAATCCTAAGAGTGGTGTCCTGAAAACTTAGAGAAAAATATCAAGGAGGAGAGAGTGATCAGAAATGTCAAAGGCTACAAGGAAATCATCAGTTTTATAGAGATCAGTGTCAGTGGAGGGGTAAGGTTGAAAGCCAGACTGTAAGGGGTTAAGAGAGCAGAGAGAAAGCAGAAACAGCTTTACAATGGGCAGAAAAATAGCATGATAGCTGGGGTGGATGGATCAAGTGGGTATTTTTTCAGGATAAAGGAAACATAAGGCATGTTTATAGACAACAGAGAATGAGCTAATAGGGAGAGATTGAAAATTAGTGAAAATGGAGATGAAAGGGGCAGTCTGTTGGAGGAGACAGGATGTAATGGATTACTTGAATAAGTAGAAGGATTAGCCTTGGTTAACGAGTAAAGCCACTTCACATGAGATGGGTGAAGGAGAAGGTGGCAGAAAGCACTGAGTGACAGGAAATGAGGGAGAGAGAAGAGGGAGTTCCAACTGCAAGTCAGCTGAAAAATCCCATGGTCCTCAGGGTGCAGCAGCAAGCCAATGTTAATGCCTCTTCCTTAAGGTCCTGTTGACTATCAGTTTCTGATGTTGTACTTTTGACAGTGCCAAGGACTTTGGTGGCAAGAACTTCCTTTTCTGGGTCTAGTAGATGTGGCTGTGTCATCTGCAGGAACAATTGCCAGGCTGCATCTCCATGGGGGTTGCTTGCCAAGTTAATGTCTGAAAGCACTGGGCTGGAAGCATTGCCACTCCCAAGACTCTTAGGTTCAGAGGTATCCCCCTTGGGGCTGGAGGGGAGAGAATACTGAAGGTGGTGGTGGTGCTTTGACTTCCCTGCCATGCTGCCACCTGTCTCTCTCAGAGAGCCCCACTGTTGCAGCTGGGCTGGTTTGCTTGCCCTGGGTATGGAGGGAAGTGGGGATGGCTGGTCCCTTCTCCCCAGGAGTTGCTTCCCCAGATAATGCGCAGAAGCAAGAATCATAGTTTGAAAGATGCTGCCATGCCTGGGGCACCTGTCAGTGGCATTTCATCAGTAATTGTTGCTGATGGTGATGAAAAAGGTGATCCCCCTCTGCACAAGAATTTCCTCCCTCAATGATGGCTTGGGGCCTAGGCTAGCTGTTTGCCAGATGGTGGATGGCCATGAAGGCTGACCAAAAGTAGGAATGGAGCCATGCCTGTGCCTGGTCAGGTGTTACTTATTGAGCAAGGGAATTTAATAGACCCTCTGAACGCCACCCCACTCAGACATCTGGAGTATTAACTTCTGGACATATTTTAAGAAAGATATTGAAGAGCTGGAGTACATCTGGAAGGCAGGATGGTTATGGTCCTTTGTATCTTTGCAAGGTATCATGCATGCTTGGCTGAAAGAACTGAGAATGTTTAGTCCAAGGTAAAGACAGGGACGTTGTAGAAAGGATTCTCAGCTAAGCGTGGTCCTCTCCAACTCTTGAGAATCTCAGTCATCTCATAATAAATTTTTTGGACCTTCAAAAGGAAAACAGCCCTTAAGACTGATAGCTTTGTAACTGAAATCTCTACTTTCCTTAATTTTGGTCTTCTAACTTTTGCACCTTGTATGTTATAGTAGGTACAGTACTGGATTTCCCAACCTCAGGTAAGCTTTGTGACTTTGGGCAAGTCACACAACTTCTAGGCTTTCCTTTTCTGTACCATGAAGACAGTAGTACCTACCTTACAGGGTCATTTTCAGGATCAAAGTGCTTTGCAAACCTTAAAATCTTAAACATACACTATAATTGATTGTGGAGCATTGCTAGAGGACCGAGAGCAGCAATCTCATGGTTATTTGATTACCTGTACATATGTTCAAGTCAATTAAGATGATTTTTCTATTAGAAAGCTTCCCATAGGCAACATTAAGTTTAAAGTAGTAGAAGTTGAACATTTTTTTTAAGTTTGTAAAGCACTTTCCTCCTAAAAGCCTTATGAGACAGGCAGCACAGTGTCTCTGGTGCAGATGAGGACACGAGCTCAGAGAGGTTTTTGCCTGTCTTATTCCCCCAGGTAGCAGTAGGAGTTAGGAGACCTGGCTTTGAATGCTGCTTCCAAGACCAGTGTCTTTCTAATAAAAAACCATGAGGGAGGCATCGTGCTGCTTCAATAGATTCTATAAAAATTTTCTACTAAAAGGCTAGAAGTACACATATTCTAATTTGTCTTTTTTTAAATGGGAGCAGAAAAATGCTGGAAAACATTCAAACTAAGTTCTTGTCTTAAGTTCACAGAAATGCATTCATTTATTAAGGGCGAGGAGAACAGCAAGACTTTCCTAGTAAAGTTTCCTTGTTAATTAATTCTTAAAGAGCTTAAGCTTCACAAGTGGCTTTAGTGTGTAATTCTGAGGACATAATATGAGAGAGCATGAATGAAGCAAGATAGTTCTTTCCCCTACCCTCAAAGATTCTGAATTTTTTGTTCACTACTTAAAGGTTAAGGTGAAGATAAGTGATTTCCAGAAGCCTAGCTGTTGAAAAAAGCACTGATTCTCTAAATACTTAATAATTCATTGCCACAAAGGAATGCTTGTATTATAATGTATAAAAATCAATTTACTTCTTTGTAAAAATCAGTAAAATTTGAAAATATTTGGGATTGCCCTCTATAGCTGAAATTAGTCACCCAGGATTAACTACATTGCAATAATACCATCAAATGACGAAGCATATCAAATGCAAAAGTACGTAAAAGGGAGGAACCAATTCACCTAAGACAGTCCAATAAAATAGTACTGTTTCACAATCAAACTTTAATGACAGAAGTATTACTATACAGATATGTAATGGTTTTAAGACAGTAAATGAGGCATGTTAAGAATTAATCAATTTATTTGATTTTTATTTCAGAACTTTCCTTTAACATGGTTAAGGCGACAATTGAAGCATTAGTTATACATTATTAAAGATAAGATCATCACAATTTTGTGCAATTCTACATTTTGCCATTCGTAATGCTCATGTGGAATGAAACCAAGATTGCTTAATTGCATTTTTGTAAACAGTATTGGAACTAGCAAAGTTATTCTAGAGATACAATAGCAAAGCATTAAAAATACTACAACCAGAAGAAAGGTAACAGGAACAATATTACTTTCTAGAATACCTAAAATACAGGTAGTACCTGATTATGACATTTTAAAAAATCTGCACTAGTTATCTTAACCATAATGGCTTATAGAAAGAGTAGTTTAACTACCGGAAACTTGATGCCATGAAAGTCAAAACTCTTGAAAGGTTCACATCTGTAAAACCAGTATAAGGCTACAAATACAATTTACAGCTTGAACACAAAACTGTGTCAAAACCGTAATATTCCCAGCCATGATACAATACAAAGGCTCTCATGCAGCATATGCTTCTTGGCTCCCAGTAAGGTTTATGTGTCTAATACAGAAGATGCTGAGTAAACTGCCCAAATGCAGAGGAGTTTCCATTACATGAAAGATACAATTGCTTGAATTTTAAACTTCGGGGATAGCATGATCCATTAGGTTTTTCATAACACTTGATGCCATCCTGTAAGAGTGATGTTTATATATTACACAGACATTTCAAAGCACCAAAAGACTTCTAACTTAATTCCTAATACCTACTGAGTCACAAGGTAAGGACTAGCTTTACTGTAGAAGCTAAGAAATTAAATTTAGCCTCAAGCTTTGGTCAAGCTTTCTTACAATGGAATTAGCGAACGATTTGTTAAGAAATTTATATTTGTCTCTCATATCCTTGGCATTACACAATAAGCCTGTCTGGTTAATGGTTGAAGAGTCTCGTAGTTTCGCTTCCTTGAGTATCTTTCACTATAACATTTGACACATACACAGAACTAATGTCTGACTTTGTGTGACCCTGTGGACCACAGCACACCAATACTGTCCCTGGGGTTTTCTTGCCAAAGATACTGGATTTGTTTTGCCATTTCCTTCTCTAGTGGATCAAGGCAATCAGATGTTAAGTGACTTGCCCAGGGTCACACAGCTAGTAAGTATCTGAGGCTCGATTTGAACTAATTCCAGGCCCAGCACTCAAATCCATTGAGCCATGTAGTTGCCTTGCCTGGTCCTGAGTACTTTTCTTCGCAATTTTAAGAAATGTAATAAAAATGTGACCCTACTTGATATAGTCCTAAAAACAATGTAAGAGGTTTTTTTCTTCCACAAGACCTAAAATTATTCAGTGATCCAAGCTGTTTGTACAACCTTTTATAAAAAGGGGGAATGGGGGGAGTAGGTCCCATCTTGGCCATTAACAGCCAACAGTCAGTAAAACTGCTGCCAATATAGCAGTTTGTAAAATTTTTCTTAAGTACTTTTTTTCATAGAACTTGTCTTCAAAAGCAGTTGTTAATATTCCTGACATAACTATCATTTTTTAAAATAAAAAGTGATCCCAAAATTAAGTTACAAATCACAAAGACAACTGTCAGGGTTGAAAAACAGGGCAACCAATGCTTTGAAGCTATTCTTAGATGCTGAATGGGCTCTGATCCCACATAATCTCCCCTTTGTTTCTCCCCACTACTGACCACTCCTGCCCCTTCCCATGGCCCTATAACACGATTTCTTGAGGAGAGTTCAGTTCTTCTAGCATTTCACTTATCGTCAAAGTCACAAGAAGTGAAGGATCTATGCCTCACAGAGCCAATGTTCTTTATCAACCAAGTAAGTCCAGGATACACGAGCAAATTTAACATTGCCCACGAGCAGCAGAAATAAGCAAAGCCTCCTTTTAATATCTTCCTTTGCTCCCCCCCTTTTTTCTACCTGATTGTCCACAAGGGCTAAAAAGAAGACAGCTCTTTCCTCCAGTTAGCATTTTATTCCCTCCAAGCAAACCTCAAACCAAATCTAGCTTTTAATTGCTTAGCTCATCAACAGCATATACAATATGGCCACAGGCTATCATTATCTAATGAGGGATTGGGATGAAGAGAAGGATCATATAAGAGGGAAAGGAAGGCAACAAGAACAAAGAGTTCTTATACAGGTAACCCCATCTTCAATAATTTCTTAAAGAGAATAATGGGAGGTTTGATTAACAGCTACAGAAGCTAGGATCAATTCTGACCCTTAAAATGCATGAAATTATAACATATTGCTTGAATTAAAATTTTAAAGTTGAAGAATGCGCTACTTGCCTTTTGATTATGTGTTCAAAGATGAAAGCAGG
This sequence comes from Phalanger gymnotis, assembly GCA_028646595.1. Taxonomy (NCBI): domain Eukaryota; kingdom Metazoa; phylum Chordata; class Mammalia; order Diprotodontia; family Phalangeridae; genus Phalanger; species Phalanger gymnotis. The sequence continues at coordinate 230,221,648 of CM053622.1, read as the reverse complement.
CATGATCGTAATGGTAACTACAGACCCAGATGTTGAAAGTATGTCTGCAACTTGAGAGTCCTATTATAATAACACACAAGGAAATAAATGTAATTGAGGCTCCACTGAATGGAAATCATAATTGGCTACAAAGTTCTCTTCCTTCTCTTCATGGGAATGACATGTCCCTTAAAAATTTGAGGCTCCAATGTCAATTTTCATCACCATTCCCCTGCATCTGGCAGAGGGTCTTCCATGTATGTGCTTAATAATGTTTGTTAAACTCAATTAATTTTGATAATACAGTATCTGATCCTTTGCATTTGATTCTTATACAGTAAGATCATAATTTGGTTGCATTTGACAAAACTATTAAGATCATTATTACCAGAGCCCCTCTTCTAAGGCATTTAGACGTTTTAACATACATCGAAGACTAGGAACTTCTGAGTTTCTAAATTTAAAATTAGCTTTTCAAAATTAACTATCACTGTTAATGATCATTCGACAATCACTGCTTATATAAATATCCTATCTAACGTGAAAAGTAAAAATTATAAAACCAATTGCCCGATACAGGGCTTCTGTCCAAAATAAACCAAAAAATATATGATAGCTAAACTACAGTGGCCTGTTCTCCAGAACCAATAAAAGCTATTCATAAAACTTTTCTGAAATCTATAAAATAAAAACTAGTAAAGAAAAGGCGTATCACATTACCTTCAGGCCAATTACATTCTGACCATTGATTTCACAAATGTTGTGCTCAGTAAGAAGACCATTTCTTGCTGCAGAACTGTCTTTCACTATAGAGGTTATCTTTCCATTTTTAAAAATGAATCCGACATGTCCGGTACTATCTTTATGCATGGTAATAGTTCGTTCAAATGGTCTGTGAAAACATTTTCAAGGGAAAAATCTTATTAGTATATATATAATCTTGAGACAAATTTCTGGGCTACAGCATTGCCTAATTAATTATCATCTAAAAAGACAGTACTAAAATGAACCATCAACTTTTAATATCTAAATGTGTTCAACTTAACAGCTACATTTGACAGTTTCACTAAGAATGCTGGCTCTAACAAAGTCATTTAAAAAGCACACCACTGTAATGCACTTTTGAAGCTAAAGGTGGAAAAATCTGAGAGAAGCAGGTACTTTGCCAATATGCTTTTCTCCCTCAGAATCCATTCTGTGCTCTGAACAAAAGTACTGGCCCTTTTAATAAAGTGATCTTTTTTTTAGAACTTTAGTAGTTCTTGAAAAAAATGAGTACTAGAGGGTAGCTACTACTTAAAAAGATAAGGGAGAAGGAAATATTAAGTGCCTACTACACGCCAGGCATTGTGCTGAATACTTTACAAATATTTCATTTGATCCTTACATCAACCCTGTGAGGGAGATGCTATTCCCATTTCACAGCTAAGGAAACTCAGGCAGACAGCAGTCAAAGGACTTGGCCAGGGTCACAGCTACTAAGTTGTCTATAGCTGGATTTTAATTTAGCTATTCCTGACTCCCAGCCCAGCATCTACTATGTCAGCTAGCTGCCTCTATCTTCTAACCAATTCTTAAGCAGAGATGAGAATTGTTCCTCAAAAGTATTTTAAAGTAATGTTAACTTTAATGTCCTGACTCCTTTCTCTCTTCCAACCTCCTCAGAAAAGTTTTTATAGCAACAAAATCTCTCAGCAAAGTAAGGTATATACCTAGAATGGCGCCAATAAGGCAAGGGAGCTTCTGTTACTTTTTGAAGGCCCTTCTTTAAAAAGACTGCAGCTGCCAAGTACTGCAGGTAAAGGGTAAACATTTCTCTATCTGCTCAGAAAAGATATTTTGGGATATGTGGCCTGCAACCAAAGGTAACAGTTGTTTAAAATGTCTATTCAAGTGACTTCTAAGAAGGAACAGTTTCCAAAGCATCTTTTACAGTTGCCCTAATGCCAGAAAACCTGAATTTGAACCCTATGTATAGCAGGCACTAACTAAAACTCTCATAGCAAAGTTAAACATGAATAGGATACTAAAAAATAATTTAAAATATGAAAATTTACGTGACAGCACAATCAGATTAATTCAGAAATCACTAATTTAAAATCTGGGAAAATTTAGATGCAGCCTGGACTGACCAGCCTGCCTTAGATAAAACAAAAGAAGAACAAAATGATGGCTGTAGAATTTAGAGCTGGGAAGGGCCTCAGGTAGATAAATCACCTCATTCTGCAGCCTAGGAAATGGCAGTTCAGAAAGGTTAAATGACTCAAACTCAACATAACCCAAACTGAACCCACCCCTCTTCTAAACTTCTCTATGTCAAAGGCACCACCATTTTTCCAGACTCCCAGGCTGGTAATGTGGGCACTACCCTTCACTCCTCCCTTTCTCATCCCATGTTTCCAGTTAGCTGCCAAAGCTTGCTATTTCTACCTTCACATCACTCTCATCTAATCAATCCTTCCCTCTAATCACACAGCCACCAGCTTAGCAGGCCCTTCTCACCCATCACCCAGAGTGCATCACTGTTCCCACTAGGTCTCCTTGCCTCAAAATTCTTCCTCTACTTTAGTCTATCCTGTACACTTGCTGCCACTGATTTTACCGAAATGCGTATCACATCACCCTCCTACTCAGTAAATTCCAATGGCTTCTATTGCCTCTAGAATACAATGTAAACTTTTTTTTTTTTTTTGTAGCTTCAACCTATCTTTCTAGACTCATCCTGCATTCTGCAATCCAGCCAACTGGCTTCTGGTTCCTTACATACATGTAATCTTTTTGCACTAGATGAATCTGATGCCTGAAATACACTCCCTCCTCACCTCTGGCTCAGATAATCCTCTTCAAGATGATACACAAGCACCATCTTCTCCAGGAAGTCTTTCCTGATTCCCTAAACTGCTCGTGAGTGCCCTCCTCATACCACTTGGTATTTATCTTTATTATATTCATTTTGTCCCCTCAGTCTCTCAAATTAGAAGGGAGGCTCCTTCTAAGTGGGTATTGTTTCATTCATTACATATCTTGTGTCCCCGCTGGCATATAGTAAATCCTTAATTAATATTTACTGATTAAAGTTGTAAAGCCACTAGTCAAATTGAGGTCACATGACTTCATACCCAAGGCTCTCTTCCACCACACCCTGTAACTGGATCTTTTCTTCTTTTCTTTTTATTTTGCAGGGGGGAAGGCAGGGCAATTAGGATTAAGTGACTTGCCCAAGGTCACACAGCTAGTGTGTCATGTGTCTGAGGCCAAATTTGAACTCAGGTCCTCCTGACTCTAGGGTCAGTGCTCTACTTACTGCGCCACCTAGCTGCCCCTAAAGGCAACTCATCATTTTTTTTTTTTGAGGGGGGAAGGCAAAGCAATTGGGGTTGACTTGTCCAAGGTCACACAGCTAGTAAATGTCTCAAGTGTCTGAGGCCAAATTTGAACTCAGGTCCTCATGACTCCAGGGCCAGTGCTCAAATCACTGTGCCACCTAGCCGCCCTGAATCTTTTCTTGGTACAAATCAGAAGCACATAAGTAACAAGAGGAATGAAGAAAACTACATTACATCCTATAGAGAGTACAAGACAGGGGGCCATGGCTAGATAGCAGTTCTAAAAAAAGAATTGGGGTTTTTTGTGGACTTCAAGAACAGTAAGTGTGACATGGAAGCCAAAAAAAGCTATTAAGACCTTAGTGTAATAAGGGAGGTATAGCTTCCAGGAACTGGGAAGCCATAGCCCCATTGTATTAGTTCTCGTCTACACAGATGTAGTTTGTGATGTCAGTTTAAGAAGGGCACTGAGAAGCTGGAAAATAAAGAGGTAAGCAAAAATGATGAAGGGCCTCAAGTCTATGTCATGATAATCAGTCAGAAGAACTGAGCATGGTGAGCCTGACCCTAGAGCTTCAAATCATGAGAAATGGGTAGAAGTTGACCAAAAGGCAAATGTAAACCAAATGTCAAAACTCCTTTCATAGATGGGTCGGGCCACATGGCTGCTGAGGTCCCTTTCCCCAACTCTTAAATTCTCTGATTCTGTGGAATCTGAGACTTGAGGAACTAACTTTAGGCCACCGAGGCAGAATAAAAACTAAAACTGCTCTGAAGTAAAAACTGTCAGAGAGATAGTTATGATTCTCAGCTAGAAAAACCATTAGTATGTGGGGTTTCGATTGGGTTAGGAAAGGCAAAGGGATTTGCATCTGCCAGGAATCTCACTCAACACCTTTCCGGGCCTTAGGTTCCCCATCTATACAATGAACAATAATGTTTCTATATCTTATGTAACAGGGTTGTTGTGAGGCTCAAATTAAATAATGTATGTAAAAGCAATTTACAAATTATAAGGCATTATATAATGTCAGTTAAGAATTACTATTAAAGTTCAATAGAGTGTCAGAGTTTGAATCTAAGGGTCAGAGCATACATAAACATTAAGATAAGTCTAAACTTCTCTCCCTCTGCCTTCCAACACCCTACTCTTCATCCACACTTTTACTTCCAATCCCTTGACCTCTCAGTTCTCACTTAGGCCACTCTCTTCTCTTGTTCTTGCCATACCCTTGGTGAAGCAATTCAATTCTGCACTATCCTCCTCTCTTGAATCTCTTGCCCCCTTAACATTCTACTGAGTATACCCAGGGCAAGCTTCATTCATTGCCTTTACTCCTACACATGTACTGCTGAACAACGTAGAGAAAAATCACACAATCATTCTGCCCGGATGTTACACAACCTCAACTAGGCTCTCACTGCTGTTAAGCAATCCTACTAAACCTCTCACTCTCCACAGAGGCTCTTTCCAAACCTTTTCATCCCTCTTCTAGCCTCCCAAGGCTCCCCCTCCCCACCTTCTCAGCAGAGAACCTTGCCTCATATTTTACAGAAAAAAAAAAATTGAGGCCGTTCACTATGAATTCCCTCATCTTCTCTCTTCCTTATCTCCTATCACTCAGCATCTTCTGCTACTCTTTCCTCCTTCACCTATTTCATATGACAAAATGGCCTTACTCCTTACCAAGGCTAATCTCTCTTCTTGTTCAAGAGATTCCATTCCGTTCCAACTCCTCCCACAAACTGCCGCATCCATCATCCCCACTCTTTTATTTTCAATCTCTCCCTCTCTATTGGCTTATTTCCTACCATTGACAAAAATGCCCATGTCTCTCCCATCCAAAAAAACCCCATCACTTTATCCTTCCATCCCTGTTAACTATCCTCCTACTTCTCTTCTGTCCTTTGCACCTAAACTCCTCAAAAAGGTTGTCTACATAAGTGCCTCCACTTTCTTTCCTCTCACTCTCTTCTTAACTTCTTACAAGCTGGCTTACCTTATTATTCCACACAAAGCGCTCTCTCCAAAATTACTGATGATCTCTTAGCTGTCCAATCCAAGGACCTTTTCTCAGTCCTCATTCTCCTTGACCTCTCTGAAGTCTTTTGACTCTACTGATCACTTTCTCCTCCCTGACACTCTTCTCTCTAGGTTTTTGGGACATTGTCCTCTCCTGGTTCTCACCCTGACTGCTCCTTCTGCTTCTGCTGGATCTTCCCTCTTCCAGATCACACCAAGTATAGGTGTCTCTCAGGGTTCTGTGCTGGGCTCTCCTCCCTCTCTACCATCTGTATTGGTCATCTCATCAGCTACCAAGGATTCAATCACCACTTCTATGCTGATGAGTCTCAAATCTACCATCCTGCTCCAACCCCTCTGCTGCCCTCCCATCTCGCATCTCCAACTGCTTTTCAACTATCTTGAACTGGATGTCCTATAGGCAACTTAAACTCAACATGTCCAAAATTAGCCTCATTATATTTCACACCAAACCCTCCCCTCTTTCCAAACTTCCCTATTACTGCTAAAGGCATCGCTGTCCTCCCAGTCACTAGGCTCACAACCTAGGTGTGTTGACCCTGACTCCCCCCTGTCTCTCATCCTTCCTCTCCCATATCCAATCTGTTGCCAAGGCTTGTTGATTTTATTTTTGCAGCATCTCTCAAAGACACCCCCTTCTCTCTGACATTGCCACTACCCTGAAATGGGCCCTTACCTCCTCACACCTCATTACAATACCCTGTTGGTTGATGTACCTGCCACAAGCTTTTCCCTACTCCAGTCCATCTTCCATTAAGCCACCAACCAAAGTGATTTTCCTAAAAGACAGGTCCAAACATGTCACATTCTCTCATACACCCCCCCTTCCTGCCCCCTGCCAACTCCAGTGGCTATCACCTCAAGGATCAAATATAACACCTTCTGTTTGGCATTCAAAGCCCTTCACAAACCAACACACACTTTTCCAACTTTCTTACACCGTACACACTCCTCCCACTCCCCAAATTCCACATACTCTTCCACCTGCAGTTCTGGTCATTTTCACTGGCTGTCCCCCAGGCCTAGAATCCTCTCTCCTCTATTCTACATCCTGGCTCCCTTCAATTCCCAGCTAAAATCCTACCATCTACAGGAAACCTTCCCCAATTCCAGTGCCTTTTATTATAATTATCTATTTATCTTGTATATGTTTGTTTGCATTTTGTCTTTCCCCTATTAGATTGTAAGTTCCTTGAGGGCTGGGACTGTCTTTTGCCTCTTTTGTATCCCTAGTATTTAGCACAGAGCCTGGCACACAGCAGGTGCTTAATAAATGCCTACTGACTGGCTGACTGAAAACAAATTCTATAATGACCCCTGCAAGTAAAAGTTATCCAGTTTTGAGTTATGTGTATCTCACAGTAAAAAACTCTACTTCTCAAAAAGAAAAATCCAGAATGACCATAACTTCCAACTAGTTCCTATTAACAATTTTATTACAGCCACATCTTTAAATCATATCTAGTCCAAAGTAGAATGGCATTGTAGAGGCACTAGGTTCCAATCTGACCTCAGACATTTAGGAGCTGTGTGACTCCAGGCAAATCTCCTTCTGCTTCAGTATCCTCAGCTGTTAAATGAGAACAATAACAACACCTGCCTCACAGGACTGTTGTGAGAATCCAATGCGATAATTAATGTAAGCACTCAGCACAATCCCTGGCACTAAATACTCATTTCTTCCTTCTCCCTCCTCTTGCTTCCTCATTACATTATACAAAATTGCCAGACTGAAAATGGATTTTGTTCTACCTGCCATTTTTTTATTTAGTAGCAGCACAGACTTAGCAGAACAATACCATTAAGAGAAAAAGCAAAATGAAATGAAAAACTCGTAGGAAATCCCACAAAGAAATTCACTAAACTGTCTAGAGCCGACAATGACACTAATTGTTGAAAGGCAGTCATGCTCACAAAATCCTGAAGGGATAAGGGAAAGGATTTAGCATTTAAATATGTATTTCTAACTTACTGATTTCTACTCTCTTACCTGTCCCGAATAGTCATGGTAATCTTCTCTCCAAAAGCCTGTTTGAGAACTTTATGTGCTTTATCAGAGCTCCACCCTGCACAATTTTCACCATTAATTTGAAGAACTTGGTCCCCAAATCTCAGACCAACCAGAGACGCTGGAGAATTGGCCTGGACTAGCTGAACAAATACACCCTAAATGCATGAAAAAGAAAGAAATGCTAGAAATACTTTATAAACAATTATTAAGCAACATGGCAAATTATTCTCAGAAAAGAAAAAAAACAAAAAACTTAAAGTAACTGAAGGATACAAAACCAGCAAGTAGAATTCTGAGAACTAGGTCATAAAACCCATCCTCAAAGCATGACTTGATCATGCTCTGAACTTCTATCTATAGATCCCAACAATACTAGGGGGAAGAGAATATAAATTCAAATTTTTATGAGGCTGAAAGGTTATATTTTGTGGACCAAACAGGTATTAACAATTTGTGTGTTCATTTTCTTTATCTGAAAAGGAAAAAAAAAACCTATTCAACTCGAATTTGGCAATTTCCTTTGCAATTTAGGGCTTAGCCTCCTACATCTGAGGTATGTAGCTATGTGTTCATCTCCCGAATTGTTGAAATATACCTAATCAAGTAAGATTAGGGTTATAAAGGATTCAAAAATGAACTAAAGTCTCTTTCCCAGTTCTTGCCCAGGGAATGTAATCCATTTCTTTCTTACCAAGATCAAGTAACTATGAATGCCTTAATTATAGTAACAATAAAAGCTTATAAAAGAGAAGGGAAAGGGAAAGAGAGAGAGAGTGTGTGTGTGTGTGTGTGTGTGTGAGAGAGAGAGAGAGAGAGAGAGAGAGAGAGAGAGAGAGAGAGAGAGGGAGAGAGAGAGAGAGAGAGAGAGAGAGTGAGTGTGTGTGTTCTCCAAGAATCAGTGCTGCTGCCATGGACCTAAGTTCAGTGAACCTGAGGTTAGTTATAAGTGATGACTTTTTTTTTTCAGCCAAGAAAGTCAGGAAGACAGTCTACTAAGGTGTGGAGGGGTCATAAAAGAAGAACAAACACCAATGAAATCCCAGATCCTCAAAACTGAATAGTTGTTGATATTTATGTAGCCCTTTAAGGCCTACACCATCAAGGAGTATACAGTTTTATCTCCATTTTATCTGAGAAAAACAACACTCAAAGAAATTAAGGACCTCGCCCAAGATTACCTATGGAGGTAGCCACTGACCCAGGATTCAAACCCAGGTATTCTGACTCCCAAGTCTATTGTTTTTCTCCTATTCCAGAAGTTGCTTTACCACCCTAGAAGGTCTGGTTCAAATCCCACCTCTGTTCCATATAAGCTTAAGATTATAAATTGCAGAAAAAGTGCAATCCTGCTCTGGTATAGCATTTTCTCACCTCAAGATCCCTTATATCACTAAAATCACAGGTCCAGTCCCTATATCTAGTTCTACCATAGCCTGCAACCAGAATTTGTGATGCATGGCCAGAAATAAACACAACACCAAATAATGCTAAATGTGTTGTTTGAATATGAACATTTTAATTTTAGCATAATTTTAAAATGGCTTTCAGAATGGTGAGACCAATTCGCAGCTCCACCAAACAGTGCATTAATGTGCCATCTTTCCATAACTGTTCCAAAACTGACTATTTCCATATTTTATCATCTTTGTCAATTTGTTTGGTATGAGGTGAAACTTCAGGGATATTATGATTTACATTTATTTGAAGCACTTTTTTTTCATACAGGAGTTAATTATTTGCATTTCACCTGGGAAAGCTGAGGCTGGTTGCCTTCCTTAATTCAGGGGTTCTGAGTTACAGTACAGCAAATTGCATATCTACCCTAAATTTGGCACCAATATGATGAGCCTTCAGGAGCAGAGGGTCACCAGGCTGCCTACAAGGGATTAAGTGGCCCAAATTGTAAAACCAGAATCAATACTGGGATCAGGACAGTGAGTGGCTGCTGCACTTCTATCCTCAACTTACTCATTTGCCATGACCTAATCTACTCAGCCACAAAAATGGAAGGAAGGAGAATATTGGCGTTTGACCTTTCCCTTTGCCTTCTAATAGCAAACCCTGTTTATCAATTCCCTGACCTCCAACACTCAAGCCCTCATTTCTCTTCTAGGCCATTAACCCTGAACAAGATACACTCTCCCTTGAACTAGGTGCACTCTCCTCCTTTCCCCAGATGGATTCCTTGGTGAACCAGTTCAACTCTATACTATCCTGTTCTCTATGTCATTGATTGCGTCCTGCCAAGGCTCAGACTTGGATCACTACCAGCATCTATTGCTTTTGTTTTACATACAGGCTACGGAACAAAGGTGGAGAAAATCATGCAATCCCAGAACTATCATCTTACATCCCTCCTGTCTTTTCTGGCTAAAGGCAGCCATCTACAATAGGTTAACTCTGCTTCCTTTTTTCTTACTCTTCTTAACTTCAGTCTGGCTTCTGTTCTTATTTAACCAAAAGATGCCTCTCCAAAGTTATCTCTGCACCTTTGACACTGTCAATCTCACCTCCTCCCTGATACCCTCCTTTTTTTAGGTTTTCAGAACAACACCCACTCCTTCTCCTCCTACCTATATTACTGTTTCTCTTCATTATCCTTTGCTAGATCTTCATCTAAGTCATGCCCCCTAACCATGAGTGTCTCAGCAGGGCTCTGTCCTGGGCCCACTTCTCTTCTCCCTCTATACAATTTCACTTAATGATTTCATCAGCTCCAACAGATTCAATTCTCTATGCCAATGATTCTCAAATCTACTTAACCAACTCTAACCTCTCTGCTGACCCTCTATTCTTACATCTCCAACTGCCTATTAAACATTTCAAACTGGATTTCCCATAGAAATCTTAAATTTAACATATCCAAAACTGAACCATTATCTTTCCTCCAAACCTCCCCACTTCCAAACTTCGCTATTCTGTCAAGAGGACCACCATCCTCCCAGTACCCCATGATCACAACCTGAGTGTCATCTCTGATACTATTTTGTTGGGCTCCCTGCTTTCTTACCTTGTGGAAACAGCCATAACTACTCTAGCTCTGACACATAATACTTCTTTTGGGATTTTGAGAGTTTTTCATTGCTGGCTTTGCATCCCTAGCATCCAGCACAGAGCCCGATAAGTGTTTAATAAATGCTTGGGCAGCTAGATGGTACAGTGGTTAGAGTGGCAGACCTGGAGTAAGGAAGACCTGAGGTCAAATCCAGCCTCAGACATTTCCTAGCTGTATGACCCTGGGCAAGTCACTTAACCCTGTTTGCCTCAGTTTCCTCATCTGCAAAATGAGACAGAGAAGGAAATAGCAAACCACTTCAGTATCTTACCAAGAAAACCTCAAAAAGGGTCACAAAGAGTCAGATATGACTGAAAACAACTAAACAAACAAAATTAAGCAATAAATGCTTGGTTGGCTGTTGTCCTCTGTTCTCGGAGAGTTTCAAAATGACACCACTATCTCGCAGTCAAGCTACAATGTGTCTGATTATGGCTGATAAGACCAATATAGGATCAAAAGACTCTACCATAGGTCAGACACAAATAGTCCATATAACATTTGGAGTAGAGCATCTCACATTTCTTTTGAGCTATTGCAATTCTACCTTGCTCATGCATCTTCTTTCATATGAGCACACCATGTTAGGTGATTCTGTGCCAGTTTCCCATGTCTCAAAATCAATTCCAAAGTTCTTCAGAGAGACCTTGAGAATGTCCTTGTATTGCTTCTTCTGACTTCTGTGTGCGCACCTGCCTTGTGTGAGTTCTCTATAAAATAGTCTTTTAGGCAAACATACATTTGACATTCAAACAACATGGCCAGCCCATCAGGGCTGACAGGTTACTATGACCAAAAATATCATCCTCTAGTTATAAGCCTACTGAATGATACTTACCTAGGAAGGGTCTCAGAAATTAAACAGTATGTCACTGGGACTATAGTCAAAGCCTGTGTTCACTAGCCCAACCTTTAAGAGAAGCATGGGTAACCTCCATGTCACAATGAGGCAGAAAAATAAGTATAGAAGATTTTATACTGCTAAAGAAGAAAAAAAAATTAAACACTCACATTGTCTACTGACTTAAGTCGAAGGCCAATTTTTCCCTGTTGATCTTTACACAAAATGACTTCCCGGATTCCTTGTTTAATTTCTGCTCTTCGAATTCCAGCATCATTACCAGTTATAGGAGCCACCATATAATTCACAGCAGAAGGCCTGGCCACCAGTTGCTGCTAAAAGTATCCAATGTTACTGTATTTAGAAAAGCTTTTTTATACATATTTAAAAGAAAAATTCATAGTCATCTGCATACACTCTTAAAGACAGCATTTTTAGACAGGTTTTTCTGCTAAAATATCTTGTCTATTAATAAAACTAAATATACCTTTCTCATAGTGGGGCCTTGTTTCCATTAATTATCCCCTCCATCTCTAACATTTTAATATCTATCTCTCTCATAGTTATTTCCGTTGTACTTTTTGTATTTTATGTATGTAGCCAATCTACCTCCAATATCTCTTGGTAGAACTAATGGGTTACACAAACCAGATGCACAAGTTAAAAAAAATAAAAAGGCTTGTGTACAAGAAAAGCTGCTGATGCTTCAATTTTTTCCAATATTCTCTGCATATTTCTATTTATTATTAGATTCTAATAGCCCATAATCATATGTAAAAGAGAAGTCAACTCTTTGCCTATCCCAAAATAACAACCTGCTACACCTACAGCACACCATAGTCCTAGCTGTTTTTTTTTTTTCATAGAAGGGTAATAAAATCACTCTGTGTAAAAAAAATGATTATAAAAATGACTGATTCTATAATGAAAGCAGCAGCTCGGCTACTCATTTTGTTCAATTCAACAAACATTTATTAAGCACCTCTGAGCAAAACACTATGGGAGACATTAAGAGTTACACAAAATTTAAACAAGACACAATCTCCACCCTGATGTAACTTACATTCTATGGGGGAGATAAGTAAAACATAAATATGCAATACTATGTAAGATTGTGTTATATAATAAACGCAAAATAGACATGATGAAAAATGCTATGTGAAGTTGGCAGAAGGAAAGATCAGGTCATACTGGTAAGTAATCAGTGAAGGCTTCATTGTAGGAAGCACCATCCAAATTGGCCTTAGAGAAAATGGAAGTCACAGTGTGAATAAAGAGTAGTGTTTGGTATAGGATGAGAAAGGGGAGAAGTGGAAAGCCAACAGAATATGATCAAATAAGGGAATTTCAAAATTCTTGAACAGGGAAGTGACACATTTGTTAGTGACAGCAAGATCAAAAGTACAAGATTTAAGGTGAAGACAAGTTTGCTGCCTGCTTGATGGAAAGAACTTGCATTTTTCTTAGCTCTTAGAAATCTGCATAAGATATTAGGAGATTAAATAAACATCTCAAACATCTGACCCATAACAGTTAAATGAATAACTCTAGTCTAGCTATGTTCACTGATACTTTAATTAAGCAGAGCTCTTCTGGTACTGATTTGTCTGATAGCCTAATAAGGAGGGAATTATAAATTCCACTCAGGCAAGATCACGTGGTCATTAGTCTCCTAAACACTGAAATATGTGGAGAGGGTTAGGGGGAAATGTAGAAAGAATTATACAAAATGAAGCAATATTATATGTAACTTAAGATACAGTACTTTATATATATAAATAAAATTAATTTCCCAAAATAGTTCAAATGGACTTTTCCTCCACATACCATAAAAAACACAGACATTTTGCACTGGTTATGTGCAAATACTAAATTGTAATAAATTAGAATTGGAACGTAGTATAGATATTAGTGCACCGGCTAAATTGTGAATAAAAGGACATAGATCCAGTCCTAGATCTCAAAACTTTCTTTGGACCTGAGGTCCAACTCCAGCTCTAATGATACCACAGATTCCAAAACTATCGAAGTGTATACATTCATTACATAAAGGTACAGTTATATATTAACAATATGTTAAATACCATTTATGAAATTCTAAACTACTGCCACTTTACATACCCCCTGAGATGTTCCAGGAACCAGAGCCATGTTGGTATGTATTTCTTCTTCATTTAAACTCAGGCCCATGTACTGAGAGAGTTCAGGATATAGTTTAGGATAGAGACCTAAGAAAAAGAAACTGGGTTAACTTAAAGTAGAAAATTACAGGAACAGAAAGAGAACTTACAGTTTATGATGAAATCAATACTATTAGCTTCTACCTTACTCAATAATGTTCAGCTTTAAACAAGATAAACAAAGCAGTCATTTGTTAAGGCAGCTTCCCTGTGCTTCCTACCAAATAGTGTCAGGAACAGGAGATTTTAATAAAAGTAACTCGCATTTGGGAAAAAAGCAACACAAAAGATAAAGAGATGAGATGTGTGCTATAGGAAATGAAAGAAATAGCACCACCGCTCCAGATTTAAGAGCAGAAAGGGTTTTTCCTTGATAATTACCAAAGTATCTCACAACCTTACTTCCTATGATTAACAGCTTTTGCAATTACTTTAAATAAATCAATCTACTGGTCGAGATTTGTACTTCCACTCCTTGTGAGTAACTCACTGGTATAGAAACTCCCCCCCACCAATGCAGATCTGCAACTCCACGTTCAGTGGACCAACAACTTCAAAAAACTCTAATATATACACAGATTGCTTATTTTTATACTACAATGAAGTTCAACAAGGTAGGTTATACTGAGTCTGCATTCTGCTCAACATGTTTTAATCAATGATTTTTTAAAACTGTATTTTTCAATCAACAAAAATCTGCCTTCTCATCCTTCAACCTGCCCCTACCCCCCCCCCAAAAAAACCACACACCAAGAATTAAAGAAAAACAAACCCAATTACGTATAGTAAATACAAAATTTCCACATTAGCCATGTCCTTCCAAAAATGTCTTATTCTGTACTCTGAGTTCTTCACCTATCAGAAGTTATAGCATGTTTAATCATTATTCCTCTGGAATCATGGTCATTCATTGTACTGAGTTCTTAATTCTTTCAAAATTGTTTGCATTTACCATATTGCTACCATTATATAAATTGTTCTCTTGGCTTCATTTACTTCACTAGGCATCAGATCACCCAAATACAAGTCTTCCCAAGTTTCACTAAAATCATCCCCTTTACCATTTCTTACAATACAATGATATTTCAACAATTTATCTATTACAACTTGTTCACCCATTCCCCAACATATAGGCCCTCCCCTCAGATTCTCAGTCTTTGCCACCTCAAAAGAGCTATAAATAGTTTTATACAACATTAGAGTTTTGTTCACTTAGGACTAATCCTTCCCTTACGCCTTCTCTCATTCCTCCCCCCCTGCCTCTTTCCTATTTCCCTACTGAATGAAATGTATCTCTGCATCCAACTCCAAGTATGTGTATTCCTCCTTTCCTCAACAGATTTGGAAGAGAGCGGGGTTTAAAGTGTAAGGTGTTCCCTCATTCTCTCCTCCTTATGTATTTCTCTCTCCCTCTTTCCATTCTTTTTAAAAGATCATCAAGACATAACGGAACTACTCCCAGGCCTTGTCTACTTAGATTACCTCTGACTACTGGTGATGCTAGCACTCAGAGGGAACATATGTATCATCTCCTTATATTAGCATGAAACTATCCTTGTTTAGCCAAATATCATTGTTTGTTCCTGTTTATCTATTTACGTTTCTCTTAATTCCTGTTTTGGATCTTCAGAAGTTTTTAAGCAGTTTGGTCTTTACGTCAAGAATGCTTAGAAGTCCTCTATTTCATTAAAGATCCATTCTTTTATACTCAATTGCTGGGTAAGTTATTTTGGCTATAAGCCCTTGTCCTTTGCCTTCTGGAACATCATACACCAAGTTCTCCCCTCTTTATAGTGGTGGCTGCTAAATCATGTGAAATCCTGACCATGGCTCCTTGGTATTTGAATTCTTTCCTTCTGGCTGTTTGTAGCATTTTTCTTTGATCTGGAAGCTCTGGATTTTGGCTATGATGTGTGTGAGAGCTTTTATGTGGGGATTTCTTCCAAGAGTTTACCAGTGGATTCTTTCTGTTTCCACTTTGATCTCTGGTTCTAAGAGATATGAACAGTTTTCTTGCATATTGCTTGGGCCAGGTTTTGTACTTCTTGTGCCAAACTGTTGATTCACTTTCTAATTCTTTCTTGCACAGCTCTGATTTCATTTTTTCCCTCAAACACCTTCATTTCATTTATAAAAATATCTTTAAATTAAAAAAAAACCTTGCTTTATCTCTACTAGGAATTCTA
Organism: Phalanger gymnotis; assembly: GCA_028646595.1. Lineage (NCBI taxonomy): Eukaryota > Metazoa > Chordata > Mammalia > Diprotodontia > Phalangeridae > Phalanger > Phalanger gymnotis. The sequence goes on along the minus strand of CM053622.1, from coordinate 230,206,026 downwards.
GTTTAGCTTTTGTCCAAGTTGTATTTTTTCCCTAAGGCACTGTTACTAAATATTGTAGATATACTGGAGTTGCCTTCTGTGTTTGTATCTTGAGCATCTCTTCCACCATAATAGCTCATTATAGAAAGGTTTTTTGTTTGTCCATTCTTCCCACCTGCTTCCCTGCCTCTGGACTTCATGTTAGGGTTAGGCTCTGCTATGCTTCTGGAAGGAAGGTCTAGGCAAGTTCTATTGCTATTTTCTTGAGGTATTTAGCGTTGTGGTATTCTAGGATCTCAGGAACACTCTAGGAACCTACGAATATTTAATGTTCCCAAAATGATCTGATCCAAGGCAAAGTTTACTTGCTGCATTCCTTGTTCTGAACTCTTCCAAGTTCTTAACCTGGGTTTTGGTTTTGGCAATAGTAGAATGATGATATATTCAGCTCCTTTAAGCCAGCTTGGAAGCTCTGCAGGTTCAATGTGACTTAAATATAGGTTTCTCTTAGGTCTGGAATGCCAGCCCTGACTATTCTTCTACAGGCTGGACTAGATGTTGAAACTGAGATCCTACCCTGCTACTGGAGGTGTGAGCCAAACCACTACTACTTGCTTCTGAATTTCCTTCTTCATTACACCATCCAGAACCTCCCTACCCTTGAACACCACTTTTGTGCACAGATCCTTCTATCTCAGGCCACTCTAGATCTGTGACCCAGAACTAGGTAGGTAACAAAGCTACCAATTAGCACCCATCCCTGTCACAGGCCTTAATATGGGTCTGGGACCTCCCCTTACTCCAGCGTACAATCTTTCCTTGGGTCCTAGAATGCTCTATACATGCTATGCTCCTGTCCAATCCAGTCTCCAGTGTCAGAAGACCTCTTTGTCTCTCTCGACAAAAGAATCACTGAGATTTCTTTTGGATTTCCCCATCAGGATTCAGCCTAATGCATTCAGTCTGTTTGGAGGAGTTTTGTGGACAGAAGTAGAAGTACACTGCTTCCTGCTACTCCACTATCATAGGTGCCATATACACATCACCAAATTTTTGGATAACACAAAGCTAGAAGCAACAGCCAATACAATATATGAGAGTTTTCAAATCCAAAATTATCTCAACAGTCTCAAACAATGAGCCAAATAAAGGAACTTGCAACTTAATAGGGATAAATGTAAAATCTTAGATTTTATCTATCAGATATAGATGTAGATACAGAAAGAATATATAATTGGGGCTGTGTAACTAATACGTATGCATGACATGGCATGAAATCTCAGGTTTCCTGATTTCAAGCTTGGCCATAGCCAGTGTATTGTGCTTAACAACATTCCTGCCACCTCCACCCCCACTTAAGTCTTGAAGTCAGTAACACTGGGATTTCATGTCATGATACTTGACACATAATAGCTACACACCCTCACGTATATTCTATGATACCTAGGTGATCACAGGAAAGTCAATTAGCCTCTCAGTGCCTCAAGCAAAAAGACCATAACTGATGAGTTGAAAAGCTGCATTGATGGCAATATGTTCAATACTGGAAGCTACTTACATCGATGAAATCATAGGTTTGGACAAAAAAATACATATAAGATAGAAGAGACATGAGTAGATAAAAATTCATTTTAAAAAGTTAGCATTTTAGTGACTTGCAAATTCAATATAAGGCAGCAATGTTTATGACAGGGCTAGCAAATAAGCTAATGCAATCAGTTTGATATTACAAAGGAGACAATGATAAGCTGGAATATGTCTATGGGAAAGTGAACAGGATGGGGAGAAGACTGGAAACCATGCCACATAAAGAAAAAATCAATCTCAGATGAGAACTTAGAGAGCTGGAAGATATGGACGATAAACCTCTATCAATAATACATTTGAGAGATAATGAAGACTAATAGAGGTACTATAGGAACAGAGAAGAGCAAATGCTGACCATAGTTTCAAAAAGAGGGGAAAGAAATTAGTCTAACTACAGGCCAGGAAGCTTGACTTTAATTACTGAAATTCTGAAACAGAAAACATTAAAGAATATAGTCAGTAAACATCCAGAAAATGTGGCAAGGCAGTAATTACAAAGAGCAAGCTTGGATTCATCAAGTACAGATCATGCAAGATTATATTTATTTCTTTTGACAAAGTCAAAATACTCAATTGAATATTCTGAATATTAAATTGGTAGACTGGAAAATGTTATAGGTATAGTCCTATGATTTAAGCAAGGCATTGGAAAGTATCTAATGCTTTATTCTTGCAAAAATTATGTAAAGTGTTGGACTAGATCAGTGATATCAAACTCAAACAGAAATATCCCCGATAGGCCACATATTGACTTAGAAAACCCCAAACTAACATTTTCCAGGTTGTACTGTATTTTTACTTTTGTTAAACATTTCCCGGTTACATTTTAATATGGTTCCAGACGCACTTGGAGTTCTGTATATATGAGTTTGATATGTCTGGATTAGAGGATACAATGAGCCAGACTGAGAGCTGATTAAATAGCTGAACTTAAAAATTAGCTACAATAATTTGATGTCAGTTTGGCAGGAAGTTTGCAGTGGTATACTCCAAAAGGCTTTGAGCTTTGTCATGTGTTATTTCACAATTTTATTAATGACTTAGATAAAAGCAGAGAAAATTCTCATCAAATTTGCAGATGACAAAAGCTGGGACAGACAGCCAACATTGTATGACAAATTAAGTATCCAAAAAGATGACAGGTTAGAATAGAGGGCTAATCTAATAAGATGATATTTAATAGGAATGCATGGGTTAACACAATCAACATCACAAGAATAGAATGGAGGCATGAGTAGGCCTCAGTCTGAAAAAGATTTGGGTTTTTTTTTTAAAAACAGACTATAAGCTCAATGAGTCAGCAGCCTGTAGAGCAGGAAAAAAAGCCAATGTGACCTTCGGGTGAGTTTCCAAGAAAAAGGTGATAGTTTGTTCCACTATACTACTCTGCCATGATCAAACCAAAACTGGAGTTCATGTTCAGGCACTACATTTTAAGAAGGAAACTAATGAAGAACGTCCAGAGAAGAGCAACCAGAATGGTGAAGGGCCTTGAGACCATTTTAAATGAGGATTAGTTAAGGAAATAGGGAATATTTAATCTGAAGAAGAGAAGGCTCAGGGGATCTGAAGAACTGCTGTGAGGAAGAGGGATCAGACTTGTTCTTTCTGGCCCCAGAGGATAGAACAAGAAACAGTGACTAGAACTTGCAAAGAGGCAAATTTAAGCCTGATGTTAAGAAAAATTTTCTAAAAAACAGAACTTACAAAAGAAGAATGGATTTTTCTGGGAGGTAATGCATTCCTTATCACTGGAGGACTACAAGCAAAGACTTGAAAGACTACCATGTGTCAAGGTATGTTGTGGGAGCAGGAGGGTGGGGGGTGGTGGTATGTGGCCTAGGTGACCGATACCTAGTGTAGGACTGATGTTCTTATACCTCTAAAATTCTGCAACATAACTGTCATGTCATGTGGAAGAGGGATAAGATTTTGTTTTAGCTGGGCCCAGATTATCTCCAATTTATCATGTATACATTTTGTTTTATAAAGAATTGTTTACACGTCACCTTCTCCATTAGACTGTGAGCTCCTTGAGAGCAAGAATCGTCTTTTGCCTTTCTCTGTATGCCCAGCATGCTCTCTGGCACATAGTTTAACATGTGTTTAACAAATAAATATGCACTGACCAAGTGACTGACAGGACTATCACAAATGAATGAGAGTTGCATATTTTGGTTCATTTTAAGGAAAAGAATTAGAGCTGTCCAAAAATGGGATATGCTGCCTCAGAATATACTCAAGTTTCCCATCACCAGATGACAAGATACAGACTATAGCCAGGAATGGCATACTGGTGGATTCATGCTTCCATAGGCTGGGATGCCACCAAGATGATATGCTATGATCTAATTTTCATTAAGTCATAATTCGTATTCATGATTCAACAAAAAAGCATCACCATTAAATGAGATCAAAGTACTTTGTTCCCTTGTGAAATTTCAATATTTCTTCTAATCATCACCAATATTTCATGGGCTGACATTTTATTTCCAATAAACTTCCTGAAAATTAAGAAATTAAAAACCTGAAATATTTTTGTTTCTATATTTCAACAGTTATGTAAACTAGAGAACAGAGACAAAGCACTTTCCATACAACATCCCTGAAATGTAGAAAGTTCAATTAATATTATCACCTTTTTGCAGATGAGAAAACTGGTAAGAGATTTTCCTACAGTCATAAAGCTAGTAAATCTCAGAGCAGGGATTAGAACCCACGTTTTCAGATTCCAAAGTGAATTTTTACTCTACTATGATTTCTAGAAAAACTTAAAACTATAGCTACTTACTTCCATCTTGAGAAATGGGAGCAGAGGCATCTGACAAAATTGCTGTACTGGCAGGGTTGGCAGAAAAGGCTGTTTGAGCCTAAACGAAGGAAAAAAATAGAAATGCACATTATAAATGGAAAGTCTTACAAATACTTCGGGAAAACATTTTTTTAAGTATATAAGCAGTAATACCACATATCTTTCAAAGAAAATCTTCAGACTAAGTACACAACTTATAACTTGGTCATAACTTTTAATGAAACTAAAACAAATTTTGGCATCCTAAACAAATAAGGGTAAGAGACTAGTCTGGTGTAAAAAAGATTAAGTACACAATCAGAAGCATTATATAACATTTCCTATCCATTTATTTCACTATAAATTTAGCAATTAGTGAAATGATCCTTAAACTCCATTTTAAAGTCCACAGAGCAACAAAGTAGATTTTAAAGACCACACCAGGCCATTTTAGTGAGAGCTCTGTGGTAGCTCAGCTTCATTTACTAAAGCATTCATGTAAATTTCTATGCTTGTAGGCGGGCCCCATAAATCACCTGTGGGCCGCATTTTGGACAGCCCTGCTTTATATGATCAGCACTTACTACAACCTGAGTATCTGATTGCTCCTTCTCAACTTCCTCTTCTGGATCTTCATCCAGCTCATGCTTGCTAATGATAACTGTCCCATAGGGCTCTGTGTTCTGGATCTCATTCTGTTATCTCTATGCTATTTACTTCCTCAGGTGATCTCATCAACTATTATGGATTCACTCATCATTGCTATGCTGATGATTCTCAAACCCACTTATCCAGCCCCAACCTCTCTGCTGACCTCCTAACATCTTGTGGTTATCGTTCAGTAGTGTCTGACTCTTCCTGACTCCACAGAGACAGCGTGCCACTTGACCAAGGGGTTTTCCTGGCAAAGACACTGGAGTGGTTTGCTATTTCCTTCTCCAGTGGATTAAGACAGGTTAGATGACTTGCCCAAGGGTCACATAGCTACTGCCTGAGACCAAATCCGAACTCAGGTCTTCCTGACTCCAGACCTGGCACTCTATCCACTGAGCCATCTAGCAGCCTCATCTTAACATCTCCAACTAACTGGACATCACACAACGCAACATCCCATAGCCATCTTGAACGAACGCATCCAAAGCTGAACTCGTTATTTTCCCCCCAAATTGTGCCTTCTCCTAACTTCCCTATTTCCATGTCAGGTAGCACCACCCTTCCACTCCTCCAGGCTCACAACTTAGGTGGTACCATTCTTGACTCCTCACCTTCTCTCAGCCCCTGTATCCTATTTGTTGCCAAGGCCTCATGATTTTACTTTATCACATTTCTCACAAATACTCCCTTCTCTACAAGCTTATCACTTCAAGCCTAGATTACTTCAATAGCCTACCTGTTGGTCTCCCCACCACAGTTCTTACCCCACTCCAGTTCACCCTATACACAGCCATTAAAGTAATCTTCCTAAAATGCAGGTCTACAAAACCATGCAAACCCTTTGACCAAGCAATACCACTACTAGCTCTGTAACCCAAAAGAGATAAAAAAACAAAAAGGAAAAGCACCTATATGTACAAAAATATTTATAACAGCTCTTTTCTGGGGGCAAAGAATTGGAAATTGAGGGATGCTCATCAATTAGGGAATGGCTGAACAAGTTTGGTATCTGATTATGATGGAATACTACTGTACTATAGGAAATGATGAGCAGGATGCTTTCAGAAAAACCTGGAAAGGCTTGAATGGGCTAATAAAAAGTGAAATGTGTACAAAGTAACGGCAATATTGTAAGATGATCAGCTGTGAATTAGCTATTCTCAGCAATGTAATGATCCAAGACAACTCTGAAGGACTTGTGATGAGAAATGCTATCTAGAGAAAGAAGTGATGGTGTCTGAATACAGATTGAAGCACACTTCTTAAACTTTATTTTTCGTGAGGTTTGTTTTTTGTTTTTTTGGTCTATGTTTTCTTTCACAACATGACTATTCTGGATATGTTTTACATGACTACACATGCATCACCTATACAGAACTGCTTGCCTTCTCAATGAGGGTGGGGGTGGATGGAGTGAGGAGGGAGAGAACATGGAACTCACAGAGTTTTAAAAATGAGTGTTAAAATTTGGTTTTACATGTAACTGGGGAAAAATAAAATACCAAATAAGATTCTCTGTGAAAAAATAAAATAAAATGAAATGCAGTTCTAACCATGTCACCTCCCTACTCAGTAAATTCCAATGGCTTCCTATCACCTCTAGGATCAAATATAAAATCTTACCTTATACCTCACCCCACTCCAAAGGATTCTACAGTCCACTGACACTGGCCTTTTGGTTCTTTGTATAAGACATTCCATTTCCCAACCCCATGCCTTCTCACTGGCTGTCCTCCACAAATTTCCATTTATTATCCCTCTTATGTCTCCTGGCTTCCTTCAAATTCCAACTAAAATCCCACCTTCTATAGTAAGCCTTTACTGTTCCTTAATTCTAGCACCTTCACTCTGTTGATTATTTCCAATTTATCCTGTATATTATAGCTTGTTTGTACACAGTTGCTTGCATTTTTTCTCCCCCATGTGAACTCCTTGAGAGAAGGAACTGTCTTTGCATCCTTTCTTTGTACCCCCAGCGCTTATCACAGTGCCTGGGCACATAGTAGGCACTTTACAAATGCTCTAATTTGGCCAAAAGAAAAGTATCTTTTAAAACTAAAATGCCAGTCACATTCTACTCTGCCACGGTCAGACTACATCTAGAGTTTTTTGTTCAGTTCTGGGAACCACATTTTAGGAAAGACACCGATAGGCTAGAGAACATATCTAGGACAACCAGAATGGCAATGGATTTTGGGTCCATTTCGCATAAGAAGATATTTCAGTCAATAAAATTTTAAGCACCAGGGGTACCTAAGTGGTGGAGCGGACAGAGCACCAGCACTAGAGTCAGGAGAACCTGAGTTCAAACCCAGCCTCGACCCTTGACACTCACTAGCTGTGTGACCCTGAGTAAGTCATTTAATCCAGACTGCCGCACAAAAAATAAATTTAAGCACTTACATTGTGTCGGGCACTGTACAAAGTACTGAGGATACAAAAAATTCTAGAAGATATTTCCTGCCCTCAAGAAGCTCACAATCTAATGAGAGAAACAACAAGCAAATATGGGCTTCATGTCAGGAAAAACATCCTACTATTCCAAAGTAAAAAGGGGTGGCTCAACGTGTGTCTATAAGCAAAGACTAGGGAGCTACCACTTGTCAGGTGTGTTATCCTGAAAATTATTTTGTGATGCAAGGGTTGGACTAGATGGCCCTCTGTGTGCTACAGTAGAAAACTCTACCCAGGGTAAAGCAGAAAACAGCTTCATTGTATTAGAGGGAATAAATGACTTTTAAAAAGACAACAAACAGATGCCAGTAATGCCAGAGTTAACGTTACAAATGGAGGCATCAAACTTTCAAAAGCTGTGTGAGAACAGTAAGTTCAGAGAAACCATGTTTTAGTTTGCATCTCAAACCATCAACTAAACAGTTCTGCCAAACAATGAGAGGAAACAGGAGGTAAAAATACTTTTTAGTATTTTCCTCTAGCATTCATTCTTATTCTTCATTTATATCAGGAATATTTATAGGAACCACCTTCATCCTCCACTCCCTACCCTTGCAAAAAAAATAAGAAAGCAAAAGAAAAATATACGTAAACATACCTGAATTACTTTATCCACTTTCAGGTCTTCAAGCGATGGATACAAAGACATTTTTGCAGGATTTTTACTAAAAAGAGAAGAAAAAAATGGTAAATAAAATAACTTGGAAATGCCTTTAAAAACAATACAATTGTGGTTATTGTAAAGTCCTGCTTTACAAAAGATGCAGTAAAGCCACATGTTCATAAAGTTACCATAATAAAATATTTAATACAATAGTTACGTTCAATAGCAGATCAAACAATGGAGGAATATGAACATACAATTCACAACCCAAGCTGCTATTGCTATCTAAAACTAAGTATACGAAGAATCCGAGTACTGTAATACTATTTTAGACCTACTATTTATATGTGAGAGCCAATGTGGTATAATAAGTAGACAGTACTGATATCAGGAAGACCTCAGTTCAAGTCCTGCTTCTAGCACATTCTGGCTATGTGACCCTGAGGGAATTACTTAAATTTCTCAATGCTCCTAAGGAATTCTCTAATAGTATAAATTGCATTATGGTTGTAGAGGGAGTTTCTCAAGCCACCATCTCGGCTCCACCCCCTTAGAGAGTTTCTAACACTGATGAAATCAAAGGTCAGGATCAACTTTTCCACTCCCTCCCAAACTCATGCAATTACGTCATATTGTCTTGGATTTAGAACGATAGACTGTTACCACTTGCACAGGGAACCATAGAGATTGTCTGACTAGGGCCCATAAAGATTAAGGGAATAGTCCATAGTCTATGGCTCACCAACACCAACATATTCTATGACGTTAAGCAAGTAAATTTCACAATCTGAGCCAATTGCCTTATCTGCAAAATAAAGAGGCTGGAGTAGACAGATGGTCTATGAGGTTTCTTTCACCACTTAACATTCTAATCCAAAATAGTTTCAAAAACACATCACAAATGCCTATGTAAACACAAATTACCTGAAAATATATTAAGGAACTTTTTATAAAAGCCTGGTACATGAGGGTTATGCAGCATGAAATGGGAAAATAAAATAAAAGGAGATCATGTACATCCAAATTTATTTAATCCATATTTAATTGAAAAAAGTTATTTTTGCCAATCTGTCCAATACTATGTAGAACACTAAATAGGAAAACAGAATAGCAACTTGTTTCAAGGCTGTTTCTATTTGAACTCCATAAAAGACCTGTGGAAGAAATCTAAATCACATAGGAATAAGCTAGGGTACACATGTTATGTCTTATCCAAAACATTCTAATACTTTTATACAATTTCAAAGAGGAAATATTTTATCCATGTATGAGAATCAGCAGAATAAATACAAAAGATTAGCAAGACATCTTTCCATCCAAACCCAATCAAAAATGATAAAGATGAGAATAATTGGGGCAGCTACATGGTGCAGTGGATCGAACACTGACCCTGAAGTAAGGAGGGCTTGAATTCAAATTTGGTTTCAAACTGTGTGACCCTGGGCAAGTCACTTAACCCAACTGTTTCCAAAACGAAAAAGCCCGAAGAGAATAATTATAATAATTATATACACAAAAGCCTTATGCTGGCAGACATACATACAGCTGAATCCACAAAAAGACTACCCCCTTTCTTATTTACCACTACTAGCACCACCCAAGGTAAAAAAAATGCATAAATTAATAACACCAGAGAATTGATTTAGGCTCCAGTTCTAGGAAAGCATCATGCAGTTTTGCTCAAACACCCTGTCACACTGCCCACTCCAAAAAGGCAAGAAGCAGCAACATGGCTTCTGCCAAGGAAAAAGGAAAAGAGTGTGACATGGAAGGTAAGCTCTACCCTGTGCTCCAGGCCACAGGGACTAGAGTAGAACAAAGCATTAAGAATGAGGCAACATGAGGTAGAAACCTAGACTAGTCTAGTTCTTCCTCCCTGAAAGTTGTACTCAGGGCAGAGATCTAACCCCCAGATAACCATACCATATTCCCCAACGCCAGGAGACATAAGCCACCCAGCAACCCACCGTGCGGCAGTGGATGACAAAGGTAAGGAACACTCCCAAACCATTAAGAGCCAGGAAATGTTAGGAAAACGCTCCAAGATGAAAATTTTGATCAAGAAAATCTTCACAAAAACCTAGCCTGCAAGCAGATAAACCAAAGAAAACAGGAAAAAAAAATACCTCGAATAAATATGATAAAGGAAAACGAATATTCAAGCCTCAGCTCAAGCACCATGTTCTATAAGAAACCTTTCTTGATCCACAACTGCTAGTGCTTTGTCTCTTAACTACATTGCATTCACTTTGTATATACTTACATAAGCATGTTTTGTTCCCCATTAAAATGTAGGCTCTTGGGAATAGACTTTTATTTTTGTCTTATTTCCAGCATAAAGGAGAGTAAGTGCCTGGCACATAAGAGGTATTTAATAAATTCTTGTTGATTGACTAAATATTACTCATTAAAAGACTATCTTGTGGACTCAGAGATCACTGAAAGACTGCAAGAAACTCCAAACGGTCCAAAACAGAATTAAATTCTTAGAACAAATCAGGAATAAATTTAGGCAAGAACACTCGGGTCAGTGAAGTACCATTATGATTGCCATTTTGCAGATAAGAAAACTGAAGCTCAGAGCAGCCCAAACTGCAGCAACCAAAGTTGCTCTGATGCAGACCAGCTAATTAGAGCAGTGATTATAATTAACAAACACCTACCAACTGCTGACTTTCAGACCGTTTCGGCTTCTGCCCTGGGTCCTCTTCTCCCTCTACACTACTTCACTTGGTGATCTCATCAGCTCCCATGGATTTAATTACATAACTCCTCAAATCTGTTCCTTTATGTGTTGTCTCACTTCTCATGATTCATACTGTCCTTGCAGTTTTCTCGGTAAAGATACTGGAGCAGTTTGCTATTTCCTTTTCCGCTGGATCAAAGCAAACAAAGGGTAAGTGACTTGCCCAGGACCACACAGCTATTTAAGCGTCTGAGCTCACATCTGAATTCAGGTCTTCCTGACTCTAGGTCCAGTGCTCTTATCTACTGAGCCATCCAGCTGACAAATCTAACTATCCTGCCCTAATATCTCTGTTGACCTCCAATCTCACATCTCCAACTGTCTTTCAATCATCTCTAGATATCCAGCAGAAAGCTTAAAGAACATGTTGAGATATGTTCTTTTTTAAATTTTTTTTTCCTTTTGGGGGGAGGAGAGAAGGCAGGACAATTGAGGTTAAGTGACTTGCCCAAGGTCACACAGCTAGTAAGTTTGTCAGGTGTCTGAGGCTGAATTTGAATTCAGGTCCTCCTGATTCCAGGGCTGGTTATCTATTCACTGCGCCGCCTACCTGCCCCAACTCAACATGTTCAAATGGAATTCATTATCTTTCCTCTTAAAATCTCCCCACTGCTACCTTCCCAATGGCACAGTGTCATGCCTGAAGTCAGGAAGACTCATGTTCATGAGTTCAAATCTGGCCTCAGACACTTACTAGTGCAAAGTCACTTAACCCAGTTTGCCTCAGTTCCCTCATCTGTAAAATGAACTGGAGAAGGAAAGAGCAAACCACTCCAGTACCTCTGCCAAGAAAACCCCAAATGGGGTCACAGACTCAGACACAACTAAAATGACTGAACAAAAATTACTACACAAGACAACACCATCTTTCCATCCCTCAAGCTCACAACGTAGGAGTCATCCTGGATCCCTCACTCTCTCTCACTCCTCATATCCAAAATGTTGCCAAGGTAGGCTGATTTTACCTTTGCAACATCTCTCTTATACACACAGGCACTGCCACCTATCTGGGACAGGCCCTCATCACCTCATGCCTAGACTAATGCATTGGCCAGCTGGTTGTTCTGCTTGCCTCAACACCCTCCCCATTTTAATCCACCCTCCATTCAGTCATTAAAGTGATTTGCCTAAAGCATGGGTCAGACCATGTCATCACCCTCCTTAAAAAATTCCAGTGGCTCCCTTTGGCCTCAGGATTAAATACAAAAACCTGTTTGGTTTTCAAAGCCCTTCATAACATAGGGGTCTAACCTTCCCAATCTTCTTACACCTTACTCCTGGGCACACACTCCTCAAGTCCAATAACAAGACTCTTTGCTGTTCTAAGAACAAAGCACTCAATCTCTTGGCTCTGGGTATTTTTTCTGCCTGTCTCCCATGCCAGTAAAGCTCTCCCTCCTTAACTCCACCTACTGGCTTCCCTGGCTTTAAGTCCCAACTAAAATCCCTGCAGGAAGCCAAAATTTTCCAAACCGCGCCCCCCCCCCATCCTAATGCCCTCCTTAATTATTTTGTTTATCCTCTCTATAGCTTATTGGTACATAGTTGTTTGCTTGTCTCTCTCCCATTAGACTGTGAACTCCTTGAGAACAAGGACTGCTATTTGTCTCTCTATCCCCAGAACTTAGCACACACTAGGCACTTAATGTTTACTGACACTGATGTATACAGAAGCTCAGGTGAGAAGCAGCATGCAAACTAGTTCAAAGAGGTGCTAATTCCAAACTGGCCATACCCTTTACATCTTTAGGTCTCAGTTTTCTTATCTGTAAAATGAAGATATTTCTACTTATACTACCTGCAACACCTTGTTTTTGTAAGGAAAGCATTTGTAAACTATCAAGTGCATCATAAATGAAAGCTTGTGTTATAATTTGTGGTTGTCTCTAATCCTTCCATTTGTTCAATCAACCAAAGAAGAATTATTACATGTCTATCACGTAGGTCTTTTCTTTTTTTTTTTTTAATCCAAACCTTGATTTCACTGGTCTAAGCAGCCTGGGTGAGACATTTCCACTACCAACCCAAATGAGCACCTGGGCTTCAACTAATCTTAGAGAGCTGTCTAAGGGTATTCAGAAGTTAAGTAACTTGGACCAGGGTTACATTAAGTGCTGCAGATTCAAATTTAAAAATAAGATACAATACAGAGTTTCTGAACTATCCAAGTAACTCTTCATTTTCCATCAGTCTCTCTGCTTGGTTGACGTCAAGTGCCCAGCCAGGCACACCCTCCTCCCCTTTTCAGCTTACTTTTATAGTCTTCCCCCATTAGACTGCAAGACTGTAAATTCCTGAGTGCAGGGACTGTCTTTTTCTTTTTTGTATCCCCAAGGCTTAGCACAGTGCCTGGCACAGTTTTTAATGTTGTTACTGTTCATGCTTCAAAGAGGACCAATGACATCCTGAAGTGATGTCTGGACTTGCCCATGAATTGGATTTAAGTGAGGCAGAGGTGTACAAAGTCATTAGACTCACTCTCTGTTCCAGTCACTGAAGACCAGTGGCAAGACAAAAGTCAGGACTACTGGCAATGGGGATGCAGTGGATGACCTTGACCAAGCTCTAAGGGCTCCACTTCACCTGCATCAGCTACCTTCACGGCCTTGGAATAAATTGTTCTCATCTGCTCCTTCCACAGAGGAAGTCTTCATATGCTTGGGCTAGGTTTTTCCATAACTCACTGAGGCCTGTCAGTTACTCTCAACCTGGTTAAGCCAGTGTGCTGAGACCCTTTTACCAGGCTTTGGCTGATGTGCACACTCTACAGCTTCTTGGAGCCATGGGTGAAGTGGAATACCAAAGGTGGATGAGCAGCCCTGAAAAGGACTCAGCAAGCCCTCACAACAGAGGTGTCACTTTTCTCTGAACACCCCACACACCCCTGGCACATAGTAGGCACTTAATAAATGTTTATTGAATTGAATCTGCCCTTAAGGGTAAAGCAGGAAGCCCAAACAATCATAATACAAATAAAAATGATAATATTTAAGTATGACAAGAAAATTTGTGGCTCATGCTTCTTGCTCCCCTCTGACTAAAGACTTTAATGGAAAAGAAACTCTGGCTCAAGACTTCTTTCCTCTACTCTGCTAAGAGAGCACTTCCCCAGCTTTATTTTGAGCTTCCGGTCATTGTTCCTGTTAGCTAGAAAGGTCACAACACCTGCAGAATCAAAGCTGGGAAACAAGCTCTGTGTCCTTATTTTCCCCTTTCTGTTATTTGTTTCCAGATGAGTTCCCTTATCTTTTCCTTCTGCTTTCAGTGAAATTCCACTTTTCTATGTTACTTATATATTCACCTATTCAATATCTCATGTGGGCCATCTTCTTTCCAGTGTTGTCACAATCACCCTAGCTTAGGCCTACACTATTGTACAAGTGTATTCAACTAGTCTTCCTACCTCCAATCTAGCTTCTCTCCATTTCTTCCTTCACATGGCCAAAATAATCTTCCTTAAAAACGTCTCTGATCACATGACTCCTTTACTTAAAAACTCTTCAATGGCTCCCTAATGACTATATAAACTATTGGTTTTGGCATTCAAAGCCCTCCAGATTCTTGTTCCAACCTGCCTTTCCAGTTCATTTCACATCTCAGTCTGTTCTTATCCTGTGTGGTTCAGCAAATGGTACAATGCTACAACCTCTATCTTTATTAGTATTTGATCATGATACCTCTTCCTATCTTGAATGGACTTTCCCCTTCATTTGTCTATCAAAATTCTTCCCTTTCCTTCTAAGTCCAACTTGATGATGTCTTCTCCATAAAGATTTTTCTGGTGCCCACCCCCATTCTCCCTACTTACATAAATTTTTCATTGTACTTTTCCTGAACCTGTCCTTTGCATGTTCTCCCTTGTATGTTTTTTGCATACTTTTCTCCTCCCTACTCAGCAATTATATCATGAAGGACCTTTCTCATATTTATTTCTCTATTACCATCACCTAAGAGTGTCTTTCATGTAACAGGCACATAATAAATGTTGAAATTAAATGAAAACCAATGTCTAATCTTAATTCCAAAGAACTGACGATGAAGCATGTTCTCATCCTGGTGAAGAAGTAGCAGACTAGGGTGAGTACTGCTACACAGGCACCGTATTGGTTTGTTTTACTTGACTGTTTCTATGTGATGATCAGGTGGGGAGCTACATATGGAGGAATTCATGGAAAGCAGCTGTGGTGAAATGAGCAAAAAGAATCAATTTTAAAAATTCAAAACATTTTCAAAGTAATTAAATGGCCCTCCCTACCTATCAATCCTAGAGATCTTTCTCAGATAGTTTCTCTTTTGTGACATGTCCTCCCTTTAGCATTTACCTGACCCACTGCTATTCTTGATATTTATGTTCTAGGTTTTGATTCCTCTGACACTCACTTAAACTAGATTTTACCTTTCCAAAAGTGTCTAGCACAGATAACAGACCCACTCCTTTCTTGGGATTTTCTCTCCCTACTTACCTAGAATTAAATTGGTTTACCCCTGACAGCTAGCAAATGATCCATTTGACTAAAAAAGTCAACCATCAGAAAAAGTATTTCCAGAAATATCCAACAAATCTTAAATGTTACCATATGTTCACAAAATAAAAACATCATTATGAGAGCTTTGCCTGAACTTGGAACAAAAGATATATTAAAGGAAGATACTAAGGGGGAGGATAAGAGGGGATAATGACTTTCCTTCTTGGAACAAGTGACTAAAAAGAACAGGATCACACTGCTGGAAATAACCTCAGAAACCATCTACTTCAATCCTTTCCTTTTACAAATGAGGGAAAGTAAAGCACAGGCAGGTTAACTGGCTTGCCCCCAGTCACACAAGGACTAGGTGACAAATATCTGGAGATACATCTTCTGACCCCAAAGCTAAGGGTTCTCCTACTGTACTCAAAAAACATTTTCCTATTCATTTGTCTATTACTCAGCAAAAATAAATACTGCCTAAAGGGCAATAAAAAACTATCATATATATACATACATAATTGAATTAATGCTCCACAAAGGTAAATTTTAAAAAGACCAACAAGTTAAATGTTGCATGTATTTGAACTAGACTGTGGAAAGACAGAACGGTATAGTAAAAACAGTGCTAGACTTTGAGTTAGGAGGACCTAGGTTCAAATCCTGCCTCTAGCACTTATTAGCTCTGTGATCAGGGCAAATCACTTCATCTCTTGGGGCCTCCATTTCCTCAACTGCATTCCTATTAGCGATCTTGGTTAAGTCAAAAGTCTTATCCTCTCTGTATCTGTCTCATCTTTAAAAGGAAGGGGTTGTATCAGGATGACCTCTAAAGTTCAAGCACAAGATCTCTGATAATTCATTTCAGACTCTTGTTCCAAGAAGTTAGTTCATACCTTCATGACTCAATAGTATTCCCTTTTAGTATTTCTTCTGTTTCAACCTAGCACACAACTGATATTTACATTTTTCTTACACGGATAAATGTTAACATTTAAGATGGACAAAACATTAAAACTTTAGTGAGAATGTAAAGAGCTTTGCAAACCCTAGCGCACAAGAGAAACGGCAGCTATTATGTTTACAGATAAGGAAACTGAGGCCCAGAGAAGTTAAATGACTTTCTTATAGTTACGCAGTGCCATAGAATAAAAATATAGATTTCACCTACCTAATTTTGTCAAATTCTAGTGGATGTCAACTCTAAAGAGATAATTTGTTAACCACAGTACAAATAACAGTCTATTATTAGATTCTTCCCATTTTGGTCAGGAGTATGGTATCCTATCCTTCCTAGCAATATCTTTTTAAAAAAGACTGGAAATCAACTTTTCCAATATTTAGTTTAGTTTACAATTTTATGATTACTGAATAAACTTTTTGAAAAGTTTGATGAATTTTTTATACTGCTTACTTTGTAATAGTCAGTTCAAATGTCTTGTAGAACTGCCAAGCTCTATCGGAATTCACTGGTGAAAACCAATGAACTATGAGGCTACAATTTTTATATTTGCACATTTATATTCCCAAGCTAGGATGGGAAAAAATGAAATGACTAGTCAAGACTAAGATCTTCTTTACATCATCTGTTGCATTGGTAACTAAGGTGGAACCAATGAAGGGAGGTCTGGTTTATCTTCTCTCCCAAGTAGGCCCCAATCCCCTAGCTGCTAGGTGTTAAGCCGATGTAGGCGTGAAGGCCCCAGGGTCCTAAGGGGAGTTGCTAAGACCAGAGCCAATAGTAAGAGCTCAGATGAGGTCTGATGACTGATGAAGAGTGCATAAAAAGATAAGACAGAGCTATTTGCTTAGGGCTCTCACAGGAGACTGGGCAGCTGTAGTTAAGAGCTCCCCAGCTTGTAAACCTCCATGTTTGGACTTTGTTAAACCCTGGTTGCTTTGAGATCTTAATTAGACAAGATGTGTTTGTTGATGTTTGCAATTTGTTTGTATTTGCTCTCAAGTTCAGGGTGCTGGCTTTTCCCCCAGAACTAAGTGAATGATATTTGTATACTGGATTAAAGTAAGCTTATTAAACCCTTAACGTTGCTTTCCTTAGTAAAGCAGATCAAAAGAACCTGGGCTTGCAGGGTTCCTTGTGGGGCTTGTGTTGGTTTTTCACCCCCACAACAGCTGCTAGCCGAATTGTTGAAACATCTGCACATAGTGTCAAAGGAAACCCTAAAACCAGTGAGTAGGGCTCACAGGGAGATACCACACAATCTTTATAAAATACACCTGAGGCAGAACTACAACCTATAAAAAGTCAAATCAACAAACACTGTATCAGGTGCCCACTATGCTCCAGAAATTGTGTTAATAACTGTCATGGGTGGTCATTCATTTAAAATTTTTCCCTTTAAGTCACTAGTATTCTTTTCCCTCAAGTAGAGGCTGGCAGCAAAAATTAATACACATTCGAATTTGGCACAAAATATACTCTGGAAACAAAGACTTTTGAAATAACTTGGGAAATTCCTGTCAAAACTTTGTCATTTAAGTTTAAATGAAAACTCCATGTGGTAAGAGTCCCCTATACAATTCAATTCAATAAACACTTATTAAGCTCCTAGGCACCTCGCTATCTGCTGAACAGTGTAAACAATTCTTACTTATACAAGTAAAATGCGGTCACGTACCCTTTTCATTAGAAAGGGATTGAGACTCCAGCTCTCGGTCACTAGATCTCCGAGGGTCCTTTGCTTTTTGCACCCACACCCAACAGTGTTTTCCACTGGATCCACCTTCTCCAGAATTAAAGGTTTCTGCAGTGCTTGTGTAATCTCCACGTCCGGGGAGGAAGGCTAGAGCGCCAAAGCTGCGCCCACTAAACAAATAAGTCCCCCCCACCCAACCCGAGACGCCCAAATCACTCCAAGCCTGCGACGTCCCTGAGGGCAGGAGGGGCAGAACCGAGGCGCGGAAACTCTCAAGCGCTTTTCTTTGGGGTGTTTCCCCCCTTCTACGTGAACTTCCCGCCGAGCCTCCCGCAGGTAACGGGGGGCCGGGGGGGGGGCAGGCGCCCCAAGAGTGAGGCCCGTCCAGTCCGAGCGTCCGGGCGCAGCCCACGCCCTTCCCCCCCACCCCCGACCTTGGCCCAGGAGAGGTAGCTGGGGCTTTCCGCGCCCCCCTCCCCAAATCGCGAGCCTCCTAGGGCCTCCCGAGCCCGGGGCAGGGGCCGATTCTGACCAGTTGTTGGCGGCTCCTCGGGGGAAGAAACCCCAGCGCAGCCTCCGCCCCCACCCCGGGGGTTCACGGGCCGAGCCCCAAGGGATGTGTCCTTCGAGTTCCGGCTGTCCCCCGCTAAACCCACCTAGCCCGGGACTGAGGGGGACTGCCATTCCGCCCCCCAAAACTGCTGCTCACCTGAGCCTCGCTGGCGGTTTCCTCCAACTGTCCTCGACTGCTTTCCCCAGCAACGGTTTTCCGATCCTGTGGGAAGGGAGAAGTCCGGGAATCAAGCGATCAGTCAGTGGGAGAGTTACGTCACCCACGCTAAGCCCCGCCCCCCGCCTGCGCAGACGGCTCTCCAATATCCAGGTCAGGTGACTCTCTCCTCTCTCATTCTCCCCCGCCCTTAGGGTTGCCAAGACAACCTTGAGGCTGGGCTGAGCCTGAGAGGCTGAGAGAAGAGGAAGGGGACGTGGTTTGGGATAGAGCAGTTTCTCTTTCTCGCAGCTCTGCCTCTCATCCTTCCGCCCCCAGAGGAAAGGGGAAACCGTCAGCAGCCCACTCTGAGCAATGACTAACAGCTTTCCCGGTCACAAATTTCTACTGCAGTCATGCCCGCATACCTTTCTCCATCCTTACCTTAGCACAGTGCCCGGCACATAGCAGGCGCTTAATAAATGTTGATTGATTGATTGAGCTTCATACCCAGTACTTTCCCTCCTCGCTCCGACCATTGACCTCCCTGGCTTCCTTTGAGTCCGGACTAAACTCCCACGCAGTACAGGAAGCCTTCCCTAACTCCTCCTTAATTCCAGCGCTTTCCTTCTTTTAAATTGGAATGTTCTGCCTTCTCTGTTCTGACTACTGATCTCTCTGACTTCCTTTAAGTGACAACGAAAATCCTATTTTCTACAGGAAGCATTCCTTAACTCCTCATTATTCCAGTGCTTTCCTCCTTTTAATTGTTTCCTATTTACCCCGTATGTAGTTTGCTTTGTGTACATTTATTTGAATGTTGTCTCCCCCATTAAACCGTAAGCTCCTTGAGGGTGACTGTCTTTTGCCTCTTTTGTATACTCAGCACAGTGCCTGGCACATAGTAAGCGCTTAATAAAAGTGTACTGAATTGGATTGAATTAATATGTGTTTATTGTATTGAATTTTCACATCTCCCTTCTCCCGCTTACCTTTCTTATCACCTGGATCCTCAGAGTTCCATCTGTAAAAGGGGATTCTCTGGGCAGGTGCCTCCATGTCTGAATACTAATCATTAATCAACTGTTAAATGTAAATTACAGTTACATATTTAGCAATGAAATTTCTATCTATAATTCTATTATAATTATAAATAAAATATGAATGTAGCAAAGGAGTTGGTCAAGGACCCCCTGGTCAATTGAATTCTCCCTCTGCTCCCCATCTACTTGAAGAGATTTTAGAAGGTAAAGACGAAGTGATGGTTTTGATGGGGTGCTTAGGTGCTTGTGCTTCGACCCTGATTCTAATATCACATTTCTCCTTGACCTCTGCTTGGGTGCCTGTGCCTGGACCCCAGTTCTAAAATCCATCTCTCCCTAGCTTCAAAGCATTGGCCCTAGCAGATTCTTTCCAGCTCAAGGGCAGTATTCCTTAGTAAAACACTTATCTCTCCTCCTGATACTGCAGCCAGCTGTGCCTACCTATAGAATTTATTAGTTTAGACTTCCTATGTATTACTAATTGGCTGCGCACTGGGACTTAAAAATATTTACTGCCTACTGGCCTTACTGATATGTATCCTAGACATAGTCCAAAGTATACTCCCTTATGTTAATCTTGACTAACAAGGCACTTGATGGAAGCAAGCTGAATATCTTCAGTTAGCCCTGACCTATGGATGACTTGCTGACTTTTAAGGTTAAAACCACACCTCTTCCTAGCCCCGCCTTGGGATATTTCCCAGTGAACTCTGGGTAAAAAGCCTGCATAATAGATGCTAAAAGTGCATGTTCCTTTAAGAACTAACCACTCCTTAACCAGTCCCTAATCCCACCCCAAACAACTAATCAAGACACTTGACACGTTTCACCCCCAAATGCCCTATATAAGATATAATTGTGTCCCTTTTAGATTGCAGATTCCCTAAGAACTCTTGCCCACTGTAAAGTGTAACAATAAACGTTTGCCAACTTGACTTAAAGACTGCTTGGGTCCATGAATTCATCCCAGACAACCTTGCCCTGGGAGCTTAGGTTTGGGATCCCTGAATCCCTGGGGTTTTTTTCCCCTTAACAGTTTTGAAGGAATGAAAGGATATAGCCTTGTCAGACACTGGATAGTCCCATTTGCTGGTTGTAATGGTGTGCCCTCTTCAGACTTTGAATAGTCCATTTGCACGGGAAAGGATCAGGAAACTTGGTTAAAGTTTGGGGAAGAGAATGGTGCCCTTTTCTCTGCATGACAATAATAATAGTAATCATAATAAGAGCTAGCATTTATGTAGTCCTTTAAGGTTCACAAAGCACTTTACAGGAGTTATTTTGTTTCATTTTCACAACTCTGTGAAATAAGTGTTATTATTCCCATTTTTCAGGTGTGAAAAATGAGGCTGAGGAAGGTTAAGTGATTTGCCCAAGGCCCTTGTAGTCTACTCCTTGATTTGAGCAAATAGGAAGAGAGATTAAAAGTAGAAGTACCAACCCTGCTATCTAGCACAGAGTTGAGTCAAGTCCAAAAAAGAACTAGTTATGGAGAAAAGACTCAGCTTTTGATATTTTACTCTTCATATTTTTCCTTGTTATGTCTTGGAGGGTGCAACAAAGGAAAGGATTCCCCACCCCATCCCCACATGATTGACAATGGCATCTTGGAGTGGAAGTACATAGCAGTGTCAAGAAGTATGGGGTCCCTCTGAGTCAACAACAGAGTTATATGGCTGGAGATAGGATTCTGCTTATGACATGGCAGACCCCAAAACTAAGGCTTCTATGAATCCTACAGTATGGATTCCAGTTCTTTCCAAAACTGAATACTTGTACTTTAGTCCAAGATTACAACAGAGGCCAAAGGTAGAAACAGTAGAGACTGCAGCAAAATATCAGAACTATTGAGTATCACCCAAGACATAAGGGTCCCAGAACAGCAACTCATCCAAAAAGTGATGCTATGTTCCTTGAGGAACAACTCAAGGAAATTCTAAGAAGGTACTGGAAATACTGGAAGATATTGAGAAGATACTGTAGCACCAGAAGTATTGATTGCCTTGGCCACTTGGTTTCCATTCTATTTTTAAAGTTGATGCATTGATGTTGTATATATTTGTGGGTGAGTATTCCCCAGACTTATGGAGGACATGTTTTGTTGCCACTGTATTTAACTATGCGATCTGAGGTAATATTTTTATTATCTGCTAATTGTGTCGTCTAGTTGGCTATTAAGAAGAAAACATCAGGAGAGGCTCACAAGGCATAAAGTTACTGGTGTGGGCCCTTAAAATGTCTGGTACTTGAACTCAGCTTATGAATGCTATTTAAGGGAGCAGACTAGAGGGAGCAGATAAATTTTGGATATCTTGTGAATTTGTACAAACCCACTGAGAAGATTCTTTTTTACTTCTACCACCACTGAAAATGCTTAAAACACCAAAGACTCACAGGTACACATTTACAAATACAAAAACAGAAAACAATAATCTTTCTCTTACATTACTCTCTCTCCCAAAAGGTTAAGACAACTTTATGAAACTGCTGAAACACATAATCTATTTGTATCCCAGACCCGTGCCATCTGAGTAGCTTACAACAGACCTCCTGGCCACCCAAGGTATGGCTTGGGCTTTCTTAGACCTTTTAATAGTAGTATCCTCTTGGTGGTGGTACTCCTCTTCTGAGATATAGTGATGCTATGGTAATCACCTTCCAGTGGTCAGCTAGCACTCAACCCAATAATTCTCAGCATTTTACTTCATGAGTTTATAATGAGGGCTAGCAATATACATTTCTCAGGTTCACTGAATTCTATTCTATGCCCAGGGAAGAAAACAAAAAGTGGAAGGTAGTTAAGGACCCAGGCTCACATAGGCAAACACCATGCTGTTGTTGCCATATGATTGTAGCCACCATTGCCATTGGGCTAGGAGGAAGAGAGAAATACCTTCTTCACCTTCCCCTTCTTGGCAATCTAAGGGAGAGTAAGCACCAGAAGATTCCTATATCCCATAAAAGATCATGAGTTATTTCTCCTCAACTCTTCTTAAAATCTACCAAATGTACAGCTTCTCCTGACCCTGACCAATCAACTTTGACTCAACCCCCATCACTGGTGACAAATCAAGTGTTGCTACAGTTTCTCAATTATGCTTATGTCCTTCAGAAAAAGACTAGAGCACATGGCTCACGGGAAAGAAACAGAGCACCTGCCTAGCTCCATAGGTAGTATCCTAGTCTAACAGATTGAAGGGTTTACCTCTTCATACCCATTACATGAATAATTATCACAAACATTTGTAATGTTTAGGGGTCTTTGAACATGCCCATTTGTCCAACATGGAGCTCATTGGGTACCCTGCCACATGAGTGGGGTAGCCTCCTCTGATTGGTGCTCTCTCTGTCTCTTTGTTTCTCTCTTTCTCCCTCCTCCATCTTTCGTCTGTGCTCCTAGCTGCTACTCCCAGCCTGGATGCTTGCTTTTTCACTCTGGCTCTAAGACATGAATCTAGGGGTGTTTGTTTCTGGTCTGTGTTGCTTGTCTCCAGTTTCAGGTTCTAGAAGTGATTCCCATAGGACCAGGAGTTCAAACCATAACAACCTTGGAGCCAGGATTGCAGGTGGGATGGTGCAACCGTACACCACACATCCCCATCCAACAAGGGGAAATCATGAGAAGCCAGGGTACCTAAGATTGGAGCCCAAGGTAAGAGTTTGGACTCTGACCTGAGACTCTGATCTAGGGGAACTAATCTGAACTATAAACCTAATCCCCTTCCCCTCCCCAGAGACTGAGGTAGTATGGAGGGGGAGGAGGAATCATGCATCCCACATGTTGCAGGGAGGCAGGGAGTATGTATATTAGCAAAGTAAATATTCCTTTTTATAAAAGCTCCATTGTGTTACACATTTATTCACAGTTTTGAGAATTAGGATTTTCATTTTTTATTTGCAAAGTACCCAAAACACTAATACCATAACACAATTATGGCTATTATTCTATAGGTTTCTGTCTTCATTTTACCATAAACGACTAAAAAGTTAATTATTTACAGGTCATTTGATCTGTAAGATTGTATAACTCCTTCCCTCTTTTAATCACAGCCACATGACAAACCAACCACAGTTTCTCCATATGATGACAATCTGTCTTAAAAAGATTATTTTTTTATGTGCAATTTCATATAGAGTTATGAACAATTCCTTGTAGGACAGCAAAACCACTACTCCTCAGCTGACTAGCATGCAACACACTTACTTCCGCATATACAAGTTGTCTCACTTTAGATGATAAGCAATTTACTGAAAAGTTGCATACAAAGCATTTTTTTTAAAAACTGAGTGATAGTCTAAATGGATAAGTAATAATTTTTTAAAAAGAAATTCTGAGATAAATAATTTTGTGAAATCAAGGGTATGTGCAAAACCACATTTGGATTACTCTATTGGTAAAAATATAAGCAAGACTTCCCCCCAAAATGTTGCCTTTAGAAAATTGAGGTGTAGCCTTCTATAATCAGTCATTTATAAAAAATCATTTTTCTTTTTTTTAATTTATTTTTTCTTTCAGTTTACAACACTCAGTTCCACAAAGTTTTTGAGTTCCAAATTTTATCCCCCTTCCTCTCCTCCCCCCTCTCCCCCAAGACAGCATGTAATCCGATATAGGTTTACATATACCTTCACATTAAACTTATTTGCACAATAGTCAAGTTGTAAAGAAGAATTATAAGCAATGGAATGAGCCATGCAAAAGAAGAAACAAAGCCAAAAAAGAAAAAAAGAGAGAGAGAGCAAATAGTTTGCCTCAATCTGCATTCAGACTCCGTAGTTCTTTCTCTGGATGTGGATAGCTTTTTTCATCATGAGTCTTTTGGAGTTGTCTTAGAACCTTGCATTGCTGAGAGTGTCTCTGATAAAGGCCTCATCTCTAAAATATACAGGGAACTGAGTCAAATTTATAAGAATACAAGTCATTACCCAATTGATAAATAGTCAAAGGATATGAACAGGCAGTTTTCAGAGGAAGAAATTAAAGATATCTATGGTTATATGAAAAAAATGCTCAAAATCACTACTGATTAGAGAAATGCAAATCAAAACAACTCTTAGGTACCACATCTCTCTTGTCAGATTGACTAACATGACAAAATAGGAAAATGATAAATGCTGGAGAAGATGTGGGAAAATAGCAACACTGTTACGTTGTTGGTGGATATGTGAACTGATCCAGCCATTCTGGAGAGTAATTTGGACCTATGCCCAAAGGGCTATAAAAATGTGCATACCCTTTGACCCAGCAATAACACTTCTGGGGCTATATCCCAAAAAGATCATACAAGTGGGAAAAGGACCTGTATGTACAAAAATATTTATAGCAGCTCTTTTTGTGGTGGCAAAGAATTGGAAATCAACGGGATGCCCATCAATTGGGGAATGGCTTAACAAGTTGTGGTATACAAATGTAATGGAATACTATTGTGCTATAAGAAATGAGGTGCAGATGGACTTCATAATAACCTGGAAAGACTTACACGATCTGATGCTGAATGAGGCGAGCAGAACCAGGAGAACATTATACACAATTACAGACACATGGTATGTGTGATGACTAACTATAATGAGTTATTTTAAAACATATATCATTTGTATGTGTATGCATATACACATATATACATACATATACACATTTGTGTATACATATACACACATATATACATATATACACAAATATATACATATATAAGGAGTAGCATTTTAGAGTTGTGACCTATATTCAGAAACTGACCATAATTTTATAAAAACGATAACTTATTTTATGATCTTTTTACCTTAGATTGTTTGGGCTACCTTTGGAGTGACATTGCTATCCCTACTGAGGATACTTTCTTACTATTAGGTATGCCTATGTGTTTATGCATGTGTGTGTGTGTGTTTGTATGTGTAATACTAGATCGTATATTTGTTTATGTTTCAATACTTCATTAGGTTGTGCTCCCTTCGAAGTAGATATTCCTTCCTACAGTGCATCCAATGTTGTTATATCATATTTAAGAAGAAAATCAAGCTGGAAATAATATAGATCTGCATTTTCATGAAGAATTATCTTTTTCTATCCTCTGAAAATACCTTTGTTATTTCATGTTTGTTAAATTCATTATAAAAATAAATTACAAAAAAAGAAAAAAAAACCACATGCTGTGGGTACCAATGAAGTAGTCAAATTAACAGTTCTCCCTCTCTCTTCACTGGTTCACCCTTTCCAATTATACATTTCTTTTATGCTACTCCTGGCAAACAAGTCATTAATGCTAAAGTACTCCAGTGCACTTTATAATACCCAATATAAGCCTTTTGTTAGGACTCTGCATAGAACATCTTCCATGACAGTGGTGAGCACCTTTGGTATATGTCTTTCTGTTTTCTGCTGTGTTTAATATTAATAGTTTGTCCTTGAACATCTTCTTTAGAGTTGCAACTCTCTGTGATGTGAGTTTTAAGTACGTGCTGGAAATACTTTCATGGACAAAATGTTTTAATGTTGTGTTTTGCTCTCCTGAGTAAAATGCTTTTCTTTTTTAAATCAACAAAAAATGTAGTGGGACCTTTGCACATTTTAATCAATCAAGTGACTTTGGAGATATTGTCTGCTGCAGAAAATCATTTGTCAACAACTGCCTACTCTATGCTCATATGTCCATCAAATATGCATCCTTTATAGGTATAGATCATTCCTATATAACAATGGAGGACTGCTGCTGGATCCAGGGAAGTGGGGGTCCTTATTTTAATGGGGTCTCTACTTCTGGACCCATGCACATAAACTAGGTTCAGTCTTGAGTGAATCTGGCTCCTACACTAAAAAGAAAGGCTCTTCTCAGACTTTTTGGTTCTTTATACCCCTACTCTGGAGCCCTGGAGAGAATCGTCTAAAGCTTATTTTTAGCCCATGTCTAGGGTGCAAAAAGCAGCGTAAAAAAGTATTCAGTGTACAATGTAGATCAGGCAAATGAAATGTATTTTTACTCACACACACAATGCTTAAAATATAAAAGGTTCACAGGTACACACTAACAACATATGAAGTAGTAAGTTATGACTAGTGTCATGCTCTCCTAGGAGGCTGAAACATCAAAACAATAAGCATTTAGTGGGACTGTTGAATAGGTATTTTACCTGCACCTCACTTCTTCATTGTCTGAACAATTTCTTTAAAGTCCATGTCTTCTGGTAAGCTCCTTTTATCAGAGAGTTCATCTACTCCTCTAAGAAGCGCTATAGTAGCTGTAGAGGGGCAATTGCCATAGTGCCTCCAATGGAGGGAGTAAGAGCTCTCAGGTTCCTGTATTCACGAGGTACCTCTCCTATTCTCCACTACCTTTCATAAATCACCAATAATGGTTCAGCAGTCATATGAAGCATTTCTTTCAGTACTATGGTCTACAGTTTATCTGTGCCTGGTCACCTGTACTTATCAAAAGGATTAATTTGTCTCCATACTTATTTGTGTTCCAATTCCATATTTGTCATTTTCTTCTGCCCTTCCTAGTTCAAAGATCACTTTCCTCAACATAGAAAACAGAAGTAAAATAAAATTTTGAACAGTCTCACTTTCTCTCTGTCATTAGTTATCGTTGCCCTTACCCACCCTGAACAGTAGATCTCTTACCCACCCTGAACAGTAGATCTATTCCTCCAATAAAGTCTCTTTTCCACAATATAGTTTACAAAACCTATTTCTGTTGTCTGAATTCCTATTAAACCTTATCTCATTCTAACCTTTTATAGTACTTACATTATTCTTACATAATTTGGCTATACTAATTTTGATCATTCTTCATTATCTGCCCTTGATTCCATCTTCTGCACTTGCCTTTAAAAATCTAAGTTGTCTTTTTGACAGCTTTCCTGTTCTTCCTCTTCAGAATTGTTTCCTTTTTTGTCTTGAAAATTCATGCTTACTATTTTCAATTTTTTTGGGTTTTTTTGTGTTTTTTTTTCCTTTTGTTCTATTTTTTCTTTAACAACATGACTAATAGGGGAGAAAAACTTGGAACCCAAAATCTTTCAAAAAATGAATGTTGAAAACTGTCCTTATGTGTAATTGGAAAAAATAAAATACTATTAAATAAAAAAGAAAGAAAATGAATGCTTGCTGACGGACAAAAAGTAAAATAAAAGTTACATTTTAAGAAGAGTTTCTATTATGAAAGATTTACCCAAAATCATGTGCTTTTATCAGGTTGGGGCTACATCTGCCTCTTTACCAGGTAATAATGTCTTAGACAATCTCTATGAACCAACGTAAATGTTCATTAAGAACATTAGCTTAGGCCAGCAACTCACATCATATTCTACAATATGATACTTGACCTATAAATAAAAAGTCATATCATAAAGAATGTCCACTGACAATAATACTCTTTCTGTGTTGCAGCTAAAAATTGATCACCAAACCTGAATAAGATAAGGTTTTTGCTATTAGCACCACCCCAGATTCAAAATTTTTATGTGGATGTTCACCTTCTAATGAGCTCTGACTCTTTCAAGGTCCCCTGGAGTCCAGATTTATAGTATTACCTTGAAGTTGAGGTCTTCCTGCCATATAAATCACAGTACTAGTAGAAATCCAGATTTGCTCCTATACACCATGGTTCTGTCTGAGGTTAAGTAACTTGCCCAAGGTCACACAGATAGTGAGTCAAGTGTCTGAAACTGGATTTGAACTCAGGTCCTCCTGACTCCAGGGCCACTGCTCTACGCCCTCCTTGCTGTTTCTTGACTCCATCTCCTACTTGGTTCTGGAACTTCTCTGCTTGGTCCAGAAACTCCTTTTTACCTATAGATGCTACCATCAATTTCTATGGCCACATGTTTCCTAGATATATAGGCTTCCCTTCTAGGGGAATCTAGTCCAAATCTCTGTGTATTTCCTTCTCTATATGTCAGTTTTGGCTCTTTCTTTCTCCTCTTTTCAAAGATCTAGACCAAAGGTATATCTCAGTTGCTATGAAGCTGGCCTTTATTCAATCAGTAATCCTAACTATGGTAGAGGATGGCTAACTAGCTCTCAGGGTAAGATTTCACACCCCATCAAAGAAGCATCTTCAATGCTAGAACAAGGTCTCATAGTTGGTGTTAATAGGGATGTTTATACCTTGTATCCCTACACACATAAGCTAGGGATGTTATTTTTATGTTCATTGAACCAAAGAGTTAAATTTAATTTTCAAAGTCTTCAATGAATCATGCAAACATTACAGAAAAGTCACTGTAACTCTTTGTACTTTTGTTTCTTAGCCTGTAAAGTGAAACTAATTAGGTGTCTTGCCAAGATGATTAAATCAATATTCATAAAACATTATTTTATTGTTGAGGCAGCGTGAGCTCTTTTACCATCATTGTCGCTAACATATAATATTAACAATTAGATAGAGATAGGGATTGCCCTGTGATTTCACTGGTATGGGGTACTCTCAAGTGAGCAAAATCTGTCTACCAATGAAGGTTAGCAGCTTTCTGTAATTTGTAGGCTTAGAGAGTCACCTAGAGCATCAAGAGAGTAAGGGACTTGTACAGGGTTAGTTAGTATGTGTCAGAGGGGAAACTTGAACTCAGATCTTTCTGGCTTCAAGGGTCTCTCAATCCACTATGCTATCTTACATTTTCAATTAAATTTTATTTTAGATCCCAAATTTTCTCCCTCTAACCTTATATAAACGATAGCTACTATTATTAACATCGCATTGGCTAGATGGCTAGGTGGCACAGTGGATAAAATGCTGGTCCTGGAGTCAGGAAGACGAGTTCCAATCCGGCCTCTGACACTTACTAGCTTTGTGACCTTGAGCATATCTTTTAACCTCTACTTGCCTCAGTTTTCTCATCTGTAAAATGACAATAATAATAGTATCTGTCTCTCAAAGCTGTTGTGAGGGGGGCAGCTAGGTGGTGCAGTGAGTAGAGTACTGGCCCTGGAGTCAGGAGGACCTGAGTTCTAATTCGGCCTCAGACATTTAACACACTTACTACTACTAGGTATGTGACCTTGGTCGAGTCATTTAACCCCAATAGCCCTGCCTTCCTCCTCCAAAAAAAGAAAAAGTTGTTGTGAGGATCAAATGAGATAACATTGTAAAGCACATTGCCTGTCACATAGTAGGTGCTATATATATATATATATATATATATATATATATATATATATATATATATTCTCTTAATGTATTCCCCTTCCCTCCCTCAACCTTTAAGAAAGCAAAAATAAAATAAAATATGTTATAAATATGTATCACGAAGCAAAACGAATTCTGGTATTAGGAACGCTTCAGCCTGCTTTCTGAGACCATCACTTCTCTATTTCAAGATAGATAACATGTTTCATTATGAGTCCTCTGGAACTGTGGTTGGTTCCTTTGTGTTGATCAGTATCATTTCAAAGTTGTTTCAGTCTTTACAGTATTATCGTTATTGTATGAATGCCCCTGCTCACTTCACATTGTAAGGTTCATATGAGTTATCTCAGGCCAAATTTTTCTAAAACCATCCCTTTCACCGTTCCTTACAATACAATGGCATTATATTGCATGCATATACCATGACTTGTTCAGCCATTCTCCAAATAACAGATACCTCCTCGCTTTCCAATTCTTTGCTATCACAAAAAGAGTTGCTATAAATATTTTGTACATGTAGGTCTTTTCCTTCTTTGTTTGATCTCTTTGGGATATGGATCACTGGGTCAAGGGGTGTATACACAGCTTAATAGCTTTTGGGGCATAATTCCAAACTGCTTTCCAGAATGGCTGGGCCAGTTCACAGCTCCACCAATAGTGCACTAATGTAACATTTTTTCCCCCACAGCCTTACCAGCATTTGTCATTTTCCCTTTTTTTGTCAACTTTGCTAAGCTGATGGATGTGAGATGGTAACTTTGAGTTTTTAAATTTAAATTTCTCTAATTACAATCAAATCTCAACTTTTACGGAGGTAAAGTTCTTAGAAAAATTGTACAAAAGTAAAAAATGTGAATGTTGATACATGGAACCTATAGGAAATAGGGGGTTAGGTTTCTACAACCACCAAAAACTGTAATCTTTCACTAGAGATTACTGAAAATACATTTTTTCTTCATACAGTTCTTTATAGCAAAACATTAGTTCTGGTAATATCCACTTTTCCTAACACAATAACCATGAAAAACTCATGAAATGCAGTATACAAAATAAAATTGGTAACATGCAAAACATTTTTTTCCTCACTAGTAAGTCCCTAGGACTCTGTGACCTTTTCTCACTAAGCCTACTTTCTGGTTTCTCCAGATTCTCTCCACTCTCCCCACCAAGGAATTGCAATAATGGCTTTCCTTCCCCAGCTAACCCCCACAACCATGGAAGGATCCTCTCACACAAATGGTAGCACCTATGCTTCTCCTCCTCCTTAGTGCTGCAATATCTCATGGCCCTCACTTTTGAAGCTGATTTCAATTTGGTTTGCCTATCTCTCCTGGCCCATTCTGCTATACCTGTTAGGATCACAACTAAACTCTCAACAAACTTCCCCCAAATCTTTGATCTTTTCAACCACTATTCCTTTTACCTCCTCATTTAAACAGAAAGTCCCACACAATTCCTTTGCTACTCATGGGTTTAGCTTGACTGTTTTGGCTAACCATTCATGCAACTCATAGCTTTGGCCTCTTTCAGTAAAACTCTATCATCAGGCCATTCAAAAAACACATACAACCAGTAGCAAAAGCATTTAAGACATGAAAGACTTGTAGATACAAAATAAATCACATAGTCATTCTTCACTCTCCCCACATCCAAATGAGTACAGGAGAACTATAACCCCATTTGTTCTATATCTCCAAAGAGCTTCCCAGAAGCTTGGGAGAGGAACAGTTACTTCAGAACTCACAGCTACGGTGCTATACAATTGGGTGCTGTACTATCTGCCTCTTATGGTTTTTGTGGAGATGGGGGTGAAGCTGGAGAATCACTGAAGTCTCTTGCCTTAGAATTGTAGTGAATAGGATACAGCTGGGAGTCTTCTGTCTCAAAATTTGATTCTCTGATCATTGCCCAGGACTCTGCAGGTACTATGGCCAAGTATATCTCCACCTCTCCATCTCTTATTTTCTTTTATTTATTTGCAGGACCTTACCTGAAGCCTTTCCAGCACGGAAGAACTCAGGTCCATGCTGGTATAGCCTTCAGAACCCGTGCTCACTTTCTTGCCATGATAATATAATCAAAGTTCAAAGGAAAGTCGTGTCTTTTAACTTAAGTTTTACAGACTCTCCTAATCAACCATCTACACTAGTTCTGCCCTTTGGGGTCAAGAAGAATAAGTCTAATCCCTCTTCCACACGATAGATTTGTAATTATCCAAAAATGGTGCTTATGTACCAATGAAGTCTTATGTACATCCAATATTCTCAGTTCTTTCAACCAAACCTCTCCAGACATTTGTAAATACCCTGGATCCAGAGTAATATTCTAGGAGAAACTTCCCTAGGACTTCATTTCCAATAAAGTTTGGGATTGAGATAGAATATTTTGACAGAAGAGATCCTCTGGGCCGTATTTCCCAGAACACTCTAAGTCTAGTCAAAGAATGATGACATTAGCAGGTGGGTAATATGAGAAAAGGGGGTAGATTTATTGAATTCATCAGCAATGGAAACCCACACCTACAGGCCGAGACTCCCTCAAGGAACAAAAGGACAAAACTCATATCAGTTTCAATTTAGGCAGGAAGTGAATTGGGTATGGGTACCTCAGAATTGGACAGGGCTTCCCAGGTAGGAATAGGGGATATGCTATCCCTAGACTGGACAGATTCTTGCTGGAGTTAGAGCCTGGAAAGCCTCTTTTTCAGGTTAGCTATCTCTTATAACCCTACCCTAATGAATAGGATTGTCCTCGCTATTCCAGCAGTAAGCAAGGTGGTAGAGAGGGTGGGGATTGCAATACAAACAAGGCAATATAGAGGAACTGCAGAAAATATAGAGTTGCTTTAGCAACAGGACAGGGCGGTTAATACTGTAAAATTCTACTAAAAGGTCAAAGAGGACTATTAGCACCCTAAATATAGTAGAATAAACACAATGGGTATACAATAATTTTTTGAAATAAAAATGATAGGAATTCGCCAAATTAATTGTTACATGCTTTGAAATTACATGGAATTTCAGTCTAAATTTAATTAACATAAATATGCTCAATCTTTTGTAAGAAACATCATATATTTTCATCCTTAAGAAGTCATTTAAATTAATCTCATCATCTGTTTTCCCTTTCTTTTTATTATATTTTTATTTTTAGTTTGCAACAAAAAGTTCTACATAATTTTGAGTTCCAGATTTTCTTCCCTCCCTCCTC
>CM053622.1:230141483-230172505 GCA_028646595.1 Phalanger gymnotis | reverse complement strand
TTTTTTTTCTATGATGTTTCAAACACAAGTCACTAAGATGACTATACACTGCTCATTTTGACTTATCGGATTCAAATCAAAAAATGTTAATATTCACGGACTAAGAAGAAATGTGACTTTAGAGTGAACACCATGTTCTTTTGATTTAAAGCTACCATCATAGTGGAGCGTACTGATTATCTCAGTCCCTTGCTTGGCAAAGAAATTAATAATAATAGTAGTATAGCATATAATATTTAGCATATAATGCTGTATAATAGCATTTCTATAGTACTTCAAGGTTTGCAAAACACTTTACAAATATTATCTCATTTGATCCTCACAACAACCCTAGGAGGCTAGTACCGTTATTATCCCCATTTTACAGATGGTGAAACTAAGTCCAGTGACTTGTCCAGGGTGACACAGCTAATAAGCGTCTGACACAGGATGTGAACTCAGCTCTTTCTAACTCCAAGTCAACCCTCTATCCACTGAGCCACCTAGAATGTTAGATTTGGGAGAGACTAAAGATAATCTAGTCCAGCCCTTCCATTGTATGTAGATGAGAAAGAAGGCCCAAGAGAGGTGAAATAAGTTTACATATCCAGAAAGTGATTCCAGGTCTACCAGCTCCGTGTTACTGATCTCTCCAGGGCACACAATACCTCTCTTTTGTTGGACCACTGAAAATAAATTGCATTCCATTTTCTACTAATCTGTGGGGTGGGTTTTCTGGGGTGGAGCATATCAGTCTTAAAGAATTGCTCTAATTGGGCACTAGTCAGTCACAGTTTTTTTCTAAACTTATGATACAGTTAAAAATCATTGTTTCATTCATTGTTCATGCCTTAATGCTTGTTAGGTGTACATGCAGAGAGTTCTTGATTTTCACAATAACCGTAGAAAGCAGGCTGGATCCTTATCAACTACATGTTTCTCAGATTAAGAAACTTAGTGCTTAAGTGACTCATTTAAGGTCACTTTGCTACTCTAGGTAGATCTGGACCTACAGACCAAGTATTCTGTCTCCTAATTTAGCGCTCCCGTAGTCTATAATAATTTTCTTTAGAAAGGGCTATTCTTTTCTCCTAAAGATAAACAATGCACTAAACCCTCATTTAATTATTTTCCTTGTGGGGGGGACATAGTTCTGTGCTTTCTTTAGCATGGAGAACTCCCAGTGATGAAACTTTCTTTGCCAGATCAATCAACATCTGTTCTGTAATTTAGCTTTAGAGGGGTGCCCAGGACACTGAGAAGTTAAGTGACCTGCAAGGAGTCACACAGCCAGTGTGCATGAGAGTCTGTACTTGGAGGTTGCCTTCTTTTCCATTACTGCTACCCTGCTAAATTTTTTGGTTGACATGGTAAACCAGAAAATTCTTTTTTAGTCTTTTTTATTGAACACTTTAAGAACATATTAGCATAGATTTTTCCCTTAGTAAGATTCAACACGAAGAACTTAATTTAATATTTTAGAATATAGATATTCCAAAGGATGCATGATCTCTTCAGTGTGGGTTATTGTTGAGTCATGTCCAATTCTTTGTGACCCTATTTGGGGTTTTCTTTGCACAGACACTACAGAGGTTTGCCATTTCCTTCTCCAGCTCATTTTACAGATGAGGAAACTGAGGCAAACAGAGTTACATGACATACTCAGACTTACACAGATTCTAAGTGTCTGAGGCTGGATTTGAAGTCAGGTCTTCCTGATTCCAGGCCTGGTGCTCTATCCACTGTACCACCTCGCTGCCTTTCAGTGTGGGTACTCTTCCCCAATAAGATAGTAATGCATCCACATTTTCTTGTGCTGTGCAATTCTTGTCCATACGCTCCCATAAATCTATTCCTAGGGCTCTACACTATGTACTGAAGATAGTCTTTTGGTTCTCTGTGACTGACCCATCATATTTCTGGTCATGTATTTCTCTGATGACATATATCCTTTATGCTTCTTCTTCTGCATGATTTTTAATTTTTCATGTCCATGCCTACTCATGGTCACCCCATCCTTTATTTCTCAGAAGACTGTACTATAACATGACTTGTGTAGTGGGAAGGCCGAATTTATGATCTCAAAAAGGATCATATATATATCTGAATGGTTCGAAATCACAAGGTATATAGAATTGTCTAAGAAGAAGACATCAAGACATTTATTCAGGGCCCAGAGCAACAAATTAGCGAACCAACCTCCCCATTCCAATATTGTGATCACAAGCCTCCAGGCCCAGTAGGCCCGCCTCACAAGAGTAGCCAGGAGGCCACAGAAAAATAAGATGGCATAAATCACATTCACTGGCCTCAAGTCCTCGCTCGAACTCCTGGGTCCACACACGGTCGGTCGTCTCTGCTTTGGCTTCAGCCGTAGTTTGTTGCCTTTCCTCGCAGCCAAGCCTCTGGCGTTCTCAAGCCCCACCTCAATGACCAGAGACCAGAGAACAGAGACCATTGGTTCCCGAGTTGGCCCCTCTTAAGTCATTAATCTATGCCCACACAGGTTTCACACCTGATAGGGCTTTGGGCCTGGGGCTTAGCACTTAACAGGTGAAAGTACTTTCAGGGTATACAAAAGACAAACTCCTCAAGGGCACGCCTTAAACTAAGTACTAAGGAGCCCATTTTGCATTACTGACACAACTTGTGACTATACAATATTACTGGAAGAACACTGATATTAAAAAAGTGGGCCTATATTTCAAAGAGAAGCTTGGGATAATTAAAACAACTATGTAAGAATACAAAGTCAGTTTAGCCTGTTCTCCTCGGCAATTGTGGGTCACGCTAATTGCCCATTTGTAATGTTTGTCTCAAATATGTGTACTGATGGAAAGGAGTGTATGGGATGTTCAAGAAGGACTAACACCTCTGGTGTGAGGGCTGCTGATACCTTTTCAGGGCTGCTAATCCACCTTTTTTTCTCTAAGGCACTCAACTCTCACCTGTGGCTCCAAGAAGCTGTAGCATAGACAGTGGCTACAGTTCAGTAAACTGTCTTGGCATACAGCCTAAGCCATGTTGAGGGTAACCAATTGGCCTCAAACCCACATACTTCAAGCATGGGAAGACCTCCCCTCCCCAGTCAAATAGGCAGATGAGAACAATTTGTTCCAATGATTTGTTCCATGACGGTGGCTGAAGCAGAAGCTGTGGAGCGCTTAAAGCTTGGTCAGACATGAAAAATGCCAAGAACATCCACTGCATCCTAGGCTATGCTGACTTTTGTCTTGCCACTGGACTTTGATGACTCTGGAGAAGAGAGTAAAGCTGATGACTTTGTGTAGCTCGGCGTAACTTAAATCTGTGACATTTAAAAAGTTCAAGAGACATAATTTCTGGTTATTTGGTCATTTTATTAATAATTCCAACATTTTAATAAAAAGAAGTCAGTGACATTCTCGAATGCCAAAGACCATCATGGCCACAGGCTCACACTTATATGCTGTTAGCAGAGGGGTGTTCCTGAGGGTAGAAATCAACTCTGATTGGCTAACAATTAATGAGAGGTAGACTTTACAAAGAGCAATGAGCTTACCCCAATGAGGGGCTGAGAGTGACATCATGTCACTCTTGGACAGAGAGACTATCCCTATATCCAGGCCACCCCAGGTCTTGGGCAATCTAGACAAAAGAATCTATCTCCACCCAGGCTTGGTTGAGTGGAATTTACCTTAGATTAGAGATTCCTTGTAAGGTTGGGTAGGGTTTGACCAAGATTGAGGAGAGTTAATTCAGAGTCCTTCAAGAGACTGAACTTGGAAATGAGGACTATAGAAAAAGGTTGAACTCTGGATCTCCCCCAATCATTGGTTATTAATAATCATTTCTCTCAAATCCAATTCACCCATGAATCAAGACATCACCCACGTTGTCATTGGTCATCTTCAAAAATGAAGGACAAACAACAACAACTGTAGATAATCTTTATAGGTTGGATGTTTAATTGCATATCATATTGTAGAAAACCTACATCTTCATCCATTTGGTTTTTCCTATATAGATAGGACAAATTCTCTTGAGTAATTATAATCTCACTTGAAAGGCTCTGTAACATTTCTGGGCTTGATACAATCAGCGTGATGTCTTTTGTAAACAGAAGCAATTGGAGGACCTCACCATCTATGGAGAATCTCCCTTTGAAGTGCATTTGGACATATCTTCATGCATGTTGAATATCTTTCACAAGAGTGAGAAATACCTTTTATGTGCAAATATCACTGTTTTTATCCTCCTTTAATGATGGTGTCCTTGAACAAACTTATCTCTCTTGTTATATCTTTCAAGGAATCTTGTATGATTTTAACACATGCATGGGAAAAGACCCATTAGGGTAGTATTTTGCTCTACTAAGTAATAGGCTTTTTATATTTAACAAAAAATAAGCACAGTGGGATCTTATATTCCCTGAACATTTCAGCCAATTGGGTGACTTTAAAATTCTAGTAGATTATAAAATATCATTAACTTGTTCCCTTCTCATAGCTTCATCATTGATGAGTTTACAGATTATACTCTTTTTTTAATGAAACTTTACATCTTAGTAATTTTGTGTTTCTTAAAAGAAAGAATGAGTGTATGCTTAATAAGGTAACTCTTCATATTCCTCTTTTGTCTTTAGACTTTATTTTAGTTTTTAATTTTAAGATGGTTTTTTCTTTTGATGGTCGTTTAAAATTATTTATTTATTTTTAGTTTTCAACATTCACACCCACAAGATTTTGAGTTTCAAATTATCTCCCTCTCCTCCCTCCTCCCCAAGATGACATACAATCTGATATAGGCTCTACTTAAACGCTCATATTGACCACACTTTCACATTAGTCATGAAAGAAGAATTAAAGCTAATGGGAGGAACCATGAGAAAGAAACAAGAAAAAAGAAAAAGTAAAAGAGAGCAAATAGTACGCTTCCATCTGTATTCAGACTCCAAATTTCTTTCTCTGTATGTGGATAGCATTTTCCATCATGAGTTTTTTGGAGTTGTCTTAGATCCTTGCATTGTTGAGAAGAGCCAAGTCTATCAAAGTCAGTCATCACACAGTGTGGTTGTTACTGTGTACAATGTTCTCCTGGTTCTGCTCATTTCACTCAGCATCAGTTCATATAAGTCTTTCCAGGTCATTTCTTACAGCACAGTAGTATTCCATTACATTCATATACCACAACTTGTTCAGCCATTCCCCAATTGATGGACATCCCCTCAATTTCTAATTCTTTGCCACCACAAAAAGAGCTGCTATAAATATTTTTGTATATGTTGGTCCCTTTCCTATTTTTATGATCTCTTTGGGATACAGCCCGAGAAGTGGTATTGCTGGGTTTTATAGTTTTATAGCCTTTTGGACAAGTGTTCCAAATTGCTCTTCAGAATGGTTGGATCAGTTCACAACTCCACCAACAATGCATTAGTGTTCCAATTGTCCCACATCTTCTCCAGCATTTATCATTTTTCTGTTTTGTCATGTTAGCCAATCTGATAGGTGTGATGTGATACCTCAGAGTTGCTTTGATTTACATTTCTCTAATCAATAGTGATTGAGAGCTTTTTTTTCATATGACTATAGATAACTTCAGTTTCTTCATTTGAAAACTGGTTGTTCATATCCTTTGACCACTTATCATTTGGGGAATGACATGTATTCTTATAAATTTGACTCAGTTCTCTATGAATTTTAGGAATGAGGGCAGAGATACTGGTTGTAAAAATTCTTTCCCAATTTTCTGCTTCTTTATTAATCTTGGTTGTATTGGCTTTGTTTATATAAAACCTTTTCAATTTAATGTAGTCAAAATTATTCATTTTGCATTTCATAATGTTCTCTATATCTTGTTTGGCCATAAATTCTTCTGTTCTCCATAAACTTGACAGGTAAACTATTCTTTGCTCTCCCAGTTTGCTTATAGTATTGGCCTAATATCTAAATATCTAATTCATGTACCTATTTTGACTTTATTTTGGTATACAGTGCAAGATGTTGGTCTATGCCTAGTGTCTGACATATTGTTTTCCAATTTTCTCAGCAGTTTTTGTCATAGAGTGAGTTCTCATCTCAGAAGCTGGAGTCTTTGGAATTATCAAACAGTAGATTACTACAGTCATTGATTGCTGTGTCTTGTGTACCTAACATATTCCATTGATCCACCACTAATTCTTAGCCAGTACCAAATAGTTTTGATGATTGCTGCTTTATAATTCTATTTGAGACCTGGTATGGCTAGGCCACCTTCCCTTGCATTTCTTTTCACTAATTCTCTTAATATTCTGGACCTTTTGTTCTTCCAGATGAATCTTGTCATTATTTTTCTAGGTCTATAAAATAATTTTTGGTAGTTTGATTGGTATGGCACTGAATAAGTAAATTAATTTAGGTAGAATTGTCATTTTAATTATGTT
The DNA here is from genome assembly GCA_028646595.1 of Phalanger gymnotis. Lineage (NCBI taxonomy): Eukaryota > Metazoa > Chordata > Mammalia > Diprotodontia > Phalangeridae > Phalanger > Phalanger gymnotis. The sequence continues at coordinate 230,166,126 of CM053622.1, read as the reverse complement.
AGCTGGCCTACCCACAAGCAACTGATGCTTTTCCAATTATTTAAGTTTGACTTTATTTGTGCAAAAAGTGTTTTGTAATTTTGTTCATATAGTTCCTGGGTTTGTTTTGGCAGACAGACTTCCAAATTTTATAATGTCTACAGTAACTTTGAATGGAATGTCTCATTCTCTCTCTTGCTGTTAGGCTTTGTTAGTAATATATAGAAATGCTGATGATTTATATGGGTTTATTTTATATCCTGCAACTTTGCTAAAGTCGTTTATTATTTTGAGTAGTTTTTTACTTGATTCTCTAGTTCTTCATACTCTTTATTCTTTGTTACACCATAATATTCCACTATATTTGTACAATTTTCAGTTATTTCTTTTTTAATTTTTCAAAACTAAAAATTCTATTTTTGGTTCCGAATTATCTTACTCTACTCCTCCTCACACACCCTCCCATTGAGAAGCCAAGAAATATGATGCCCGTTATGTATATGAAATCATGCAAAACACGTATCCATGTTCCAGAGGGGGAAAAAGTGAGAAAAAGAAAAATGGAAAAAATATGCTAGTATTTTGGAGGTGTATAGTATTTTTCATCATGAGACCTCTGGAGTTCAGGTAGATTATTGTCTTCATCAGAGTTGCCAAGTCTTTCAAAGTTGTTTATCTTGAAAATACTGCTGCACCTGTGTATGTTGTTCTTATTCTGTTCGCTTCACTTTGCATCAGTTCATACAAGTCTTCCCAGGTTTTTCTGAAATCACCTTCTTCATCATTTCTTACAACAAAATAGTATTCTATTCCATTATATCATAACTTGTTCTGCCATTCTCCAATTGAGCATCCTCTCCGTTTCCAATTCTTCGCTGCCACAAAAAGAGCTACTGCAAATATTTTTGTACATGTGGGTCTTTTTCCTTTATCTTTGATTTCCTTGGGGTGTAGACCCAGTGGCAATATTGCTGGGTCAAAAGGTAGTTATATATTAATAATTTTGGTCATAGCTCCAAATTGATTTCTTAAATGGTTGGACTAATTCACAGCTCCGTCAATAGTTAATCAGTATACTTATTTTCCCACATCCCCTCCAGCATCTGTTGGTTTCCTTTTGTCATCTTAGTCAATTTGATGAGTATGAATGAGGTGGTTCCTCAGAGTTGTTTTACTTTGCATTTCTATAAGCAATGGTGAGTTAGAGCATTTTTTCATATGACTATTGATACTTTTGAATTCTTTATCTGAAAACTGCCTGTTCATATCCTTTGACCATTTATCAATTGGGGAATGGCTCTTATTTTTGTAAATTTGGCTCAGTTCTCTATATTTTTGAGAAACAAGACCTTTATTAGAGAAACTGGCTGTGAAATTGTTTTCCTAGTTTGCGCTTATTATTATCATAACAATATTGTACATATAGGAAAATCATACATGGGTTGATAGTTAACTGTCATTCTTTTGGGCACATTCTTTGAGTAGTAATAAGGCCCAATATTTTTTCTTTGCCTTTGGAATCTTCTTTTTGAGATACACATATTGAGGATGAGTTCTTCAATACTCTCAAAACTGTGTTGCTTTTGGCACATATCTACTCAGTGTATATTGTGTTCACCTTTGTTTTCTAGTACTAATTCTATTTTCTTCATTCAGTACCTTTGGGACTATGATGATAGAACCAAATGTAATGACTCTGCTTTCTGTTGCATGAAAAGAATCTGTTGCAGAAATTCCATGTAGATCTTTTCCATTTTTCATCTAATTGATGACCTCCTTTTAGTTTCATTATTAAATATCCTCAGGTTGATTTTGGTTAGTTGAATCTCTCTCCAAACTTTTTTTAAAAATATTTTTCCCCCTCTCTATTGCTTCTTACTATTATGTAAAGGAGTACTACTCATAATCTTCCGCTATCCTTCTGAGCAAGATTTTACAAACAATTTTACAGTCTAAAAATTGGTGCTTTCCTTTGGATTCCCATTTATCTCTACTTAACTATGCATCAAATACTTCATGGCTGATAAATAATTTCTAGTGTATTTTTGTTTTCTAATTATGGAAGTTGATTTACATTTGTTAGACTTATTTAAGAAATGCTTATAGTCAGTATTAATAGCTATTCCTCCATCCATTACCTGTTTTCCAGATTAACAACTTACATAAATAGTGCAGGTTGGAATTGTTTTTAGTTGTGTGCTTTATATTTTTCTTATTTTTGTTCATTCTAATTTTTGCTTTAACAACTTAATGACATGACTATATACAGTTGATAGTCAATTTGGTAATAACTTGCATATCTGCAATGAATAATTTCTTCTCTATTAAAATATAACCAAGTTAATTAAAAATGTTAGTTGGTCCTAGCTATATCCATTATCTCTCAATTCTTTCCTCAAAGGAATTATTCATCATCTATAAATGTGAAGCTTTCTCATTTCTTATTCCTAAATCATAGTTTCTGAAATATTTTTCATTGTTCTCCCCATGCTTATCTTTTGTCAAATAGATAATATTTGTAAAGTACTTAGTGTAGTACCTGGTACGTAGTAGGTGCTAGCTATATTCTCCTCTTTGTATTGAGATCACTATGTATCAAAGCACATTTGATTTAATTTGGAGGGTCTTATCAAGATATTCATAGAATCTCCTTACCTCTTCATCCTCTGCAACAGATTTTGGCAGGTAAATTCCAATTCTTTCATTACCATGAAAGAAGTTATCTTTTGCTAATACCTTTTATGAACAGTGCAAAAAGAGATGACCGAGTATCCCATAAAATGATGGGGAGGGTTGTAGTTTTTTAGTACAAAATTAAATCAATTTTATTAATCTTTCTACTTGCCAATCCAAGAACAATCTCTGGGCCATCCTTCATTTAGCTACTACTGCTTTTTGTCTTTCAGTTTCAATTATAGAGTGAATGTCAAGATTGATACTTTTTGATTTCTCCATTAATAGGTACAATTTTCAGTCATTGGACAAGGATCTCACATGTAGAGTATCAGCTTTTAAGTTAATATTTATATATAGCTGTGTTCTCTTTTCTGTCACTGTCATAGTCATTGCAGCTGATTTATAAATGACTTGTGACTAGTCAGTTGTTTCCTGGATGTTGAGACATAGTCAATTTCATATTTTGTGATCTTTCTCAGTACTCATTATATCCAACACATTCTAACACTCTTCTTGAAGGGAATATTCGTGGCTTGTTCAACACCTGTATTTCTCTCTGTATTAGACATTTCTTTCCTTGAAGCTCTTCCTTTCCAGCAATCCATCTTAAAAGTGTAGGACATGAGATGGAGTTTTATTGGGTGATGGAAGGGATGTTGTTTTATTTTATAAGTCAATTCTCAGAATTATTCTATACATTACTGTTATGATGAGAGCAAGGAGATTTACTGGCCAATGACTAACCTTTAAAGCATGCATAGAAATTCTCTTCCTGTTAAATGCAAAAATATTAAATAGATAAAAGTAAAGACATTAACTTTAATTATCACATTTCTCCGATGTACACAACAAGAAAGCTAAAATACCAAAAACCATCTGAGCCAGTAAATACTTTATTATCTTGCCAAACAAAGAAACAATGCAGCTAACAGCAACACTTGCTTAGAGTATAAACATATTTGAAAAAAATACGTAAGATGATGATGGAAAATTACAAGAAATAATAGATTCAAACATAGTGGGTAAACAGTAGAAGGGATAATTGTTCTGCAATGGTTTTCAAGTCAAAATCTCAGTTCAAATTCCAGCTTTGTGAATTATTACTTGAAATGCCTTGAGAAAGTTGCTTATCATCTCTGAGCCTCAGTTTCCTCATCTGGAAGAGGAGGAGATTGAATTAGATTATTTCTAAGATCACTTCTAGCTCTTAATCCTATTAATCTAATTTGGCACGAGAAGCTAAACCAGATCATCCCAATCAACCAAGCCAAAAATCCACAAGCACTAATTAAATACTTACTATGAGCCAACTCCTATGTCAAGCACCAGGGATACAAAGAAAGGCAAAATAGTCCTTTCCCTGAAAGAGTTTACATTTTAATGGGGTAGATTTTATATATACATATATATATATACACATATATATACATATATATATGTATATGTATATATACATATATAGGTATATGTGTGTCTATATATTACATGTATTATATATATGTATATGTATATTATTATACGTATATATGTGTATATGTATATATTATATTATATATTATATGTATATGTGTGTATATATTACATACATGTAATACTAATACATACACACACACATATATATATATATATCAGTTTGTCAGCCAGACTTAATAGCATTTAGAAATAGGTATTTACAAAGTAACATAGTAAGAAACTGTTGATATATTTTCCTGAACTATCCATGACCTATTCTATAAGTAAATGGTGAGTCCAGGAGAAAGTGGGTTCAAGCCTAGAGACTACATGTGGAAAATGAGTAGCTCGTGGAAATCCTTTTCCTAGAGTCCTTAAAGATGTTCTCTTTAAGTAGGGATCCTTAGGGATCCTCAGGCTGGGATCCTTATAGAGCCTTGGATCTGCCTCTCCCCACCACATCTAGTCTATCTTTGCCTCCCAGTGCAGACACTGCCCTCAGCTGTTGCTGACCTGGGGACACTAGTAGGACCGTAATGAAAAAGTCCCTCAAAATCCATGGTGTCTTCTTCTGGCCAAGGGGGCAAGGACTCAAGCAAGATACCAAGACAAAGGTGAAAGCTAAGGCAGGAAGAACTCCTCTTATTCTCCCAATCAGTTCCTTTTCAGGAGATTGACTGGAAGACTTCCACCCTAAATGCTCGAGATGCTCAAATCTCTGAGTTCCAAATCAGTTTGCTATTTAGATGATCCACAGGGCATAACCAACACATCTGAACATTTCCTATGCGCTGTCGAAGGACAGTTTATCCAGCGGCTTTTACAGACATCTAAATGGATCGGGCACTTTGTACGTATTTAGTTGAAAGCCTGTGACGGTATATGCAAGAACATAAAAGATATGTACAGAATAGATGGAATGCAGCTGGGAAGACACTAACAGTCCAGAAGACTATAAAAGGTGTCCTGTAGGAGTGGTGTTTGAACTGAGTCTTGAAGGAAACTAGGAATTCTAAGGGGTAGAACTGAAAAGGGAGAGTATTCCAGGAATGAGAAATAGCTGGTGTAAAGGCATAGAGACAGGAGTAGTTCATGTGATGAAAAGTAAGTACACCAATGTAGTTTGTTTATAAATAGTGGAAAGAAATAAAGTTTAGAAGACCAGAAAGATAGGAAAGGCCCTGGTTAAGAACTTTAAATGCCAAACAAAAGATTTTAAATTTGACCAAGGAGGTAACAGAGAGCCAGTGGAGTTTACTGAGTAGGAGTAGAGTGACTCGTCTTTAAGAATATCACTTTGTAGAGGATTGAAGGGAGCAGGGAGAAGCACAAGGCAGGGAGACTTGTTAGAAAGCTTATGCAGTAGTTCAGGTGAGAGGAAATAAAAGCCCAGACTCCACAGAGTGAGTGGAGAGCAGGGGACATATAAGAGAAAGATTATGAAATTGTATATGAAAACATTTGTATTGGTACAATAAAAATTGTGCTTAAATATTTGGATAGTTATCTCAAGGAGTTTAGCTGAGAAGGGGAGGAGAGATAAAGGACAATATGTAATGGTGATAGTAGGATCAAGTAAGAGTATTTTTTTAGGATGGGAGAAATATGGGCATGTTTATAGGCAGTAGGGAAGGACCCAGTAGGTAAAGAGAGATTGAAGAGTAAAGAAAGAATGAGGATGATAATGTGGACAATCTGGTAGAGGAGATGGGAGACCAAAAGATCAAGGATACATGTGGAGACTGGCCTGGGTAATGTGGCAGGTGAAAGATGAAATGACTGAGGAAACAAAGGTTCAAGTTTCTGAGCATTTCTATTTGTTAAAGCAATGCATGCCACTTGCATAACAAATCAGGACCAGGCCCCTTCCTCAGCTTAAAGCTGGACCCTGAATACAGAGGGAGACAGACTTTTATGCATTAAAAACAATCAGATAAGACCAATTAATTAAAAGGAAACAATACAACATTAGGTAATCTTATTTCTAATTGGATGAAAGAATAGGGACCTTCCAAGTTGGGAGGAGAGATCAAACAGGTGAAATTTCCTGAATTCACAAAAAGGAGTATTCTACTCTCTTCCTCCCCACCCCCACCCACCCCTCCCTTTTGATTTAGGGAGGAGTGGGCAGCCCACTCCTCCCATACATAGATCACTCATCTATAAGCCAAATCTATATGTTTTTCATATATTCATAATCAAAATTACATAAGTCAGTTTATGTAGTCAAACTACTTAGACGGCTCACAATGGACTAATTTTGAGAAGGGAGATTTACATGTCACCACAGTAACTCAAAACTTACACGTAAACACCACGAAACAAAAAGCCAAAGCAATACAATAATAATCATCAATATTAACTAACATCAAGTCTCCTTGTAATCCACTCCAGATGTCCACTTAATCAACACATTTTGAGTCTCAGATTCCTATGAAGTCATTTGGTCCTTGGATATCTTCTCTTGTACATTGAAGAAGAGGCTTCATTCTCAGGACAACTATGAAGGGTCCTCTGCTTCTCTGGTTCCAAATCACTTGTAGAGGTTTCTATATAATTCTGATAAAATCTACTGGTAAATAAAGCCTAATACAATTTAGTACAGTCTCTAAAATTTGGTTCTCCAAGCCTGAAACTTCAGAGAATTTTGGTTTTTGTATGCCATATATTCTCTTTCCTAAGCCATGTACCTGATATAAGAATCTTTAAAAAAATTCATGAGACTCTAACTTGTAAAATGAATTCTTCTGCCTTTTAAAATTATCCAATACTTAAGAATTGGGAAAATAATTGCACTTTCCAATTATTAATACAATTTTAAAATGTAAAATCCTTAATCCAATTTTGAGAATTTATTCCAAAACATACTCAAAGCCTGAATTTTCATGCTAGATACATTTGGAAGGCAATCATACATGCACATAGTTCTTGGATAAAACAGTCTAATCCTATTCCTTTCTCAATACTTACTACTCCATTTAATTGGAAACTTTTACATTATATTTTCGTCTTAATACTTTGCCTAATTCCCCCTTTAGAAGGACATCATCTCTATGTTATAATTTGATTGCAAATGAAAATTGTAAGATTTTTCATTCTTGCATTCTATTTTAGTAACCCAGAGATGTTCCAGTATCAATCTATTAATTCATAGATTTAGTATTGTACTTACAAAACTTCTACTGTTCACCTGCACTGATTACAGAAATTTTCTATGAAAAGAAAAGGAAGGATATAGTTATAAAAATGTCAAGACTTGTCCCCTCAAGGGCAGAGACGGACTTGACATATAACAGGAAAAACAAACTCCCTTAACTCCGTTTGATTCCAGGCATGAGTCATATCTGGCAGCCAATTGTCACAGGATATCAAGAGCCAGGTTTAGGATTAGCCAGGTGGGGAAATTTCCTATTCAGAGGAAACAGCACAATGTAGAAACTGAATCAAGGGGATCCTAACTTTGGCCAATGCCAAGGTTGTCCCCAAAACTTTTCCCAGGCACAGACATCCGTCTTTAACAGTTCTCAGTCTGCAGTACACATCATCTTTTGCTATTGGCTTTATGATAATTCAGACAATCATCCCTGTAATCAAAACTCAAAACAATAGTAAATTACAGGCCAAGAGTTTTTACCTCAGATAGCAAAATTTCACTAACCACAACTTGAATATTATTAATTTATCATGTTTTCCTAATAGCTACATTTCACTTTTCCTTTACTTATAAATTAAAACTAACCACATACTGGGGTTTTAGACATATAGCAAACACATCATAGTTGACTCATATTAATGCATTGAAGTTACATCTTTAAACCAACCCACACATTTTCATAAATTTTATAAGTGATAGCCAAAAATTTTAAAGTTAAAACTTACAATTATAGCAAATATTATTATCATCTTTTTCAAACAAAATATATCACATGAAATATGTAATAGTTTCCGAATATCTATTTCATCACATTCTTTTAAAGAATCATTTCCTAATTTAGCAGTGTCTAGATGAAAAAAAAGTTGTTTTCCTAATAGCATTTCTGATGCAATTATTTCACATATTTCACAATATAAGAGAATTTAGAAATACAATAGCATACACAATATCATGTATTTAAAATATGAAACAAAACTTGTGACCAGTCAGATGACATCAATTCAGCTGATTGCACTTCCAAATAATCCCATATAAAAAATCCTTCATTTTATCATCTTTGGCATTTTATACTAATCATATCTAAAGCCCAGGATAGATTTATCAAATATGGATTAGTTACATTCAATTAACGAAATAATAATGCTAACAATAGTTAACATTTATATAGTGTTTGCCCTATGCTAGTTACTGTGCTAAGACTTTCACAATCATTATATCATTTTGATCTTCACAAGAACCCTGGGAGGTGAGTACCATTCTTATTTTCCTCTTTACAGATCAGGACTGAGGAAAAGACAGACTAGATTACTTGCTTAAGATTATATAGCTACTAAATTCTTGAGACCAGAATGTAACTCAAGTTTCCCTGCATCTTTCCAGCATTTTCCCCCAACACCTTTATTTGGGAACCTGATCTGAGATTAGGGGCGTTAAAAGAGTCAGGGCAAGAGCGTCTTTGAGTTGGGAGATTCCCACAGGAACTCTTAACTGGGATGGGAGTCAGAGGTGAATCTCTGAGTTCAGATGGGAGGAATTAGAAAGTCCCTCATTTCAAGCAATTTTTTCTCTTAATGCTAAGGACATTTAGTGATAAAAACTTCCTTTTGGGATCTTTAGTAACTCTGGTTGTAGAAGAAGTTGGATGTCACATATCCATGGGCTTATTTTCCAGGATTATGGCTGTGAGAGCTAGGCTGGATGAAGGACCAATGAGTAGTCTAGGTAGCGCTGCATCTAGGATTCATGGATTTATCTGCCCGTAGATGGCAATTAGTTAGTAATTTGTCTTGATGGTGGAAAGTAAGGTGGTCCCCTCCTCCACATTGATTTCTCCCAAGGATAATGGTTGAGGGTCCTAGGCTTCAAGGACTGGTAGTCTTGGGGGAAGGGTACAGCTATTCCCAAAGCTCTCGACTTCAAGGTCCTGGGCTCTCCATCAGAGTATAAGGGTAAATGGTGATAGTAGTTTGATTTGCCTGAGATATACTATTTCCTCTTTCTCCTGCAGGGTACCTTATTGCTTCAGCTAAATTAGCTTGTCTGCCTTATAGGTAGCAGTTAGTTTGCTGTTCTTGGAGATGCCTGACCCCTTCACCACAGGAATTGCTTTCTGGGATAATGGCTGCAGGGGCTGGGTGGGAAGAAGGACCATTGTACAATACCATTTTTGAAAGGTTGCTATTCTCATGCTTTCATCAAAATACTATCAATAGATAATAGCTGTACAGATTATTCTCATAAAGATTTTGTAGAGATGAGAAAATAGGCATATAATCTGTTATTACTTATATTTTGATAGCCTCCGAAGATAACAATGACATCATTTTCCTAAGCATTTGGTAGTTTCTTCTCTTTTGGTTATCTTGGGAATCAATCCCCCATGCTTTCAAAATTGTGTCACCTGCAGCACAGACCTTTTCTGTGTATACTTGGTTTAGTACAACTTTTCATCCATATTTTAAAAATGCCTTTTCTATTTCTTCATGTAGCAGATCAGGGGCTATGATAGCAGAATTCAAATATGGTCACTTCACTTCTGTTGAAGGGGGAAAAGTTTGTTTAAGAAATCTTTTCATTTCTTTTCTATTTTTGGTTTGTTTATTGAACTGCTTTCCAGTTTTATACTTATTCTCTTGGGATAATCTGACTTAATTTAATCTATTGCCCAGTTTCCTCTTAGGATGCTTTCTTACCACACTAATTCCTGCAGATAAATATTCACAACATTTACAACACAGGTAAATGAAATAAATTCACGTTACTGAAGGAAGATTTCTTGTAAGATTTCTTAAAATCTAACTCCTCTTAAATATGATTTGATTTATAGAAATTTGATTTTCACACACATTTTCAGGAACACATTGACATGATAAAGACAGGCAGGCATAACTGTAGTGCAGAATTACGAAGTTTGTTGCAAAATTGGAGGTGGTAGTAACACAGTTGTCCACTAGGTGGCAATACTATATAATTAGTGCCAAATTTACAGATGACTCTTAACTAGATAGCAAGAATTTTTCATGTTTATTTTCTTCTCCCCCCCCCCCCAACTGAAGAAGATGTAAATTGTGGGAAAAGAAACATTCATGAGTTAAAGAATAACCTCAGATTAATTCAAGAGATATAGCTCTTTATGCCAGATAAAATGAAATTGGCCTACAAAAATATTTGAAGGGGCAGAAGAATAAGACCTAAAGCTCTATACTAGTATTTTATCCTAGCATGAAGGTGACCCTGGGTTCTTTAAAGGTATGCCAGCTGAATGCAAAATCTGGAAAATCTTACCAAAATGATAAGACTTTGGGTATGGGCTGAGTGATGTCCTATGTGTTTGTCATTAGAAAATCTGCCCAACTAGATCCAGAGAAGCGAAACTAGGAGTTTAGCTACCAGTGATAGGACTGACTTTCATTCCCCTTCAGTTACAGAAATGTATAAATTTACATCTATTAAGACATAAAGCAAAAGGGGAGCCAAGATGGCAGAGTACATGCCAAGACCCAGCTGAACTCTCCCAACATTCTCCTCTAAACAACTTTAACATATGTCTCCCCATGATTCTCTGAATTAATCATATTTGTTGTTCTTTATGGTAGAAGCCACCATGTTCATATACCACAACTTGTCCAGCCATTCTCTAATTAATTGAAACCTTTGTTTCTAGTTTTTTTTGTTTTGTTTTGTTACTACAAAAGTGCTGTGATGGATATTTTGATACATACAAGACCTTTCTATTACTGAGTTTCTTGGAGAATGTAGCAGGGAGTAAAGTTACTCAGACAAGTAAAAACAATTTAGTAATTTTTCCTGTATAGTTCTACTTTATTTCCAAAGTGATTTGGACTAATTTGCAGTGCACAATTAACCAGTGAGTATTTATTAAGCATTTACTATATGCCAGGCACTGTGCTAAGGCACTAGGAATTCGAAGGAAAAAAAAATGAGACTGTATCTTCTATTAAGAAGCTTACGCTCTACTGGGGGAGACAATAGGTAAATACATTTGCATACTGTACATCAAATCTGTACATAATGACTTCGAGACAGCTTTGTGAAGTCAGGAACTAGCAACTAGAGGCACTAGGAAAGGTTTCATGTAGAAGACGGCGCTTGAGTTGAATCTTAAAAGAAATGAAGACTTCTAAGAGGTACATATCCAAAAACGTCCAAAATATTGAAGGAGTGCATTCTAGACATGGGGGACAGCCAGTGCAATGAAGACTGAAGTTAGGTGAGGAAGAACAAGAAGGTCAGTATGCACAGATCATAGATTGTGTGGAAGGGTGTAATATGTAAGAAGACCAGATAGAGTAGAAAGTGATAAGAGATTTATGAAGTGATTTTTAAAACCAAACAGAAGAGTCTGTATTTGATCTGAGAGGTATTAGGGAAGAACTATAGCTTATTCAATGAAGAGAAAGAGTGACATAGTCAGACTTTCTACCACATCGATCATTTCTATTTATTTTTAACTTTTTGACAAATTGGATAATATGATTTCATATCATATCTTGGTTACTGCAGTTAAAATTTCTCTTATTATAAATTATTTGGAACATTTTTTGTTGATAGATTATATTTCTTCTTATGAAAATTGTCATAATCTTTGACCACAAACTTGGAATTTACAATTGTTAGAGATAATTGATATAAATACATATGCACATATTTACCAGTAGCTAGCTTTTCTTTTCATTGTAGAAACATTTATTTCCTTTGTGCCAATACATTTCAAGTTTATATGATTTAAAATTTTCATCTTTTGTAATGTTCTACAGCTTGTGTCTAGTTATAAATTCTCTCCCAATGATAACTATTAAATATACCTCCTTCCAGTAACCTCTATTTTTTTATGTGCCCTTTAATATTAAGATCACTTACCCTTTTGGAGTTTATTGTGATACATGGCATAAGTACTAGTGTAAACCTATTTTCTACTAAAACTCTTTCCAGTTTTCCTAGAAATTTTTTCTTCACTGGGGAAGATTTTCCTCTAGTTAGATGTCCTTGGGTTTCATTAGTATTGAGCACTTCTAGTTGAAACAGAAAGCTAGATGCTTCAGGTTCCCTTCCATCACATGGAAGATTTGAGGCAAAACTCTGAAGGAGAGGGAATAGTTAATGGCAGCTATTCTTGTCCCTTTTTCAGAGGAAGGGAACAAAGGAAGAGATCTCACCAATCCTCAATCTCAGTCCAAGGCAGTCTTTTCCTTCCGGTGTCACTTTAGTCTGATAAACACTACAAACAGCTCTATTGCTAGTAGGGGTAGCGACAGGGGTAGCACCTCATCATAGTCTCTCAAGAGAGGATAGTTGGCAAAAAATGCCAAGACCCTATGGCACCCATCCACATGTTCCAAAGATGGAAGACACACTCCTAACTCTCCCTGAAAACCCAGCTGCACTCTTTCCTACATCTTCCTCTTAGAAATCTCTGCAAAGTAGTCCCCAAAACCATCACAAAGAGCCTTCCCCAGAAATCTCAATTCCGAAATGTCAGTAGCTAGTAGATTTAGGAGACATATCTCTATAGCAACACAGGTTACAATTACAAAATTTTCTCTCATTGAAATCCTTTAAGGCCTAACTCAGATTATACTTTCTTAATAACGTCTTACCTGATCTTCTTCCTCTTCTCTTTAGCCCATTTCCCAATACTCTTAGTCCTCAAATTTTCTTAGAGTATCTTGTCCATATCACGTCCTACTTTATATTATAATTATTTGGGTACACATTATATCCTTCTGTTAGACTGTAATCTCCTTAAGGGCTAGGACTGAAATGGTTTTCTATTCCTATGGACTCAAACAGGCTACTTAGTGAAAGCTTGTTGAATGGGATAGAACAGAATAGAATTGATTGATTTTTTTCCTGATTAAATTGACTAGTTAATTCAGTTAGGTTGCTTGTATAAGCAAAAGATAAAAAAAGTGTGACAAAGTGTGTTATATTTTCTTCTCCCTTCTACATACAATATGTGTCACATATTGGGTACCAATTATAGTTAGCTTTAGATTGTGGATTTATTTGAGTTTGTTTGTTTTTTCTTTTCTGGTTTGCTTTGCCATGATTTTCTTAGTTTAGTCAACTTGGGTTGTTTGACTTAAATCTCATACCTCTTTGGAGCCTAGAACAGTTTATGTCTACTGGCTGGCTATCTATATATTAGTACCTACTATTTGTAGCAACAATATCAGTGTAGTGGAAATTAGAGGGCTACTAATGGTATTGAAATTCATGTCAAACCTAATCCTTGTCCAGGTCTTCTAGCAAGTCGGGCCTTTACGTATTTAAAATATAAAAATACTTTGCTTTTCTGTAGTTCATTTAGCCTGGAGAAGGAAAAGGCAAACCGCTCTAGTATTTGTGCCAAGAAAACACCAAAGGGGGTCACAAAGAGTTGGACATACTGAAAATGACTGAACAACAAGTTCATTTAGTCACCCAAAGTGTGAACAGCCAAGAATGACAAAGGGAGAAAAATGTCCTCTGGGTATTTAAAAGAAACATCACAAAATCTATGCATGAAATCTCATGTAAGAGAGCTCAAAGAAAGAGAATCACTCCAATCTTTACTTAGTTTAAGTAAACTCTTAGTTTAGACATAGCTCTAAGAGCTTGTTCACCTGCATGTAGATAAACCCTAAGAAGCAGATACAAAAACTCAAAAAGCACAGCATTCTGGGGCCATCATGAAGAATCCAATAGCTCCACTTACCACAAGAATCATTTTATCACTGCAGCATCTGAGTGCCCTATTTGGGAACAAGCAAGCTTTTGCAACTGATATTCAACAATGGACCACATCTTTATACTCTTATAATTAACTAAAAGATATAATGGATATAAGATCCCATTGTGCTTATTGTTTGTTGATTACAAAAAGGCATTTGAGAAAAGCAAGGCATCTCCCATCCATACATTGAGATCACCTTGGAAGATGTCATAACAGAAATAACTCTGTCCACTGATTCTCTGATAATAAATATCAGCCTAGGCATAAACCAGGGTGATGTATGATTGCCGAAGGAATTTGTGCTGGAAGAGATCAAGATCAGAAAATATGTTGAGGAGCATTTCCTGGAAGATGAAATGAAGTGAGGTCCTTCAGATGTTTGCTGATGACATCAAGCCCCAGGACATTGCAGAATCTCCTAGAATAGATCTGTAATTACTCAAAGGAATTTAACCTGTCCATCCACGCGAGAAAGACCAAGGGATAAAGAATGTCTACTGTCTAGATTCCAACATACAGACTGGATTGCTTTTGGGAAATTGCAAAGGTCTTTTACTGGCCACAAGTTTTCCGTGAAAGCAAAGGTCTGTATTTTCAATACTAACATTTTACTGGTGTTGCTTTATGACAATGAGACATAAAACACCACTGTCTCCAGGGAAGCTTGGAGCAGGAGAGGCATATGGCAAGTATAAGCAAGCTACAACAACAACAGCAACAACAACTAGCACCTGTGTAGCACTTTAAGATTTGCAAAGTACCTTACACATATTATCTCATTTTATTCTCACAACAACCTTGGGAGGTAGGTGCTATTATTATCCACATTTTGCAGATGAAGAAACTGAGGCAAACAGAGGTTAAGCGACTTGCCCAGGGTCACATAGCTAGTAAATATTTGAGGCTGGATTTGAATTCAGGTCTTCCTGATTCCAGAGTGAGCACTCTATCCACTGTGTCATTTAGGTGCATCATAGGAACTTTGAAGAACAGGAGTAAAGGATATCATCAAGGAATTATATGACAGGAAAAGCAGATAGGCTGGCCATATGGCAAGAGTAAGGGATGCCAGGTAAACAGATAGTGTGCCCTGCTGGTGCCCTTGAAATGTCAAAAGAAAGCCAGAAACACTTCTAGCAGTCTGGGCAGACCCTCTGTGGCATACTGTTGGGAGCATCTGGACTGGAGTCTCATAATATGGAGATGATCAGGCATAGATGGGCTGTGATTTGCACTGTTGTAGGGAAATCCCAAATCAAGATTATAGATCCAGTTGAACATTTGAGTATATAATGATTAATGATTTTAGTAATGACTCTGAATCACTACAAAGAGTTAAATTCTGAAGGATTCATCAATAACATTTTGGGCTTTGGGTTATGAATATATTTGGCCATGGCAATTCATGAAATTGTCTACCACAGTACGAAAGGGTACAAATCTGTATTGGTAGAAGTTTGACCCACATCTATGAAATAAAAGGCCTTTGGAAGCTCTAAAATATCCTTGAGGCAGGGAAGTATAGGGTGTATTTTTGAAAGATTCTGATTAAAAAGGAGTTTACCATGTTTTATTACAACAAAAAAATCCAGTTATCCAAAAAATCAAAAATTAAACATTTTTGTACAACATAAAATGTGATGATAGCAATTCATTAAGGAAGAAAAAAAGTCACAGAAATACAGAGACATTTCACTCAGTTCTCTTTCCTTTGAACTTGACCACCGAATCTCCCTTTGGTAAGCCAAATAAGACATATTCTTCCTTAAAAGTCAAAGGATTGAATTCGTTAGGCTGCCAAATAATTTACTCTACATCTCACTCTAGGTGCCATATTCTACATCTCTGCTAAATATAATTTAACCTAAAAAAGTGTTATTCATTTTTATTTGCATTTATTACTTAATTTTTACTATTAATTATAGTAACTAAACTTTGGCGACAGGTCAACATATTTCTGAGGGACCTTCAATTTATCAAGTATTGCATCTCTTTGATTGTTTTGGAACCTCTCCTGATACCTGTGGACTTAGTTCAAGGCCACTCTTGTAACTGTCCAGCAGATGATGCTTTTTTTTAGGTCCTGATAGAACAAGTGGTAAATTGTTTGCTTTGGCCATTTAAGTTCAGGTTAATGAATCTGTGTTCTCCTGTATATAAAAACTTATGCTGAGGTCTATGTTCAACATATCCTTACTCGTTTGAACAGGTTCACCATCTGCTCAGAAGTTCCCTCTAGGATTTCAAAATGTTGACAATATCTTTAATCTGGGGCATTGTTGTGGCATTATGCTGTTGCTTGTGGCTTATTAGTGGAATAAGGAGGAGGTAAGCAATGTGTTTTACATGACATTTGAGTTCATTTCATTTGAGACTTGTCTATATTTGATATCATATCATGTTTACTTTTGTGCTTAAACACAGTAGTGTTTTCTAGCTTTTGTTCATTTTATTTATTTTTTTTGGAGGGGTGAAGGCAGATCAATTGGGGTTAAGTGACTTGTTCAAGGTCACACAGCTAGTAAGTGTGTCAAGTGTCTGAGGCCGCATTTGAACTCGAGCCCTCCTGACTCCAGGGCTGGTGCTCTATTTACTGCACCACCTAGCTGCCTCTTTTGTTTTTTTTTTTGTTTTGTTTTGTTTTTTGTTCATTTTAAAGGCCTTTTTAGTAGCCTTTAAAAACCATAGATTTTCTCTCTTTATAGTTTTTGGAGTGATTTTAATAAGGTGAGGGTTCCATTTTAATAATAGGCATGTTCAATGGAGGTGATGGAAAAACAAAAGATATCAATAAAAATGAAAAATAACATATGCACACATACATAGGTCATAAGAATATATAAAACCAGCATGGTGTAGTGGATAAAGGGCCAAGTTGGAGTCAAGAAGATCTGGGTTCAAATCCTGCCTCTAACACATACTAGCTGTATGATGTAGGGACAAGTCTGTTTGGGTCCCAGACAATTCTCTAAGACTACAAATTATAGATTATCTGCTGATCTGAACTGGTGGAGGGGGTTTCCATAATGGTAGTAGTTCTCTGCACTGAAAAAATCACAGATCTGGGTCACAGACCCACATGTACAGTTATATTTAAATATACATTTACATAGATGTTAAATACATTGGGTAGAACTTCACAGAATGTCAGTTTTTTATTCCAGAGTTTCTTTTGGTGATAAGAAGAAACCAGCAATATGGTAGCAATTTGGTTGGGATGCGATGCCAATGGTGGAAGTCAGCTTTGAAGAATCAAAGAGGGAAAGTTTTTCCCCCCATATGGTCATAACTGTGTGACTAGTGATTAATAAGCATTTATTAAATTATTGTGTGCCAGGCACTGTGCTAGGTGATAGAGGTACAAATACTATCAATGAAACAACCACTCATCACAAGGAGTTTATATTCTAATGAGGGAGATAACAAGGACAAAAATAAGTATATACAGAATAAATAGAGATGCAAAATATGAGGAAGTTTGGGGTAGAAGGTACTAGCAATTCAGGGGATCAGGAAAGGCTTCTTCTAGAATGTGGTGTTTGAGATGCAGACTGAAGGGAGAGAAGGATTCTATAGGGTAGAAGTGAGGAGAGAGTTCATTCCAGGTACAGGGTGCAAAGGCATAGATAGAGCTGGAGCTGGAGCACAGAGATAGAGATGGAATACTGTGGGTGAGGAATAGAGAGAAGACCAGTTCCCAGAGTACAGATAGGGGAGTGACTACACTTGACAGATCTGAGCAAGGTCATGCAAACTTAAAAAACTGAATAGAGATGTTTATATTTGATTGTAGAGGTAATAAGAAGCCATTGGAATTGATTGAATAGGGGTGTGACATAATCAGATCTATATTTAAGGACAATCACTTTGCCAGCAGTGTAGAAGATGGACATGATGAGAGACTTGAGGTAGGGGGGGCCTATTAGAAAGCTATTAAAATGATCTAGGCAAGAGATGATGAGAGCCTGAAATAAAGAGCTAATTGTGTATAGTAGAGAGAAAGGGTAAGATGCAAGATATGTTGTGGAGGAAGAAACAGAAGATTTGGCAACTGATTGGATGTGTGGGAAGAAGAAGAGTGAGAAGGAGAAGATGATGCTAAGGTTACAAATCTGGAAAACTGGAAGAGTGG
This sequence comes from Phalanger gymnotis, assembly GCA_028646595.1. Classification (NCBI taxonomy): domain Eukaryota; kingdom Metazoa; phylum Chordata; class Mammalia; order Diprotodontia; family Phalangeridae; genus Phalanger; species Phalanger gymnotis. Next base: position 230,147,997 of record CM053622.1, on the reverse strand, counting down.
TGGTACCTCTGACAGAAACAGGGAAACTTGGAAGAAAGCTGGATGGGGGTGGGGGTAGATAATTAGTTTAACTTTATACATGTTGAATTTGAGTTGTCTCCAGAACATCAAGTTCAAAATGTTTAACAGTCCATTGTAAAACAAGATTAAGGTCAGGGGAGGGGGTGGGGCTGGATATCTGGCAGTCGTTAACACAAAGATGATAATTAAACTGATGATAGCTGATGAGGTCACTTAGAGAGAATGAATATGATATGTTAGGTCAAATAAATATTTTGATAAAAGAATTGTGCCTTATTTACATAGAAATCTATACTGAGTTTTATGTTCTGGAAAAACCTAATTGACCATGCTCAGCCTCTCTGGTATATATTTTTCTATTGCAGGCGTATAGGAGAGCCACCTCTGGACAATGGGTTAATTCCATATGTAGGATGTGCTCTGCAGTTTGGAGCCAATCCACTTGAATTCCTTAGGACAAATAAAAGGAAATATGGTCATGTTTTTACGTGCAAACTAATGGGAAAATATGTGCATTTTATTACCAATCCTTTGTCATACAATGCAGTAATGCGGCATGGAAAATACTTTGACTGGAAAAAATTTAATTTTGCCACCTCTGCAAAGGTATCAGTTTTTTAAACTTTGTTTCAATTTAGCTTTCTATCACATTATTCCTTACACACATCCATTTGTCTGTCTGACTGCTATTCTACCCTTAATCACTAAGGTCTTTTCTTAGGTGTCATCCTAACATTGAGGGAACTCTGGGTTCTAAAAAGGTTAAGTCAGCAAATAGAAACTTTGGCAGGGAACATCAAGCTGGAAAGTCTTTGAGAAGAGACCTGGAAATACACTGAATTCCCATAATCTGAGGACCAACCTAGCTAAATTTGGAAAGGCTTCTCAGACTCAGGCTACCTACCAGTGATAATTTTTAAAACTTTTTCCTGGCCATAGTGGTTTACAAAGATGGTACAATGGAAGACTTGGGTTCAAAATCCACTTCTGACATTCACTAGATTTATGACCATGATCAAATCACTTAACTTTTCGCAATCTCATTTTACTCATCTGTAAAATGGGAGACAAATATCTACCTACATTGCCAGATTGTTATGAAACTCAAGTGTGATCATGTGATCAAAGCGCTTTGAAAACTTTATCACAGAGCTTAAAATTCATTAATGAAGGGGTTGCCATCTATTGGGTGTAAGAATGTCCTCATTGATGAACTCTTTGGAATTATTGAACTACCACATGTTAAAATATTTCTAAAATCCCTTCTAGTTCCTTCACTCTATCACCAAGTTTTTAAGCTTCAAAGTAGGAATAATTGTAATCTTCCTTAACCATATCACTGATCACTCTGATACTGATGCTATGATTCTGCCAATGTGGGTATTCTCTCCATAGACACATACCTAAATCCTTTCATCCCTTCATGTACTGTGTAATTTTTATTGATATTTCCTTCACTTATAAGGGGATGCCAATGTCATGCCAGTGTTTCAGGGTTGTTGGTTTTTTGGCCATGATAATGCTGAGATGATAAATTACATAACATCTTCATACTTGGCATCTATAATCTACATTAATGTAGTGCTTAAAGGCTTTATAAAGCACTTTTCCCATTTTATAAATCAGAGAAATCTGAAGTTCAGAGGGGTTGTGACTCCACGGTCTCAAATTAAAACAACAACAATAAGTATTTAATAGCTTAAAATGCAAAACAAGTGTTTAAGTTTGCTTAAAAGTTTGTAAAGCACTTGATAAATATTAACTTATTTGGTACTCACTACAGCCCTGGGAGGCAGGTGCTATTTTTATCACTTGAATTTTACAGATGAAAAAACTGAGGCAGAGAGTAGTTAAGGAACTTGCCCAGGGGCTACACAGTTAGTAAATGTGTGGCATCAGATTTGAATTCAGTTCTTACTGACTCCAGAACAAGTGCTTGGTGCACTGCATCACCTAGCTTCCTCAGAGTCTAAATTCCAACCCAAGTCTTTTGGCTATGGATCTAATACCCTTTCTATAATACCATGATGCTTATAAATAATGAGTCAGGCATTACCTAGTCAACAAGTTAATTGAAGGTAAATTGTATTATACAAAAAAGATAAAAAATGTAATCTTTTAAAAAATTTCTGAGGCAACTGATAGCTAATTAAAAAAAAACCGACAACTTAAATACAAGTTTACTGAATGTCTACTAAGTACATGGCACTTAGGTGCTATGGAAGATATAAAGAAGCAACCCTGCCTTTAAAGGAGCTTAAAATCTAGTTGAAGCCAAAAGACGCATACACATAAGAGAATAACTAACAATAGAAGGCAGTGTATGCCAAGTTCCAAATGTTTTAAAGTTTTATTTAGAGAAGGTAAAGCTGCAAATAAATTCAACAAGCATCTAAAAGCATTCTCTAATGTCGCAGGCACTGTCCTTAGTGCTGAGGATACATAGGTAAAAATAAAACTGACTCAACCCTTTTATATTCTACCGGGAGAAATACAGATAAGTAAATGCAAAATATAATGCAGCAAATTCAAAGCAATTTGGCAAGATGAAGACAGAAACTAAGAATAGTAACTAAGAATAATAAGTAGAAAGGCATAGGGATGGTATCCAAAGGAATGGGAAATCAACAAGGACGCCAGTATAAAGCACGTCTGAGAAGCAGTAGATAAACCAGTATAGCTCTAGTAGAGTGTGTGTTGCACAAAGTATAAGAAAAAGAGTTGTAAAGGTAAGGCCTTTTGAATAGTAATTTATTAAATTCTAATCAAAATTATAATTTACAAATTCTATGACTTAAACAAAATATATGACCCTGCCTGTTCAGGGAATAATTTACTTTCATAAAAGAATTGATTTGACTATAGAGTATTTGGGGGTTCTTCATTTAACAACTTCCCTTCTTCAAGATATTTGTAATTTTTGAAACTTAATGCTTTTCATGCTTTGTGAGTAAAATACCTATGGCTATCATTTCTGTTGTAATTTATTCATTGACTTTATGTTAGATCTTCATTTTCTCACACATATTCTGTTTGATGACAGGTTTTTGGGCACAGAAGCATTGATCCCAATGATGGAAATACTACTGAAAATATACATGACACTTTAATTAAAACTTTGCAGGGGGATGCCTTGAATTCCCTCACTGAAGCCATGATGGAAAATCTCCAGTATGTCATGAGGCCACCAGTCCTTTCCAAAACAAATCCTGACAGCTGGGTGACAGAGGGCATGTATTCCTTCTGCTACAGAGTAATGTTTGAGGCTGGCTATTTGACTATCTTTGGCAAAGATCTTACAAGGCAAGAAGCACAGAGAACATTCATCCTAAATAGCCTTAATAACTTCAAGCAATTTGACAAAATCTTCCCAGCCTTGGTAGCAGGGCTTCCAATCCATGTGTTTAAGAGTGCTCACAATGCAAGAGAGAAATTGGCCGAATCCCTGAAGCATGAAAATCTACAGAAGAGAGATAATATCTCAGAAATGATCACTACCCGCATGTTCTTGAATGACACCCTCTCAACCTTTGATGACATGGAGAAGGGAAAAACTCACCTGGCTTTACTTTGGGCTTCTCAAGCTAATACACTCCCTGCCACTTTCTGGAGCCTATTTCACACAATTAGGTAAAATAACATCATTATTGCTGAAAGAAGGAAATTGACCTTTTCAACAGCTAGCCTTATACTCAGAGTTCTTGTCATGTCATCTGACAGGGACTGAGAGCATTAAGCTAAGTAGGAGTGCCTATATTAAGTCTATAATCCATTCTATAGCAGCAGCCAAAAATATTAATTAACTCTTTCAGCCAGGTGCTGAGGTCATGTTTCATTTTCCCTCCTCAAATATCCATTGTGGTCTTATCATTCATTCTGATAATTTTCATGACTCTTGATCAATCATCATCCTTCAGTCAATACTGTAGAAGCTAAATGTAATGTTTCTCTTTATACACTTATATAAGTATATGTTTTATCCCCTTGCATATTTACTGTATATTATCCCTTTATATGTATATATATTATATATTTATATACAAAATATTTTCATCATAAACTTTAAGTATGTAATTGTTTACTAGTCAAGGCAGAGCCTCCCTAAACAATTCTATGAAAATATTCTGTGTTCATGTCAGAGAGAAGAAATGACTTTATAGTAAAGTAAAATCATGGAATGAACATAGTATAATTAATACAAGTAACAACTTACATTCATATGGCACCTTGAAATTCACAAAGTGCTTTCTTGACAACAGACTTTGTATTGATTGTCCTCATATTAGGACAGAGAAGACAGGCTCCAAGAAATTAAGTGACTTGCTCTCCGGTCCACAGCCATTGAGTGTCACAGTGAAGCTTTCACCCAGTTCTTCTGACTCCAAATCCATTGCTCTTGGCTCTTGATCATGCTGCAGTTAATTACAACCACATAGCCAACATATAGCCAACATTCTTTAGCCAAATATTTCCCACAAACTAACTTCTATTTTATAGCACATACTTCTTGACATGGCATTCACGCATAAAATGAAGCCACATGAGAACTTTTACATGTTAGTTACCATTTGGCAATTCAGAGTGCTACATAATAATTTTGTGACAAAGCAGAAAATTTCCTATTCTGGATAAAATTATAGAATCATAGATTTTGAGAAGCAGTGAAGCCTAGTGGATTGAGTTCTAGATATGGAGGTCCAAGACCTAAGTTTAAATCTTCCTTGTAACACTTCATAGGCAAATCATTAACGTCCCCAAATCCTCTGTTTCCTCATCTTTAAAATGACAACAACAACACCAGCACCTGTAGTACCTAGCTCAGGGTTGTTATGAAGGTCAACTGAGATAGTATGTATTAAGTGTCAAATCTTAAAGTGCTATGTGGATATCTGCTATTTTTATGCTTACAGACTTCTAGAGGGAAGAAAAACCTTAAATATTTCAAGATCATCTAGCCCAGTCTCTTCATGTTGAAAAGATAAAAATAGAGATTTAAAAAAGTGAATGCTCTTTTCTATTTGAAGTTTGACCAGGATGATGTAAGACACATGACATGATATTCTTATATTTTTTTAATCTAAAGTGAGACCTTTTCCTAAGCTACTTAGCTCCCCTTTGTGAGAGACAATACTTTGCAATGATGATACTATATTACATATTTACTACAAGCATATCTAGTCACAAATTTACTTCTTGTCAATGAAAACTAAATTGGAATAATACTATCTACCAAGATTTACTTAGTTTTGACCAAGTATTTAAGAAAAGGCAAAAAACTCCAATAATCTACAAAATGATTTGATATAATGAAAAAGAAACATTCTGTGCATCTTTTCTTTCTTTTGGCTTTGAACAGGAATCCAGAAGCATTGAAGACAGCTACAGAAGAAGTCAGAAAAACTTTAGAACATTCTGGCCAAAAACTTAGCTTTGAAGGCAAACCTATAAGCCTGAGTCAAACGCAACTAAGTGACATGCCAGTGCTAGGTAAGCTGACCACTTGCATCACCACAGAACACCTTCCCAATGTTTCATTTCCCATCTTATTCAGCTCAATTAATACTAGACAAAAATAACAAAAACTCTTCAAAAGACAAGTCTTTTGACTTTCAACCAAAAGCAATAGAGAGGCAACCAAGGGACAAAATGAGAACAAAGAATTGTTTGTCAGAGGTTACTTTTTCACTTAATCTAGGACAACTTTCACCTTTTTATTACCCATTTCTTTTTACTTCTTTTATTTCCTTGGGTAGGAAGAATTCCTATATGACTCCAAATATCCATTGGCCAAATCCGAAACATATCAATGGTCCAAGTTTTAGTTAACACATGCCAAAATATTCATCTGTATAAAAATGGAAAAGTTCAGTTTGTTTTGTTTATCCAATGCCAAACATCTGGATATTTATAAACATTCACAAATGACTAGCTGAATTTAAACTTTTTTTTATCCAGCTGTTGTACAATGTACGTGTAGCCATGTAATGTTATTCCATAGGATTATGAAGTCCAAGTTACTATTGAATGTTTGGAATTTTGTCTTTTTTATTAATTTTTTTTTATTTTTAGTTTGCAACAAATAGTTCTACATAATTTTGAGTTCCAGATTTTCTTCCCTCCCTCCTGCCCCCTCCCCAAGAAGGCATGGAATCCCATATAACTTCCAGGTATAACTTGGCATTGAATTAATTTACACACTTGTCAAGTTGTGGAGAAGAACCATGACCAATGGTATGACTCATGAGAAAGAAGAAACAGAACCAAAAAAAAAAACCACAACCCAACAACAAATACAAATGAGAGAAAAAAAGTGGGGGGAAAAAGGGCGAGTATGAAGTGTGCCTCGATTTGCATTCATACTTCATAGTTCTTTCTCTGGATGTAGATAGCCCTCTCCATCGCGAGTCCTTTGGAGCTGTCTATGCATATTGTGTTGCTGAGAAGAGCAAAGTCTGTCAGGGTTAGTCATCACAGAATACATATATCTGTGGTT